>VZZY01006866.1:2702-271694 GCA_013400335.1 Eurystomus gularis | reverse complement strand
AGAGATCAAAACCCAGTGTTTTATGCTGAGCTGGGCCTGAGCTGTGAGGTACAGACCAGAACCTCCCCCAGTTTGGAGGGTAAATGCTCTGCTTTGCACTGGGATGCCTGGTGTCTGCCCTCACGGGGAGCCCCAAGGGATGGAGAAAGGAGGAGTGTGGTGTCAGGTGGAGGTATGAGCAGAGAGGCCTCAACCTGGGAGAGGAATTGAGGTCCCAGCCTGGACATGGGTGTGAATGAAGGTGTGTGTATGTCCCTATAAATAATGTGTTAATAGCTGGGGCTCTGCCTGCAGGCTCTGAACTCACCTTTGGCTTCCTGTGCTTGCCTCGGCTTGCTGTAACCTTGCCGCATGGAAGCAGCTAGTGATGCAGTTGTGTGTGTGTGTGCGTGTGTGTGCAGAAGTGGACTTTCACCTGGGCAGCAGGAAGAGCCATTCAGTCAGTGTCACCATAATCAACCTCCCCATGGCACCTAAGGAGAGTGGCTTCAAAGCCAGCTGAGAGGCTGGCTGCAGGTGCTGGTGTTCTGCCTCTTTGCTCACTGCTGAGGTGTCCTGGGCTTGGGGAGATGCTATCCGAGCATACCAAGGAGGGTCTGTGTTGTGTCTCTGGGGCCAAAAGGATTAGTGCCTTATTAAAAAAAAAAAAAGAGAGATTTCTTCTTACTCAGAACAAGAATAAGGGCTTCTGAAGTTTTCGTATGGGAACAAATTCTAGTGTTTTTAATTAGGAAAGCAGTGGCTTGTTATGCCTTTGTTCAATTTTAGAGCTTTTGGGGGCTTGGTGTTTGGTTTTTTTTTTCTCTTAAGGGGAGCAGCCAGCTTTCTCTGACCTACCACTGGCTAAAACCAGCAAAGTTTGCACAGTATCTATTTTAACCTGGAAGCAGGTATCATCATCCTCCCTGTCCCAGGTTTGTCCTTAGGCTGGGCTGCAGCTAAGTTGTGATCCCAACCTCCTTACCAGCTGTGAGCAGGCACTTCAGGGGCCACGATCCAATTAGGAGAGCTCCTGCCCATATGCTGGCTGTGCGTGTGACGCGTGGACACGCTGTCACGGGGGAGCTGCAGTCCCAGTCCGCGGTGATTCACAGCCAGCCTGCCACTGCGAAAGGGCAGCCGGCTGCTGCCCAAGGAAGCTGAAGCTGTGCTGAGCTTTCCTCACCTGAAAGTCACCTTGTGTGCAAGACACCAGGCTCTTGACTCGCAGCATGAAAGGGCACAGAGTTTGTTTGCAAACAGCCACCTCAGTTAATATCTGTACAGACACAAACACAGGCATGTGCTGATTTTCATCTCGGGGAGGAGTTTCAGGGGATGCTCTGATTGTAGTAGCATGTCTGTAAACTGCTGACATGCTGGTGAGGAATGTGTAAGGAATTGTGTAACCAAGCTCTGAATCTAGCCTTGCTGGAGTCAAACACTGCTTTATAGCAAGACTTACGGCTTGAAATGGACCTTAGTCAAGGGTCTGACTAGTGCTTCCCGATGAGGACAGTTGTCACAGGGAAATTATCTCCTTCTGTTGAGAGAAAGCTTATTAAACCAGGTTGGCAGGATAACAGAGTGCTGACATTTCCATTACAATTAGTCAGATGTCCTTCCCTTTGCTTTTGCTGCTGGTCTGATCCTTGTGCACTGTCTTCATCACGGGCACTACAGGGATAGGTGAATCAGTGCTGTGTTTCAAGAAGGATGTCGCATAAAGCCAGAAAACTCATCTGGCCATTGCCTCTGTGCTGCTTCACTTTCCTTTGTGAAATTGTTAGACTTGGATTTGTTAGACTAGGATAGAGGCAGGTATTACTAAAAACATCCCCAGATAAGAGAGTACTGGGAGAAATTAGCGGTAACTTTAGCATCTACCACTCTTCCCTTGATGTTTAAGTGGAATGATGAAGCTAGATGGCTTGTGGTACCTGGCTTCAGTGCACCGCCTCTAGGCCTGCCTGGATACCTAATTTCTTAACTGCAGGCATTTTTTACTTATTTTTGCATGGTCCTTGTTTCTGTGACCTCTGCGTTTTGTGCATGCCAAGTGGCATGGAGCTTCTTGGTTTCTCTTCGAGATGCATTAACCCAGGAGTGCTCTCAGTTGTTAGAGCTCAGCATGTAGGCATTGATCGCTGCTGCCTGTCCCTGAGCTAGTGGGGATGAAAGCTGGTCGAAGAGGGAGGTGTCGGTCTGCAAACCAGTGTGGGTGAAGTCCTGGCTCTGTGGCAGCAGGTGATATTCAGGACATCAAGTCTGTGTATTGAGAAGTCTTTTCCTCTCTAGTATGATTTCACGAGTGTTGCCACACTACTTTTATGCATGAAACAGTGACCAGTAACTACAGGTATCTCTTCTCATGTTCCCTTCTCCTTGCAGTTGATTATGTGCTGAAGTACCATCACTTCCAGACATATGTGTGTATAGGCATGCGTGTATACATATGCATACTGGGCAGGAGCATTTGTCCCTCTTACCTGTGTGTGTTTCCCACCCCTTTTCCAGGGGAGTTCAGTGGTGATGATGAGGCTTCAGCGTGTCTGGATATAAGGTCAAAAAGGGAATCTTTCCCCGATTGCTGGCTGGGTCCAGCTGGTCACATGCTGAGTCAGTAAGTTTTGTTGTTCACCTTGACTGGCTTCAGAGATCAGTAACTTGGGGCTGTGCAATTGCCTGGGATGTCACACACTGTTCCTCTAGCTCACAGAAAACTTGACAGCTGAAGCATTTCACTGATAATAGTACAACTTTTTTCAGTTAAACAGGGTGCTTTTACAAGACAGGGGCTTTTTAAAGCAATGTAGCATTTTTTTCTTTGATTTTTAGGACATGCCCACTATGCAGGCTCAGTGTTCATGGAGTAGGTTGGCCTGTACAAGAATTCAGTGTTGCAGGAGGTTCTAAGGGAACTTAGAACAGCAGCTGGAGCTGCATGCAGGTTCCCTGTGGCACATGGTCCAGCCGGTATTTGAGAGGTACGTTGGGAGACCTTGTAGCAAGTGAGAATGATAACCATGCTTAGACGGTGCAGGCAGGCAAGCCCAGTGTCTGTGGTTTAGGAGCAGCTGGGTTTTTTCCAGCAGAACAATGTGTCAGGTCAACCAGCATGCTGACATGAAAATGTTTCTGAAAAAATGTGGTGGGTTTGGTTTTTGGGGTTTTTTTTTCATGACCATCCAAGGCTACAAAGGCTGTGAGGTCTCCTCGGTTGTCCTACCTGGTTCCTGACTTGGTCTTGTGCCAATACCAGGCTGTGTTTGCAGAATCCAGGGTTGGAGCTGAGCTGCTCTGGGAGCTTGGATGTTAGGCCTGCATTCTCTGTTTTTAAATGGTATTTTAAAGATGTGAGGGTTTTTATTTCTTTCTTTCTTTTTGTTTTTAAATAAGCTTTATTCAGATCATGAAAGACATTGGAAGAAATGTATGTTTTGTCCAGAAGTTGCAGTAAAATTACTCCAACTGTTGGTATATCCCTAAGGAGCAGAAAATCATGACTTACGCAGGAAGGAAAATGGTATTGCCTTGTTCTTATAGAGGCGTCATCTTCTCACCTGAGAACTGCTGTACCCGCTAGTTTGCGTGGCAGACAGATGGTCTAATGTTTGTTAGTGCTACTGTTGCTGGTCCCTGTGAAGAAGCTGCCACCATTGTTCATGAGACTGTGAAGGGTTTTTCCCGAGTTAGTTGTTTGTTGCTTGCCTGACTTTTGTTTCAGATGAGATTAGGGACAAAGCTCTTGCTGACATCCATGTGAGCAGAAGCAGACTGAGATTCAACAAGAACTCTACCAAGATCTGGTGTCTACTGCTCCTTTATTAGACATGGGGTGAGGAAATCCTATAGCTGAGTGCAAATTAAAGCTGAACGAATCTATACAGAGATCTTCTGACTTCTTTCTTCCATATTAGTATGAAAACTTTGGTTATATTTGACTTCTGCTCATGGAAGCTATCCCTGGAGAAGGCAGGAATAAGCCTGACTTTTATGGAGATCAGCCATTTAAAGGTCACTGTGTTCTGCAGCCTGTCACCTTTTCTGGTCCCCTAAGACATCTACTTGTGGTGGAGCTTCGCAATGTGTCTGGGATGAGATGGTCACTAGCCTTAGCCCACCTTACAATCTTAAAGGTGAAGACCAAATGTTCAGCTACAGTGTTCTGCAATGGTGGCTTTAAAAGGCAGAAAAAAAATCTTTTGCCAAAACTAATTTTCTTCTGAAAGTGTCCATTGCACTTACCCCCCCACCTCGTTTTTATAATGGAATGCACACAACAGTACGCATATTGACTTATGTTTTCAGTCAATATCAAGATTTATTGTCCCTTGAGTTAAATGAATCACAATATTGACCTCATTGTAAGCCAATACCTGCTTAATGTATTTTTTTAAAGTATTTTGTATTCATTTTTAGTAATAGGGCCCATACAATAGTCTATAATATTCATTTGTATTCCCCTTCTTGTTCTTTCCCCCTTTTTTTATTTCCTCGTCTGTCTTTGTTGATGGCTATCATAGCAGTAGACACTGGATTCATTTAATGAATGAGAAATAAAGATGTCCAATAGCTGGCATATCTCCATTATAGAGACTGAATGAGTCATTTCCACAATCAGCTCGCCTTCTCTGGCTTGGGCCGGGGAGAACAAGGTGCAGCGCTTCCAGCAGGCACTGCGATAGAAACAATAGCCAAGTGTTGCTCCTGCGTTTTCACGCCACTTCTTTCTTTCTCTCTCTTTTTTTTTTTCTTTCTTTTTCTTTCCTTTTCTTTTCTTCCTGCATTTAAATTTTCCACAGGAGGGGAAAAAACCCAGTATTTCTTTAATATTGAATTCCATTTATCTCCATAAATTGGTTATGGTATACGATCTAAAGGACTCAGCTGTTTTTAAAATAGGTTTATTCCTTTTCCTTTAAGATTATTTCAGATTATTTCCACACAGTATAGGCGAGTTATAAGAAGACTCATTTTGCAGACTTCAGTGAGAGCTGCACATTTGCAGTGCATCGTTTCAGATATGGAATGTTGAACAAAGAAATTAAATTTATATGTATCACCTAAATTATTTCAGATTCATGGTTCAGCAAAGAGTTCAGATCCTAATCAAATATGTAGTTTGCATGGGCACTACACCTTTTCTCAATAATAATATGGCAGTTCTATTTACAATGCTTGACTAGATTTTGTAATAATGCTTTTACTGAAATTTACCTTTTGTTTTTCCTCTGCAGTCTTGGCTGCCCCTTAGACATGTGCACCCTTAGAGTAAGATAATGATTGCAAGTAACTTAGAGAGAAAGGGTGAGAGAGAGAAATCAGGGCTCCTGTAAAATCTTCCAGCTCCTCAGACTTTTCCAGTGACTACCAAAATACCTGCTGATATATGGACATCTAGATCTGTATTCTGTGTTGAAAGGAACAGTTTGGATATTGAGGTCATAAGAAATTATCTGAAAGTTAGAGTAATAATGTGTTATTGGAGCTGACCCTGGGGGAGGAAAAGGTAGAGGAGCTGTCTTCCTTCACCTGCTGCTCCTGGCCAAGGAGGGAGAAAGTCCTGAAGTGCTTTTTTCCTCTGGCCTGTGCATCAGTCCATCAAGATTTTAGCATAATCTCCAAAGCCTTAAAAGGAAATTCCTTATAAACTTAAAATGTAATTAAACAGCCTTTTCCTGCCCTGTTTCACAGTGGAACCCAGCTTTCTCACTTGCCCCTGAGCAGAGCGTGAATCTGTGAGGATTTGGGTGACTGTGTCATGACCAGTGGAATATAAGCAGCCATGCTGTGGTGGTACTGCCCTGGAGCTGGACCACAGAAGGCTGCACTTCAGTATTGCCTGGGCATTACAGACCACACTCAACTGACAACTGCTACACTTTCTAAAATCGAGATTTTTGGACAGCAAAGGAAAAATCAGTTCCCATATTCCTGAGGTGTTGTTATTGACGGATAGAAGGCTTGAACTTTTTGCCATGTCCCAACATAAAATATATTTAGAGCTGGGCATGTAAACACTTCATCCAAGTTTGCGCAGGAAGATCACTGATGGGTGATGTGTATTCACAGATGTGCCATCTGATGCAAGCCTAACTAGAGTCCCTCCATGGGCTTTGAAAGAGAGACAGATCTTCACTCAGACCATACTCAGTACGTCAGCCAAAACTACCAGGATGGTGTCTGAAGCATTCTCAGGAGAGGGAATATGAAACTGCATTGCTGGAGTAGCCAGAGCAAGAGCGTGCATGCGTGAGCGCTTATGCTTCTCAGCAAAGAGGAGGTCTAGGATTTTGGAGAAACTCTAGGCAACATGAGAACTACTTTTGGTTTTGTTTTTCTGCACTGGGGACATGTGCTGAACCCTGAGGTCAAACCCTGTAACTGATGTTTTGTTGTTAATTTTTTTTTGTTTGCTTGTGTTTGGGTTTTTTTTTAAAGATTAAAAAAAGAGAAATTCCTGCTTAAATGCCACCACCACTTTGAAAGAAGCAGTGTCTGTTATCTTGGTTTTTACTTGGAATAGGTTCTACATTGTCTTGTTCAGTTTTTTCTATCTGGTGTTGCACACCACCAAGCTTGCTTCATGGCCTGATGCCTTTTTTAATATAAAATGCTCTAATTTTGCTTATTGTCTGGAACATGCTCTCTATGTGTGCCTGTAGATCTGAAAAAAGACAAAGCTGTTTCTTAATATAGGGTTTTTCTCTTTTTCCAGTCCTTGAGAGGAGATGGAAAACCCAGAGGGGAAAACATTCTCCCCCAAAGCAATTTTTATATTTCTCTGATATTTATCCCTTTAACTTTTCCTTTTTTTCTGTAGAGTTGCTTGTCAAAAATTTTTATTCCAACACTGTGGGTACTGTAATGCCACTGCTTCTGGGAAAATTTGATGCTGAAAATAGGAGGCTGGGGAACACATGAAAAATTGTTCTTTGGGAGGCTAACTTCCTTGCTAAGAAAGTCTTGCCATCTTGCTGTTTAAATATCTCTTCCATTTGGAGAGCTCCAACTCCCTGGGCAGCTACCTTCTATGGCACGCATTTTTATCAGGAACCAAGTAATCCAGAAAACAGCCAATGGATGATGTTTTTCCTCTCTAAATCCTTCCTCTCTTCCTGAAATCCGGCTTCTCTGTGTAGCTTCCTTTCTCTTTGGTTGAGTGAATGAAGGCTGCTAGAGGAAGCAGGTACAAATGAGAACATGAATTTTCTCTGTTTATTTCTAGCGTTTCCTTTTTTCAGGAAAGAAAACCCCAGCTCAGTGTCTGCAGAAAGAAGAAAATGGAATAGGGCAAACTACATAGGAAGGGCAGAAATTTATTTGCTTAGAGATGTGGGCTTCCCACCTTACATATTGTCTTTTTTTGTTTTTTTGGCTGAACCTCCTTGTTTCAGAGACAGAGAGGAATTCTTCCTCTCCCTCACAACTTAAAACACTGCAAGGTGAAAATATACATGACTGTTTAGGGAGATTTTTGTTCATTTGTTTTTAATTTTCCCTCTAAATCTTGAAATTCCTCAGATTGTATTTTCAGGCAGCAGCTGAGCAGTGAAGGGTTTCCTTTAAAGTAAAGGAAAAAACCCAACAAACAAAACCAAGTGAGAAGTTTGAGTACTTCAAGGTGCAGGGGCTCATGGCATGAAGAAATCAATCTTGTTTCCTAGAACTTACAGTCCCATCTCAGTACGGCCTCAATAACTAGATATATTTTCATGTCACTGTAGGACATTCATCGCAGTGGAGT
Source organism: Eurystomus gularis (assembly GCA_013400335.1). Classification (NCBI taxonomy): domain Eukaryota; kingdom Metazoa; phylum Chordata; class Aves; order Coraciiformes; family Coraciidae; genus Eurystomus; species Eurystomus gularis. The sequence goes on along the minus strand of VZZY01006866.1, from coordinate 263,965 downwards.
TTGTGTCAGCACTACAAGGGGAAAGGCACAATTCTTCACAGGTCTGTGCACCGTTTTGACTGTCTGCATCTTGGCCTACATTTCTCTAGTTCCTTTTGTCTCTCTTGTCTTGTCTCTGCCGTGTATCCTGTGCCAGGAGATGGTGCAAGTTCTTAGTGCTGAGAGCTGCTGTGATGGGTACCAAAAGGAGACCAGTGACTCATCACTGACAGCAAGATTGATGGCTTGGCTGGATGAGCTCTTCTGTGCTGTCTGAGCCCCTTTCTGGTGACGTTCCCTCCTGATTTCTTGCATCCTTTGCCGATTTTGCTGAAACCTGGAATAACCAAGGGGCTTGAATAATCTTTCTAGAGGAACTCCCTCAATTCACATGAATACGTACATCTGGTGTTAGCATGGATAGGTTTGTATTTCTATTGATAGGTTCAGACATGCTTTAAGCCATAGGTGTCTTTGGCCTGATACTGCAGGCCAGCCTGCTTAAATACTTTATTAACACTTGCTTTATTTGTACGCCTGCATCCCACCTTGCCAGGGGAACCAAAATGTTTGGCAGCTGGAAAATCTGAGATCCCAGTGGCAGAGGGCGAGCTGTGATGATGCTAACAGAGAGGCTGTGAAGAAGCACGCCAGGGAGGGCATAGAGAATTTGGATCTTGTAACCCACAGCAAAGACGGTAGAGATCTCTGTTAACTATCCATCATCTGATATGGGAAGGCAATTACACACCAAAAAAGGCAAAATGCTGGGCTTGTAAATGGACAGTTTTCTGTCCAGAGGTGCATCTTTGAAAAATCCCTGGCTTGTTCAAACTTTGATCTCATTGATCAGATGTTAGCATTGGGTAATTAAATGATGAAATAGAAAGGGAAAGTCCAATAAAAGCTCCTTTTTTGTTAATGATGATGAACTTAACTTTCTTTGTGGCTCTTTTCAAGGAGAAGAATTGCATTTGGTATCTGGTCAATAGTGCATTTTCTTATTAATAGAACGAATGATTTAAAATTAAACAAATCACCCTTCAGATGTTTATTAGTAGGCATGAAAATGTGTGTAGTTCTAGTATGGTGCTTAATTTCTTTTTAAAAGTAACTTCCTCCTACTTTGCAATGGTTCCGGTAATGGTTCCTGGCAGTTGTTTCTTTACTGGGAGAGAGAATGGCAAAGGAAGTCAAGCAGTCACAGCTTCATCCCCCTTATGCATTGCCTGCTTGGTTTGGCACAAAATGCCCTTTTCTTCTTGTACTGTACCACCACCCTCATATTGGGGGGGAAAACACCCATTTTCAGTCTTGGGAAGTGGTTTATAGAAAGGAGGCAAAAATAGCCAAAACCATTAGTTCTTCTAGGTGTGAGGTTGAGAAGAAGAAAAACTCACATGGCTTCTGGCCAAACTTATAAAGTTGACAAGATAAATACTGCTCACCCACATAATGAGATCAGCTTTTGGGGGGTTAAGAGTGCAGCTGATGGCAAGCTGGGAAGGGAGGGAGCCTGAGGTGCTGAGCAGTGGTGCAAGTGCCGTACAAAGCTCTTCCCTATTTTGAGAACCTTTTAAACTTTTTTGCTCTTGTGTAGGTGCTTGGGGCAGGACTGTAGCATCACTGTTTCACCGGTGTTGAGAGGCTTGCTAGAAACAAATGCTCAGAAAGCACTTAGGATTGTCCTGTGCTAGCAGAGGTAGGAGTGCAAAACAGTAGAAGTAATACAGGGAAGTAAAGTGAAAAGCTTTTTAGGTGGAAATGCTAGGCTGAAGGGACCTCTGACACAAGGTGGTGTGATTCTGTTAAAGGAGATGGTGCCATGGGAGCCGGGTCACACCAAAAAGCACGGTTCCCTCTTTTGCCTCCCCTTGTTGTGCCCCTCGGTGTCTCGTCTCTGACCTTTGGAAGCCCCAGGATGGGCTTTCTGCTCCTGCAGAATGCAACCGAACCCTTTCAGCGAGTGCTGTGGAAGGAGTTAAGGATGCAAGTTCAGCCTGAAGCTCAGTTTCCTGGCTTATGTTGGTTGTTGCCAAAATCTTAATGTCGTTTTAATGCATTTTTGTGTGCGTGAATCCATTTTCCAGAGCTGCCGATTGCACACACTAACCCTTTTTATGTGACTAAAAGCCAGCTGTAGTATCCTTGAAGAATCAAATGCTCTCACAGTTCTGGAAATTGCTCTGGGTGTGCATGCGTGTTTATTTGTGCGTCAGCTCTTTTAATCTTTCTACTGAAAACCTAATATACTGTAACTGGGACATTTTCAAAAAAGAGAACACTTCAAAACAATTCTAAATATAAATGAAATCCATTTCCAACTGGCTTGTTAAAAAAATGCAGATGGTTTGTATTTATTTATATCATTTTTTTGTTTTATCACCTTGCAAAATTTTACAGCATAGAATCTTATTTAATGCAGGGGCATTTTAAGCAGCAATATTAGACAGCTGTATGTGCGTCATACTAAGAGATTTTTACAGGATATTAAAATTGGTTCTGATGTAACCTGGTGTTTTGAAATGCATAGATTAGGCATTTTCCATGTTTGTAATTATTTTTTTGTTAAAAGTAGGTGCTGCTTTTTTTTTTTTTTTTCAAATAGCCTTTTAGTGTTTAATTCCAATTGTTCTCAAGGTGTAAGGAAATTCAGGCCAGACGATTGAGAAACTGCTCTCTGAGAAATACGAATAACAAAGCACAGCCCAGATACTATCTCAGATGAAATTAGGTATAATTAGACTCTCTAGCAAATTATAGACATAGTTAAAATAAATAACAAAGCACAATGTTCATATTCTGGTGATTAATTTTTTTCCCCCTAGTTCTGTTTGCCTTTACAATTTTTCCATTGCAATCAACATGAGAATACGCTGGGTAGCAGCAGCTGAGTAAGTGCCAGCCTGATTTTTTTTTTTTTTTTATAGCCTCCAACAAGCATGGGCAGGTTTAATGTTAACCTAACTCAACTACAGCTCCTCTGCTGGTTCTCACACCCTCCAGGTCAGAGCTAAATCCCCTATTAATTAAACAGAAATTATATCCGAAATAAATCACTTGGCGCAAGAAACCCACTGTGGAATTTTTTGAAAGATGTTTGCAATAATTAAACATTCTGTGACTGGTGACATTTTAAATAACTCTTAAAATACCAACCTGTGTTGATATTTAAGATGGACTCTTCAGTGGAAAGGCAGTGATCCCATTGAGCAAATAATATAAACCACGTCATTGTACAAAAAGGGGGAAAGAAAGAAAGAAAAAAACCATTCAACAGCAACAAAAAACTGCTCCTGACTGTTTTCATATGGCGAGAGTCTTGAAAGTGCTTTGAAGATACAGGTTGGGGGCTAGTTCTGCAGATGCTTGTGAAGGAAGAGCTGATAAGCTTGCGATATTGGCTAACTCCATCTTGGGCTGTTGGAAAGGTGTGAGGCAGTCTCGCTGGGTCACGGGAATGGGTGTAGGAACAGAAGGAGTCATGACTTTTGGCTGGTATTTTAAGATTTTGCTGTCTGCCTGTCATTTGCCTCCTCTTGCACCTCACCTTTCCTCTCGACCCAGCAATTTCAAGGGCATTTTTTGCGCAGTTGAGCAGAAGCCCCGAGTACTTCGTCAGTGTCCCCAGGCAACGCGCCACTTGGGCTGCTGGGTGCTCACAGCAGGATTGCTGCACGCTTACACGGGCTTGCCTCATCCTGTGCCCACTGGCTTTGTCAAAAATACAAACAAAAGGAATACCTCACCACCACCAAAAAAGGAAACCCCCATGGTTTCCTACTCCAAGCATATGTTGGGGGAAAAGAAATATTTAGTCTTGCTTGCATGCAGGAGAAGAGGTGGGGAATGATGGCATAGGAGGAAAAGAAACTCTATCCCTTGTGGGTGATGGATGGTCTTTTTGGCCAGGTGGGAACACCTCAGTGCAATGCCTCTTGCAGGTGTCTTGTGACAGCCAAGTTGGGGATCGGTGCAGGTGAATTGGCTTTTGCACTTCTCTGTTGCAACTCTGTTAATTCTGATGGCCTAAGTGTCCATGGTCGCAACCAGGAGGAGGTAGAAGAGAGTAGCCATGCACTCTGCCCTGTAAAGGCACTTCTACTGAGAGTTCCCTCAGAGCTGGGCAGACCTAGGGACCCCTCCAGGCCTGTCTTTCGCCTGCCCTGGTCTTGAAGGAGCTCCTGCAGTGTTATAGTGGGCAGGAGTGTCTTGAGGTGAAGATGCAAAGCTAGAATGAGGATGAGAACCATATTTATGCCAGAAGTGCAGTTATCTCATGTGAATGCACTTCCGTTAAAGATGTAACGGGCTGTGGAAGTGGGTTGTATCTATACCCTGACTGAAGACTATCACATAGTGTAGCTGTGCTCCAGCTTGCTGCATGATGTCTCATGTCTGGCTGCTTTGCCAAGCCAAATGTCACCATTATGTTGTCTCTTAGCCCAGCTGTCTGTTGTTCCCCATCTATACTGACCATGCTCCGTGCCTGTAATCTCTGCTTAACAAGGATGCTGTGCAGCCTAACTTGGTATTAGCCTGATTACCGAAGGAAAAGTTAGGAAATCTGTCTTGGTTTAGTCTTTTTTTAAAACTGCGTTTTACACTCCACCTGGATTTTATAGCAGGCAATTTCAGCAAGAGGCACAGGGAACCAGGAGACTTGGCATGTCTTTACTTGAGGAAAAATTGTCTTTCACACTGCCGCAGCAGTCTGCTGGCTCCATGTCTGGAGCTTCCTTGCTTTTTGCTGGAGCTTCTCTCCTGGCTGCTCACGCAGAGTGAAGCCGAGGAGGGTGCACAGCCAAGGAACATGGGCAGCGTCGTGTTCATTTGGAGCAGCTGGATGGCAGCTCAGAGGAGTGGCTCATACCTACAGGTTGGATTTACGTGCATTTGGGAAACCACAGCTATCCCACTTCTACCAAACCCAGGACTTTGCCAGGCTAATCCCATTTTTCTGCTTGGAGGCTTAGTTTCTAAGATTGGGACAAATCCTTCTGGGGAAGAAGAGGAGGAGCAAGCAAATACAACTGTTGTTTGCAACAAGAACTAAGAAGATAAAATGCAAAGAAGTGCTAACCTGGACTGATCTAATCACCAAACTGTAGTTCAGGGATGTGCACCGGGAAGCCAAGAATGGACTGCAGAAGCACGTGGACAGGTAAAATACAATACTCCCTGTGTCGGTGAATGCGTGTCCTGGTTTTAAGGCCTGAAGGTCTGGCAGTCAGTGACTGACGTGCCAAAGAGCATAACCCCTGATGGCTGTGGCACCGTCACTCTGAGCCACTGGGACCCTCAACAAACCGGTCCCCAGCACAATACTCGAGGGATGGACTGGGAGGGTTTCCAGGCTCCAGCCCTGCCACCCAGCCTCCATCCCAGCCATGATGCCCTTCCCGCCATGAGCTGCAACCTGAGTGACAGCGTGGTGCTGTATTACTTTTATTATTAATTATTCCGGAAGGATTAATTTGGCTCACGCTGTGAGCACTGCCGGAGGGCCGGCTACACGACGGGCAGTGCCTTGCGGGACGTGGGCGCAGGACGGCCCGCGGGGTTGGGCTGCGAGGGGATGACACCAGGGCCTGCTCCCCCTCGCCGCACGCACCCTCCCTTATGGGCGGGCCGCAAGAAAAAAAAGCGGATAAAAAAATTAATAAATCCATATTTTGGCCAAACCGACCCATTTCTCCGCCCTGTGGAGGCTTCACCCCCTGCGAAGGGCGGTGAGGCGAGAGCTGCCGCGCAGGCCTGGCGGCGCGGGCCGGAGGTGCGCAGGAACCGGGCTCGCTGCCGTTGAAAACACGCAGTACGCGCTCAATATTATATGTATATATTTGTTGGATCCGGTTTTTGGCACGGCAGGGCGCTTTAAACTCGAGCGGGTTCATGTACAAATCAGTTTGGAATTGGGAAACCATGGCTTCCCTTATGTATACATCTCTCCTGCGTTACCAGTTTTCCAGCTGGGAAGGCTGGCAGGCAGACGGCTTCAGAGGCGGCTGCCAATGCTGATTCATGACCCAACCCACAAAGGATATTAATATGGTACCATAAGAACATTTTCCCCTCAAAGACAATGAATGTGTAATTTCTGTGATGCAAGTGGAGGTCAGTCTGATGCTGCTCTCTTGCCAGTAAGTTATACAATAAGTTTGTAAGTGTACTTGTCGGACAGAGCCAAAACCTCAGAATCCCTTTCAAAGCCAGGTTTTTACCCCATTTGGTTTACTGCGAGCCCATGGTTTTTGGCCAGCTATAGTCATACTATAAATTAATTTTATTCTGCAACTTTAGAAGGCACTGCAAGGTTTAAGAATATTTTTTCCAGTTGTCACGTTTCTAAATAGGCTCTTTTTTTTTTTTGCCATGTCCGATGCCAAAAAGCACAGCTTAGGAATGTAGTAGGAACATAGGAATTGCCACAACAGTCCATCTTGTCAGTCTCCTGTCTCGGTTGCTGGTGCCAGATGCAAATTCTTGAAGTGACTATATAAAAAAAAGTTCTCCTAAAAAAAAAAATACTGAGGCGTGGCAGGAGGGAAGGAAAATAACAGTGGTTGGAAAGGAGAGACTGGGCAGAAAGCCATTTTATTTATTTATTTATTCTAGCTACTTACACATTTGTTTTATAGAACTTAAGGCTGATTTTCATTTTTCCTTCTCTTGCTGAGTAGCCCTCAGCTGTGCCACATACGCGAAGCAGCAAAAACAGAGAAGGGAGTTTCTTGCTTTCTGTTTCTGGAGGGGACGTAAAGAGCTTTAAAAGGCAAAAAATGATTTGCCAGAGATCATGGTAAGATGCAGCAGATCATTTAGCAGAGGCAGCGATGAGGATGCCTTGTGGAGCGCGGTGTTGGAAAGCAGTATATGCTGAATATCCTTACAGCAAGTTCATCCAGCCTGTCTAATGGCTAGTTATTGTTTGAAACGCTTGCGTGAAAGCACAGCACCGTGTGAGCCCTAGAAAATTCAATGGTACAAGGGAGTTATTTAGCTTATGCCCTTGAGATTAATCACAGGCTTGGTAACTTAACTCCAGAGCGATACCTTTCTGCTGTAATGTGACTTACTCAAATACCAGCTGAGCAGCCAAGGACTGGGCAGTTTGCAGAAATCACGGTGTCAGATATTCTGATGTCAAACTATTTTGATGTCGAGTGGGATCCGCGGTTTACGATGCGCAGCTTTGCAGCCGGCGGAGCAGCAGGGCCCCCTCGCTGCATTGGTTAATCCGCTGGAAAGCTGCGTTCGTTATCGCCCTTGGGAGCCCGTCGTGGTTCAGTGACGACGAGGCACAACAGGGAGAAAGCTGGAGCAGGTACAGATCTCTGGGGCACCACGGCGAGTTGCGGACCTTCCCACTGATGTCTGTGGAATCATTTTCCACGACGCAAATTAGAGTGAAATATACTCCAAGTGTTTGGCGTTCAGGATTGTGATCTGATCTAGCGAGTTCATTAGCTGGACGAAGGGGACTCACTAACTGCATTTCCTGATGCTTTCGTGTGCAGGAATCTTACTGGAGAGTTAAGAGGAGCACATTCAGTGTGAAAGTGTACAGAAAATGCAGTGGATTGGGAGAGGCTTGTGTAGAGAAGTTACTAACGCTATGATGGATCATATTCATAAAGGATTTTAGGGATCAAGGTATTCCTCGCTCAAGAATCTTTCCATCCTTACTGATAAGTGTATTGGACGAAGGGCATCATTAATTTAAATGAATGTCTTGTGCTTATGTCCAGAGCTTAGCCAACATGGACCTTGTTCACTCACAATGAAAATAAATGCTTTTTGCTTCTGTTCATCGCTGCTCTGTGTGGCACGGGCCACCTACACACATGGAGAGATTTTTCCTGTACGCATGTCCCCCCAAAATGTCGCCCTAAATGATCAAGATGAGAAAAAAAAGGAGGACATTTCACATACATAAAATATGTAATTAAAATGATGAATTATTGTAAGATAGAATATTAGCCTTTTGACATTTTAATCTGAGCAGGAGAGAATGAGAGAGTGCATTCGGAGCCGCTCAATTAAATTTAGAATTTTTTCCCCTCCATTGTTATGAATAAATAGAAAGATTCTGTAGCAGTCTGCGGAATTATTAATTGCAAGTACTGTAGAAGGTGCATGCACCGTATCATGAAATGGAGTATCATTGTTAGTGACTATATTTCTTGGTAATTAAGGCCCAGACTAATGATGCAAGTTTTCTTCAGCATGATTTTCATCTGATTATGAGGCTGCTTCATTAAGAGCACTCAGACTAACGAGCTGTAGCTGTAATAAAGTAATTTTCTGTCTTGTGCTCTGATTGATAAAGAGTTTCTATAGCTAAAAGGAATTGAAAATATAATTATAATTAGAAATGGTTGAATAAAGTTATTACAGGATTGCTGAAGGGTAGTGCAATTGACACTATAATGTTTTTTGGAAGTGTGCATCTTAAAATTAGACTTCATAAAAGGAAGGAAAAGAAAAAAGCAACCCGCAACCCCAAACCCTCTATGCTAATAAATGGGCAGAATGTTGCTGCTTCCATAAAATGAACTGTTAGATTAAAGTAAAATGAGGTTTTCCCACATTGTTCAGAACAAGAAAAACATATGCAAGAAGAATGCTGTTGCCTTTCTTCCCAGCATTCCTCTTAAGTGAAGTAAAGCTTATGAAAGTGCTCTTTACTCCATTTATAAAAATTTTCATGCTGCCATATGTTGCAAAAAAATATCTTTTGGATTAAGCTGATGTGTTTTGAAGCGTTCAGTGTGATTTTGGAGTTTCCCTTTAAAAATGTGCAAAGAGTTATGTGAGTCTTTTCTATGTATTTGCATACGTTAACTAGTGGTCTTGAAGTACGTGTTTAGAGAGGTTTTCCTTTTTCTTTCTTTCTGTCTTTTTCTAATCTCCTTGCATTGGACAATATCAAAATATAACTGGGTCAAATACAAGGTCTCTCTTTTTTCTCAAGGGGAGGCAAATCAACTTTTTATCCCAGAAACCTTATTCTTTTTTATGATGTTCATATTATAAACAGTGCAAACTCTGTTAGAGCAATCCTTTGTGCGTATGTCATAGGATATATATGCTGTATTGATATAAAAATCTATAATGAGGGTTTTGTTTAGAATTAGCTGATGCACTTTAGTACTCAGAAGTTGTTTGACTTATTTAATTTGGAGGCTTTTTGTATTGCTGTGTCTTCCTCTTTGGAAGTCATGCATATATTTTAAAGCTGCAGTTATGCACATTTGGTTATGTAAATCTGTCCTATGCAGACTCAAAGGAACTTTATTGTATTGGTTTGAACCAAACAGTAGATCATCTAGATGTATATTTATGCTAATTAACTTAAAGGCAGCATTTTGCATTGATTGCTCAGTCATAATGCTTTTTGGAAGATTTTTAGAATTTTTGAAAATGATTCTTAACGCATTATATGGTGATAAAAGTGTGTTATTGGAATACCATTAGCAGGAATAAAAAAAGAGCAGAATTTTATTGGTTGTTCATTGAAAATGTTAGCTGTGATTAGTTACATAATCCTACATTAACCTGTAAATTAAAATTCCTTGGTGCAATTTGATGGCTGATTTAATTTTGTCTTTCTTTGTTTGCCGCAGGCTAATTCCATTATGAATTCTTTATACAGCCTTTTCCCTCAATGATTAGCAGCTTCTACTCAAGTTCTGATTACTATTGTACACTTAGCACTACATAAAGCTGGGGATTAATATTCCCCTGAAGAATTGTTGCTATGGATCTGCTCTATTCCTTCTAAGAGATGTTTCTGCAGCTTCAATTGTCCATAAATTATGATCTCTAGTGAATTATCAGTGGGAGTGAACTAAGCTTAACAAGCTGAAGAGAGCACTCTAGTTCTGAAAGAAAAAGGGAGAGAGAGATAAAAAGATTCTCAATTATTAATTGCAAGGTTTCCATAATAGAGAAGTGGTGATATTTTCCCTATCTTCATTCCTGTGAGCATGTAAGAAATCAGGGTGAGTCAGAAACACTGAAGTCCTAACACCCTCCAGCACTTAGAGATAGAAAACCTACTGAAGGATCTTAATTATGTGTAGACAAAGGTGGAAAAAACAACCCCATCACCCTGGGTTTTAAGTTTGTATTTTGGCTCTTTTCTGTTTCACCGTCTCTGTTCTGCTTTCGTTTTCAGTCTGTCAATAGCATGATTAGTAGCCTGGCTCAACTGCCTTTAAAATATATTTGGGATTAATAGGGGATTTAATTGCGGATGTCTGAGGATCTTTCATATTTGGAGAGGTTTTATTAAGAGACAGCTATTCCAGTTCAAGTTTGTGAGCACTTTGCTCTTCTCCCATCTGTTCCTCTTTGTTAGGGCTTTAAAGTCATATTTCTCCTACTGATTCATGACAGTTTTCCTCCTTCTCCCTTGAAAAATCTGTTTGGAAGGCTGGACTGCAATGTTATTTCTTGCCGGGTATGTTAGATTTTCCTAACTGAGATGATCGTGCCTTTCTGCCTTCCAGCCCCAAGCCAAGTGAACTCTTGCTCAAACTTTAGGCTTCAGAGTGTCAGGCGTGAAAGACTGTCACAGCCATGACTTTGCACATACCTCCTTTTCAGGGAGGTCCTTGGGTGGCACAAAACTGGCTCTGCAGTAACTGCCCTTGGCTTCTGCGATGCAGGAGAGAAGGAGCCAGTGAGGAGGTGCTGACCTTGTATCACCAACCAGCAGATGCAGGGATACCCTGAATTTACTCAAGGTACTGGATCAGGGTGTCTTTGGCTATTCCATGCCAAAGAAAAGACAAATCAGTTTGGTTTTGTTTTCTTTTTAACCAGACTTTGTCACTTTACTTTCAGACATTGCAATGGCTGTGGTTCAGCTAGACCTCAGGCGTTGTTTGAGGCTGTCCTGAGACTCGTAGGTACTTTTTTGGATATTCTTTAGGGTAAAGCACTGTCAGACTGCATCAGCTAAGCTACCTCATGCATTGCAGTATGCTTTCTGTAGTGGTAGATCATATTTAGTAACATACAAAGTTAGAAGTGAAGTCTAGGCATTACTGTGTTTTCTCGAGGGTTGGCAAGTAACCTGCCCTAGCCCACAAGAGTTGGTTAGGTGCTGAAGCTGACAGTGTTCCAGACCTACTTAAAGATAAACAGCTTTTAAAGCGTGACTAATAGAAGGTGTTTTTTGGTCTCTCTTTCAAAGCCTTGCTTGATAATGTTCAGCAAAATCCATATATACTTTAAATTAAAACCAGCAGCCAAGTCCAACTGGTGTTTTGTGCTTGGAGCTAGTGACAGAAAGAACAAAGGTGGGTTAGTTAAACTGCTGGATCGGAATTCTCTGATCTGCTCAGTCCACTTCGTGCTGCTTACTGAAACTGCTGAAGATTCCCATCAAACAATTCCCTGTGGAGCCACAGTGTTGCCTATTGTCTCAGCCCATAGCACAACCAACAGAAGGTGACATATATGGAGCAGTCAGGACTAACATTCTCCCCAAATGCTAGATGTTGTGGCTGGGAGAATTTGAGGAGACATTCAGGTACTCCCTGCAGAAGACCAAGCAAACTGTGCATTCCTGATTTTTCCACCACCACCTATGTGTTCTCTGCAGTGCTCAAACTCAGTGTAATGGACGATTTGACCTTATACTTTACATTTGGACTGTCATGTTGAATAACCGCTAACACATTATTCTTGAAGAATCTGATCTTTTTTTCTCCCAACTCTCTCCGTTATCTTCATAACATCCTTTTGCAGTGCCTTCCTCAGTTTAGTCGAGAGCTGTTGAAATCTTACTCTTTTTGCTAGGATTTTAATCTGCCTGATGTTTTCGGGTGTCCTGGAGCTCAGTCGTGGAAAAGTAGCATCTCACATATTTACCTCCTGTGTCTTCTTAGTGATTTTAAAGGTCTCATTGCTATGTCTTCTCCACATAGCTGTTTTCCTGCTCCCTACCCTGAGTGTCTCCTGCGATGAGAAGCAGATCTCCCTTCTTTGTTGCTTCCCAGTTCTGTTGTGTTCTGTTCCAGGTGAGGTGATCAGAACTACCCACAGTACTCCAGACATGGATGTGTTGTGAGTTTGTTGTAATTGTATTATCTTGCATTTATTGGCATTTTTATTGCCCAGTTGCCTAGTGCTGAACAAGTTCTCATGGGCTTCGGATAGGTTGGTCCTAATATGTGCAGACAATGATCCTTCTGTTACTGCTGCTAAATTGACAGTGAAGGCAATAGTTTGAATGCAAAAGTTCCTTCTTGTGAGTGTTTGTTACTCCTCCTAATTGATGCTAAGGTTGCTACAGTAAGGGTCTGAGCTTATGCCCCAGGCACAATCATGTCAGTGAATTATTTACTGGCAACAGTGCTATACTAGGCTCTGATGACCACTTCTTTTTTTTTTTTTCTTTAAAATGGGTGATGTTAATCCTCATTTTCCTGACTGCTCTGTTTTCCAGCCGAGATCCTAGTTCTAGGATTGGCTTTTGCTGATCCCCTTGCACATCACTGATCAAATCATCAGGGAAGTGAAACTAACTGCTCTTACTCCTTTTTTGGGGTTGGGTCTAGCTGTGAGTGAAGCTACTGAATTTGGAAGGACTTTTACCAGGATTCAGACCAGCAGAATAGAAGAAATCCTGGTCTGAGCTTGTTTTCAGTTGAAGTTTGATTCTGTGGCAGGGATAATGTCCGTAAGCTCTGGGTCTCTCATCAGTCCTCTCTAGCCATCTCCACTTGAGGGCCTGATGTCTCTCCAACATTATTACTGCCTCTCTCCTCCCCAGAGTGCTGGCTTCAGTCTCTCTCTCTGCTCTGTCGTATTCAGTGGACTAATTGGTGAAAGAGGGCAGCAGAGATCCTTTTTAATAGCCTGTCTGCCTCTGCTATGAAGAGGGAAGCTCCTAACCAGAGAGGTGTTTATGAGCAGCCCGGTGCAGGGGTGTGTAAGGATGCCCATGATAACTCCAAGGGTGGAAGTGTGGGGATGAGGCATGGTGGAGCACAAGGCAGAGGAGCTTATGTGTGCCTGTGAAGCCATGTTAGCACAAAACTAGATCAGTCCTTAATTACTCTACCGTTTCTCAAATCTTTAAGGAAGGGCCTCAGAATCTAATTGATCATCTAGATGGGATGCAGGCGCAGGATGCATGAAACATTCAGGTTTGAAATGTTTGTACATTTTCTATGTGTCTGCCAAGTCAGGTTCTGTACTTAGGAAAATAAATAATGTTCAGTGGCTGTTACTGATCTTTTCCAACCCAGAAGGTTCCCTGAATGTGAAGCTACGGATGACCTAAAAGAGGAGGAAATGTGAATTGTGTTGCAGAGAAAGCAGTGAATCTCTTCCATCTGATTCCATTGAATACAGAATCCATTAAAAGTTGGGCTGGAAGTTGTTGCTCCTGTGTGTGTGGAGTTAGAACAATCCAGGAAGGATGGATGGATGGATGATTCTTGTGGTATGTTTTCCCCAACCCATTCTGAGGGGCAGTCAGAGCTGGAGGTTCCATGGCTCCTCAGGTGAGTTCTTAATGGTATTTGCTATAGTTCTTACTTTTGTAAATGAGTCTTGAGCCTCCTAGAAACTTCATCCCGTTGCTGCTCAGTTGTGTCTACTCTGGACGAGAAAAAATGCTTCTCTTCCACCGTGCCGTAGGTGTGTTCTATAAGAACATGGGTTTGTGGGTTTTTTGTTTGTTTGTTTTCTTGGTCCTTCTCTTCTTCCTTACACTAAACAAATCTCATTATTTTAATCTTTTGTTATAGGCTGTTTCCTAGACTGATTATTTTTGTTGCTCTCTGCGTTTCTTCTCACTAGCTCCACTTCTTTCTTGAAATGGATACAGGGCTCATTTGAAGCCTTATTGACCTGGCAGAGAGCAGGGGAGTTATTCTGGGTGTTTTGCAGCCTGTATACCCTGTTGATGTATTCCAGCATTATGTTTTCTTTTTTCTCGACAGCAGAGCTATGCTGACTGTGATCCAGTAACCCTTAAACATGTTTCCGGAGAGCTGCTGTTTAGCCACATGCTTCCTGTGCTTGAGCAGTTAAATGCTTCGACATCACTTTATACTTGTCCGTGTTTAATTTTGCCCTATTCTTTCCTGTCTCTCTGATTTGTCAAGAGAATTTGAACCATCTTCCTCTAGGTCTCTGCTGTGGTGAAATGTGCTACGCTTTGTACAAACCAGTGTGTTATGGTTTTGCTCTTCCCTGATTTTAAGTTGGGCTGTCAAAGCATAATTCCTCTTCTTACACCACGAGCCACTGGCATACATTGCTCTGTAGATCCTATTGTCTATGTAAGCTTAAAGGAAAATTTCTCCTCCTTTGTTGGTGGCTTTACTTCTTCCTGCTGGAAATACACCTGGAATTTCAGGGCCAGAGGGCAATTTTTCACATTTAAGCTGTCTTGCTTAATTTGCTGTTTTATTTGTTTCTAAGTCAGATCATGATGACAATGTGGCATTTTTCATTAGGGGTGTATCTTCTTGTCAGGAAATTCAGGTGACAGTGAAAAGTAGCTCCCTAGAAAACTTCATCTGCACCCTTGACTGACTTCCTCAGACTTTTTGATAGTTTAGAGATATACTTCACCTCTACTCCCCTTCTGTCCTCCTTTCTAGCAATGTCAATGCTGTATCAGGTATCTGGACGTCAGAGGTACTCCTTGAACGTTCATAGATGAGCACCTAAAAATATTTAAGCAATATGACACAACAGGCAGTGCATTTCTGAGCAATCATTGCACATCTCACACAGAAGTAAAGGTTATCAGCTGACGGTCTGTAAGCAGCCACCAAATGTCTGAGCGCCTGAGAAGGGCACAGACTTGCTGTGAAGAACAGTAATAGAGACAAGAAAATGTGAGGATAGAGGCAGCCTAGACAAGAAGATTTACAGAGTGTTGTAGAAATAAATGCACTGCCAACAGCTCGTCAGATGTTCCATTCACGCATTTACTGAACTCTGCAGAAGTAGATGTGTTTAATCAAAGAAATGGAACTTTTTGAGATCAGTTCGCAAGTGACCCTCTGCCAGATTTGTTTTCTGGCCATAAAGCTACGTCTGTAGCAGGGTGGAAAATAGTCCTTGATTCAAAGATTTACAGCAGGGATGAATTTACCGGTCAGGTAGATATTACAGCATGTTTTCACATGCATAATCCAAAGTTTATCTGTCTGAAAACAAGACTTCTGAACTTTGATTCTGAAGTTTTGTGGGCCATATAAATGATCTATTTGACATAGGGATGTTTATCCCAGAGCACCTTTGTCAGAACAGTTCTGTTGCATCTGTTTCTCCACAGCTGGTCTAACCCAGCTTTTTGTGGAACAGTGCTTCTAAAAGAGAGTGCCTTGTTTGGAGTGCGTGAAAATACTGTAAGTCTCATGTTAATGCCTCTCCTAGATCTGTAGATTCAGTAGCTCCCAAGCTTCTCTGCAGCAGCCCTGATGACCAAAGACCTAAATTCTGATTGCCGTGGACTCGGTGCTAACTCTTAGTGATTAAAATAGGCTCGGGGCCAACAGTCCTATGTGAATATTTGCAATTCCTGTTAACCTCAGCAGTGCATAGCACACATTAAAATTACTTCTGGGACCCTCACCATCCTTTCAATTAAATTACTTACATGTAATGGCTCTATATTAAATGTTAATGTCCTCTGCTCCTTTTTATTGGGTGTTGTTCACCATTTTTCTCCAGTTTTCAGCTTTCTATCTCTGTATTTTCCTGTTTAAAGATAAACTAAGTAACAAGCAGAATCTCAGCAGAAATACCAACAGAATAGGAGCCACTGTACTTCTGCAGACCAAAGGTTCAGCAAATCCAGCATCCCGTTCTCAACAATGGCTGTAAGTGGATGCTTGGAGAAGATTAAATGTATATGATACTTCCTTTCCAATACTCTCCCAGTCCTCTAGTACTTTCCGACCAACAGATTTCCTGAACCATGTGTAGGATTGTCTAGTCACTAGCCCCCAGCAGATCTCTCTTCTAGGTACTTGTGAGGTTTTCACCTTGAACCCTGGTAAATCTTTTGTAATCCCAACACCCTTTGCTAAGGATTTCTCCAGGTGGCTCTTCGTAAAACAAAAGTGTTAGACCTCCTTTGGTTTGTTTTGAATTTTGCTACCACAAGCTTCCTTTGATGACCGTTTGCTCCAGTACTGGACGATGTGGTTAAGTTTCTCCTGTCCTCTTGAGGCTACATGCAGTTGTTCAGGCTCTTATCACATCCAGAGTAATTTTTCTTGCCAGGTTGAAGAGTCACAGCCTATTCTATTTTGCACAGAAGTACTGTTCCATCTGCAAGCGCGTGTAGATGAAATCTAGCTTTCTGGCTGTGGTGGCTGGCAGATGATTGAGCCTTGTATGAATATGTGTGACCCTGCTGTTGCAAAGAGGAGGTGACAGAATCCAAGTTTCATTCATCCTCATGTGCGTCCACTCCAAGCAACTCATTTCTGGAATTAGTCAAGTATTTGCTGTTCTTTCCATTAACTTCATCACCAGGGTTCTTGTTGACTAGTTCTGCAGCACAGAAGATGAATATTTTGTTTGTGCTGTGTCCCTGCTTTGTGCTGGTGTAGAGGAACGAATCATGGGCAGTTAACTCTTGGGTCGATACAAACCAACATAGCTCTGTTGGTTTCAGAAAAGCGGTACAGCCAATTTGACCAAGCCTTTTGATGTGTTTGGGAACTCCTTAGTTTCCTATCATAAAAGTGGTTAAGTGGGTGCCTGACTTTAAGCATCTTCCAAAGAATTGGGCTGAAGGGGAGTTGATCCAGTAAACCTTCTCCACAACACGATATTCCTTCTCTGATGTTTCAGCATATGCAGTAGTCAAAATGTTTACACATGCGTTGTTATTATTATAACCCCCAGTGAACTTGTCTCCCCAGCTGGAGCTCAGATATACAAGATAAAGTTAATTAGGCTTCCTTTCATGTGGAGAATTTAGACCTCCTTCCGGTTTCTCAGGTAAAAGAACATGTTTTGGACTGTTGTTATCTCTCACTCCTCCCTTGAGCTATGCTAAGTCAAATACTATAAACTGATAAACATTATTCTAATACTGGCAACACTTGTATAAACTCTAGTGCTGTTCCCATCTTAACACCTCCTACTTCCTTGCATCCGTGTAAATTCTTCATCCCAGCATGATGCACAAGGGTCCGATACGGATCATGTAACATTCCCAATACAATGAACGCTTTCTTTCCGTCTTTGCTGGACTCTGGAACTCTTTTGCTTTACTTCTGTTCAGCACTGAAACCCAGGCCAGCTTGCCAGTGATTTATTGGGTATTCAGGGTTTCCAGTGATTTACATTTTCCATCTTCCCTTGAAGGCATTCGTGTTGCTTCAGAAGGATGTGGTGGTTGGCTTTAGTGTAAAATATTCTTTGCAGTGATTTGATTTCCAAATTCAATAAACAGTCTCACCTTCTTCGTAGGAGCTTTAAAAACAGTACTAGCTGGATTTGGGCTTCAGAAACAATAAAAGGAAAGTGTCTGTTTGGAAGGGTACTAAAAATGTAATGATTTTGGTTTGCTTTTTCTTTGCTCTGGAAAGAGAGAGGGAAGTCTTGGTTTGATTGACCTTGATGAATTAATTGGCACTATACAATGAAATACAGCTTTTCCTGGTAACCCATCGAGTTGGAAGATGCTCTTTCCCTTCTGCTCAGGGTCTAAGCAACAAGGGTGAACCTGCTCTTCCCTTCCATACATGAGCATTAATGAAGGATCAGCCTTTCCTTTTGGGAGGTTTTTGGGAATATTTATGAATAGATTGCATCCTTTGGTTAAAAACCAAGACCTACCTATTCTCTTCTCTCCCCCGGCCCCAGTTTAATGAAAATTGTCTTTTAGCCTCTGGTTTGGGGAACCCCAACACACTTGTTTTAAGGAACCTGTAGGTTTGTCCTTCTAAATCTGCTCATAATAAGTTGAGAGGGTCTCTGCGTGCTTTGGGCAGTCAACCACCAGAAGTAAAATATCCACTGTAAGAACTGCTGACTTCTTAGGAACATAACTTAGAGCTCCTGGCTGTCGCAATTAAAATAATTTCAGTTCTCTAGCTAGTTGGGTATGTGCCGAGCACACCCACCTTTTGTCTGGAAGGTCCAGCTGACCGGTTATTTGTATATGCTGGGGAAGTAATATGTGCTGCAGTATATGTGCCTAAGGCTATGCTTCCCTTTCCCCTCTGCTGAGGTGCGTCTTGCCTACAGGCATTGCATGCACAGTTGGAGAATGATTTACACATTCACTGAGACAGTAAGGGAGCAAAATGGCATCCATGGCGTAAGATTTCAACCCTCCTGAGATGCTGGCAGCCTCATAGGACTGACTGTCCTCCTGAGCTTTCTCCTCTTGTGCCTGACATCTCTCAAACAGAGATTGCTTGGGCTCTGCCTCAGATACAAATTCCAAAGAAGTATCTTGCAGGGGTGACAGCTACTGCCCCGGCTAGGAGCACAAGGTCAAGTCAGCTGCTGGTGGAGTTGATGTTGCAGTCCAGAGTGGTTCAGCCTCCTGTTTCCTATTATACTGTCAATAGACTTCTGAGCACGGAGCAGAGGGGAAGAAGGAGAAGGAAGAAAGGGAAGAAGGTGGGATTTAGTACCACAGAGTAGGGCTGTTCCGCAGTGGTGTTTGTTTTCATTGTGAATCCAACAGCACTGAAATGAAACCAGCTGAGAACATGATTCTTCCTCTGTGATGGTCCACCGACCATAGTTGTGGTAGCTTTCTCCAGCCTCATGTCTCAAGCAAATGAAAAGATCTCTTAGGGTGTGATGTCAGTTTGTTTTATTTTGCTCTAACATCCTCTGGCCCACAGTGAATATCTAAAATCCATCAGACAGTATCACTTGTAATATTTTTGAATAAAGCTGTTGAACTTCAGCTCCTGTAAAACCTATACAGCAGTTTGTCTTTCTTTTACTATCGCTGTTGCATGCTATCATTTTAATTGTAATATTCTTACTTGCAAAGCTTTTAAGGATTACTTCTTGAAAGGTGTTGGAAAGGTGAGAATGATAATTAAATCTTATTTCTAGTGTAATTTAATGGTTATATCATCCTATTCCCCAGAAGTATGGTTTTCAAATTGTTGTGGGTGGTGAGTGAATCCCTGGGGCATAACTGAGAAGAAAGTGCTAAAACATGACCAATTTTTTTTTTTTTATGTCAGCATTGGAATGAATTTCCAGATTCTGGAACTTCTTTGATCATTTCACTAGTGTCATTAAGTAATTATATTAAAAGAAATATTCTTGTCCTTAAATATTGCTATGTTTGTCACAAATTTTTAGAAGCTAAAGAGCTGAAAGGATTCTGTCTGAATTCCCAGAACCAAAACACACGTGCGTGCACAAACACGTATTCACAACGGCAACTGAAATGTCCCATGCAGTGATTTCAGTCCGGAGCATGACTTATTCTTTTGTGGTGTTCCAGTTAGAATTATTTTCGTTTTCAGACAAGATTATTCTCAGCTCTCCCAGAAGAGAAATGGTAATCTAGTTTTCTGGTTATTGAAATTATTTGCAAGTCTGGATGAAATTCAGATGGTAGTTTGGGCTGAGTAGAAGGACAAAAATCTCAGGGAAGTTTAAAGGAAATTTTTTAATATTTATCTAAATGAAACTTACTTTCTTTACTTTTAATAATGTTTTTCATTCTTAAAGAATATATTGTTTTTAAAATACCTTTGGCTCAATATGATGCTTTCATTCTATCCCCAAAAAAGATTTTCTTATTTATTCGTTTTTGCTGAGAAAAGGAAATTTGATTTCTGGTCTTACAGAACCTACATATTTTAAAACTTTCTTTCATATTCATGTAGCTGTAGTTAAATCTGCAAGGTTAGATCATGGAGATAATTGAATGAAGGGGAGAATCAGAGGACATTGCCTTTGCAGAAGCTTCTCACAGCATGGAGCTTGCTTCACATAAGTCAGTTTGTTAGTTCGTGACTGCACCCAGTTGGATCTTGAGCCAAATCTACCCTGAAGCCCATCCAACCCATAGTCCTGGCAGTGTCAATTCTCTGTAGGTGTTCTCCTCAAGCTCAAGTCAGCATTCATGACCAAGCTTGAGCACCTTCCTGTGTGCTATCTGCAGGGCAACTTAAAGCTGAGATTAAAAGAATAACCCAAGCCCAGCAAATGCATGTGCGTCTTTTCAGCGTAGTGGTACTTTTGTAGAGGGAGAACCTCTGTCTTGCTTCAAAGCAACTGTCCAGCAGTGGGCAAGGATGTATGGTAAATCTCAGATCCTGATCCTAGAAATAATAGCCTGTCAGAGGCTTGTTTCAGACAAACACCCATGTAAGGTCAGCATAGTTGTCATCCCTTTCAGAGCAGGGGAAATGCTGCATTTTGGAAGGATTCTGGGTGGATGCTTTTAAGGGCTGTAGTGTGTGTACCTGCCTGTGAGCTCGGTCTGATCTGGTCCCAGGTAGAAGTATGTTTGGAGAGGCAGAAACCTAGGAATTATTTCTACACTGCCCCCTGCATGCTTTGTTGCACAGGAATCAAACGGAATGTTTCTGCTAATCATGTTTAAACCTTCATGATACTACATTTTTCATCAAAAGCTCATGTAAAATGTAATTTCTTTTATGATAACTTTTTCCTTTTCTCCTTTGCATTTTAGACACTTACATGATCATACTTACTGTCAAAGTGCTTTACCAATTCAGGGATTAAAAAATATTTTTTCTAGTGAGATTTTAAAAAATTTTGTGTGGCTAACTCATCTCTTTTAAAACTTCCTCATGAAATATAGGTCTAGGCAGAGGTTGTTTTTGTAGATATTGGGCCATATTTCATCTTCTCTTTCAACCTTTGCAACCTCATGATTGCATGACTTCTCCCGGACATTAACAGGAGTTCCACATTCGTAAGAAGAAAAGAGCACATTCCCACCCTTTTGCTTTAAAATGTATCCAGTAGATAATATGAAAGGCTTTCTAGTCCTAATGACTTTTTTTTTTCCACTAATGTTTGTTTTAAAAAGTGTTCCTCTGCAGGGGGTTGATCCAAAGCCCATTGAAGTCAGTGGGAATTTTCCCATAGAATTCAATGAAGTTTGGATCTGGTCCTTAGATAGCTCCGGGAGGTAGCCTTCTCATTTTTTGCAGCTGTCCTTGGAGGCGTTGGAGGAGAGCTGCTGCACTGTCAAGTCTGTACAGTGTGGAGCATGCTATTGATTATAAAGCAGAACTCCTGCAAAATTTCAGCTGGAAGGGGGTGGGAGGTTCTGCCTAATAATCAATAGCACAATATGGCACTATATCAAGCAATTGGCTTTTTAACAAACACTTTTAAAGCAACAAAGAGGATGAGATGGTTTTCATTTAAAGGGTGAACTTCCCTTTATTCTTAGGATTCCAGGCAGATTAGCCCTGGTATGTGCTCGAACGCTGTACTGAACATATTAATGATACTTTCTGTTCTCTTTGCCAAAGCAGCACACGGAGTACCTGTCTTTTTACATGTAGCAACTGAGTCACACATTCTTTTTAAGTTGGCTTTGTACAGCATAATGATGTGCTGCTCAGCAGCTTGCAAGTGAGAAATCTTGCAACAGTTAGAAACAAGATAGTTGTGATGGAAGCAAATTGAGGAAGGTGGCG
The DNA here is from genome assembly GCA_013400335.1 of Eurystomus gularis. Classification (NCBI taxonomy): domain Eukaryota; kingdom Metazoa; phylum Chordata; class Aves; order Coraciiformes; family Coraciidae; genus Eurystomus; species Eurystomus gularis. The sequence goes on along the minus strand of VZZY01006866.1, from coordinate 242,324 downwards.
GTCCTGTAGAGTAACTGCTTCTTCCAGGTCTGTTTTCACAGCCTGTAGTGGCATGAAAGTCCACTGTCACTGATTTCATGTCTATACCACTGTTTCTGTGTTCAGTGTTTGCTGAAGTATGTTATGAAGGTGTCTTCATAAGGACAGGCAGTCCATCTGTGCACTTAGAGGGTATTAAGGGAAAAATCCTCATTTGGACCCAACTTGAATCTTGACAAAGATGCTGGGGTCCATATTCCTGTCTGGAAAAGTTTGCAAGGAGCTGCTGGCTGCAGCAGAGGTGTAGAGCTGCGTGTAGCCAGATCTCTGTGCTTGCAAGAGTCCCGATGGTTTTTGCCTTGTAGGCGTTGCTCAGGTTCAGCGCCAGGTGTGTAGCTGAGGCAGAGCACATCTTTGTAGAAATGTGCACTTGCATCTTATCCCAAATGTTAAATGTATATTTTGGTTGTGATGCTATTGGTAGTATCACTATAATTATTTAGGCACTGTGATGGTTTCATCCAACATAGGGTCAAAAAAGCCCTGGTTTCTCACTGTGCTGGTTGATTGGTAATGAAACGCAATCGCATAGGGCTGTGGATTTTCCCCTTTATTCATGAAAATACATAACGAAGGTCCCCAAACCTCTGGATCCTGATGTGATCTGGGAATCTAAGGCTAAATGGCAGTGAGGAGGCAAATGTTCCGTAGTGATAATCAATATTATCAATAGTGATAATTTTCTAGAAATCAATTACATAAACCACAATAATCAGACAAGGCCATAATTCAGTTCCACCTAGTGCAGTCTCTTGTCTCAGGCAGTGGGTAACAGTATGGCAGGGTGGAGTCTAGCACTGGATGGGCAGGTATTTCCTGTAAAAGTTCTCTTAGTCTACAGAGGTTTGTTGCGATGGGGTTTCCTGAAGTGCTAGCTTTTACTTAAAACTTGCCAGCAGGGAGTTTTTGTCCCTTGATGTCCCCTCCCATAACTCTTCCACTCCTTCTTTAGCTGTTAGTGTTGATGCTATCCTGAGGCAGGACCACCAAGCTGAGCATCTCCCTTTCATCTTGTACTACTCCCTTTGAAGTTCATTTGGCATCCCTCAATTCAGGCTTGGAAAAGACTGACCATCTCAGTCACTGTCTTCATGCCCAAATTTCACCTTTCTTTCCAATTCTCTCCATGTCAGGAAGGTGGGAATTGGAAGAATGAAGTTGAACACTTTTACATTTGTGTGTAGGCTTGTTCTGAAATAAAGCTGTTATTCTGAAATACTGATGATTCTGTTTACAGAAATCCGTAATACTTGTGTATTATTAATTTGTATTTTTGTACTAAAGTTTCCTGTAGCTTAAAGCACATTTGTTTTTGAAATTTAGCCCTTGGAGTTGATTTGGGCTCAGAAACTCTAGGTGCCATATTTTGCCAGTCATTTTGTTCTCGTCTGATAGAACATTGTCCTATTTTATTAACGTTCTTTTTTGTCACAGGGACGTTATATACAATAGATTTGTATCTGTTTTGTATTTCTGCTTCTTAGGTCACCCAGCCTACCATAACAAATGTCAAATTCCTCTGAATGTTCAGAACATTTCTCCTCCTCCTCTCCCTTTATCTGGCTTGGGCAGAAATTGAATAGAGCTGATTAATGGGGGGGGTGGAGCGGGGATAGGACAAGGGACCATACAAAGTTTCTAATTACTTTAATCCCTTTTCACATAAAATTGGAAAAAATGAAATGAATTCCCAAATGTAAAATAAAGAAAGCTGCTGGCCCCAAAACAGAATATGTGCCTGTAAGGCTCTGGGTGGATGGATGCAGGAGACTGGCTCATCCTACTGCTCCACCAGTGGTGTGGTGGGGTGGCCCCAGGTGGTAAAATACATGAGTAAGCTCTTTTGGTAGGTTGGTGATGTTCCTGCTGATTGCTTACTGATGGACATTTATTTGAGATGGGTTTGATACTTGGGGCGGGGGAATACAAATAGGTAAGCGTAGGCTCTTCACTATAAGGGTGGTGAGACACTGGAACAGGTTGCCCGGGGAAGTTGTGGATGCCTGTGAGCATCCACACCCTGGAGCACCCATACCTCCCTGGAGATGTTCAAGGCCAGGTTGGATGGGGCCTCTAGCAACCTGGTCTAAGTGGGAGATGTCCCTGCCCATGGCAAGGGGATTGCAACTAGATGATCTTTAAGGTCCTTGTGACCGTCCTTTCCAACCCAAAGTATTCTGTGATTCTGTAGGCTCGGTACTGCATCCTAGGTTGGAGATTACGCTGGTCGAAGCAGCACTTCACACTGCTGTTGTGTGTGCTGTAAATCCCAGTGATGATAGGCCTGTGCAGATGTTGAGGAACAGCTGTTGGCCAGTGGGAGTAAGCTATTCCCCCAATGCAGAGAGGATGGGGTGCTACAGTGCTTCTGAAGGCCTTGTCCTGCACCTTCTACACCTCTGCACTGCAGCTGAGAACATACATTTGGTGTGCTTCCTCGATGTTGCTTGATTGTAACATCTATATTGCCGGTATGACCTATGTGTGTACGACGTACCATATTTAATGTATGCATGTGTGTATACAGTGTATGTGTATAATAGCTAGACATATAGTATGTTTTTGATTTAGCCTTTCTCTTAATTTGTTTATCATAACTGACTGTTCTTGTATGTGCTTGGCACAGCTGACCATGTTTATATTTCCAATAGATGAGTCTCCTTCACCATCACTGCGAGGTATGAAGGACACGTGTCTCTGGGTTTTGTTTAAATGGATTTAGGGAGCCCATTGGCACTGCCAGTTCTTGAAGTGTGATACATATTTACTTGCCCTCTATGTACATATAGTCTCGCCCCCAAGACCTTGTTTTCCCCTCTGCTGAAGACATAAATGCTTTTTCTTTTTTCATCAATAGCTCTACAAAAGAAGGAAATTTATATTTAATGAGTGCCTGTCTCCTGGTGTTTACAAATTCCTCCGTGACGAGCCTACAGCACTAGCACATGGAGACATTTATACTCTAATAGGATTTACCTTTACAAATATCTGAAAACCTTTTAAAGCAGAGATTAAATTGTTTAGCTCAATATTTAATCTGTTACTTCCTCTTTAAAGATGCCCAGTGGAATTTGTCATACACTGAGCTGATAACACATAATATTGATCAGTCATAAACATAAAACAGAGAAATCTCAGGAAGTCTTCTGCAATCCTTTTCTTTTTAATTAAATTTTGATCTGAACTGCTTTTGATTAATTTTCTTATTTGTAAGTATGTGAATTCAGGGGGCCAGCAAGTTTCTTAAGTTGCCTGGCATTGGTCTCTGGTGAGTGGCTTAGCTCAGGAACAGTATGATTGCATTTTTATGGTTTTCAGATATTTAATAGCTTCTTCCTGTCATTTTCTGAATGAGTGAATAAGGTTTAGCCCTCTGGGAGCCAGCGCAGCATCGGAGAGTGGAGAAAATGACTCGGATCTGTGTACTTGACTGATTGCCTTAGCCTTAATTGTTCTCTTAATTAGCTGCAGTAGCAACTGCATCTGGGGAGAGATCACGGTATTGGTAAACAGCTCCACCTTGGAGCCCTGTGTAATGCCTTTTGGAAACATGACAATGAGCTCTGTATCTCCGTTGAGACACAAACCTGCCAAATCTTCAGCCCCTGAAGTCTTTGGTCTCCTCATGTGATCTGTCACTCTCATCTGCAAGATGCAGACCCCCAACTGTTTGTTCTTAAACAAATTAAGCTTTAATATGCCAAAAGCCAGCTTTATTGAGCCAGAAGGAGGGAAGGGGAAAACAAAAGAGTGTCGGGAGAGGGTTGTTCAGACAAGTTGAGGGTGTTTCCCTATTAGAAGTGGGAGAGAGAGATGTGCTTTGGGGGAGTGAAGGAGGGCTTGAAGTGTTTCGTGGTGGGAAACCCAGGCAAACCGAGGTCAGAGAAGACGCCGTGTGTCAAAGCAACCTTCTTGCTGTGGGTGTCAGTTCAAGCTATCAGTGCAAGCTGCCGGTGCAGCCCGGCCGTGGCCTCTGAAGGGAGTTTCTTGGCATGTCTGTTGAATGCAAACACATTGTGTGGAGGTTGAATTGACCACCACTACAGCTTCATTTCCCGTCCGCTCTGAATGAAGCTCTGGGACCTACAAGAAGGGCCACGAATTTAAGGTTATGTTAGAATTGTGCGATTTAAACTCTTCTTTAGCTTTGCAATCTAGTCTTGCTAAAGTACAGACAGAGCAAAATTAGACATGATGGCAGGTCACTGAAGCTGGTGGGTTTTAAGAATATCTGCTGATTTTTAGCGTTGCTTAATACCTGTCCCAAGATAAAGCCATATACTTCCATAGCGAGGTTAAACTGAGGTTTTATTTGTCACAGCATCTGCACTGCAAGTGCCTGTTTCAGTGCCTGTGGCTTTCAGTGCAACATGGCACTGGCAGTAGAAAGTGTGAATTAATGTGATTTCTAAATCTGACTGCGGAAGGTTTGGTTCTCGAGGCAGACAATAACCAAAAATACTGGGTTATTTTTATTTAGTTTCTTTTTCTTTAATCCTGCAAGCAAATACCCATACCCTAATATTACAATATTTCCTTTTCAGTAAACGACATACTCCTTTTAATGTGCTTATGCAAAAGAAGAGAATACTGATGGATTGTTTGGCATTGTTGCTGCCAAAAAGAACTGCATGGGAAGGCATGAAGAGATTTGTTGCTGTGTCTCACCTGGCTTTCAAAAGATGTATTTGTAGATTAGTGGGTATTGCTTTCTTAAGTGCTATCAGTGCCAGAAGTTACACGTTTTCTACCTCTTATAGAGGTTTCTTTTGTAGCATTGACTGTTGTATTAATGTATTATAAGTGAAAACTGGTTATTAGAAAGATTATACTTCGTCTACATAGTTAACTTTATCCTTATTTAGCAAGAATGTGTGGTTATTTTGCATTGTAGCGGTGTTGGTTTTACAACACTCCTCCTGAAGAAATCTTTTAGGTCTCCTTCCTTCCGAAGCTCTTCTGTGCTGAAATACTCTCTGTGGCCAGCACTGGATTGTGTTTGCCCTAAAACTTCTATTGAATCCTTGCTGGACTTGTAGCAGCAGAGGAAAGGTGGATTCAGAAGAATAAAGATCATATAATGTGCATGGAATAAAAAAAGCTGCTTAGTCAGGTTTATAGCAGTTAATTCTGAAATTAGTAGTGATGGTTAAAATATATTTCATTATATTAAGGGCAATAAAATTCTGTAGGGAACCCTGTACGCTGGAATCCAGTATCAGCAGTGGTTAAAGTTTTATGGCAAATTAACCCATCCTATGAAGCACGCCAGTTCTTCTGGATAAGGTCTGGATAGAAAATTCAAGCTACTCTAAGCCTGAATTTACTAGTTTTAAGTTCCTGTGGAAAACTTAAAGGACAAAACAGATTTTAATAATAAATTATTACTGAGGTGAAAAAAACCCAAATGCATTCACTGTAACTGGTAGCAAGTACTCTTTTTGCTGTTCTACAAGTGACATAAGCATGGAAACCACTTGCAGCTGCAACAGAGAGATGTGAGGTACGAGGACATTCAACAGGGCACTCAAGTTTGGAGGAAGGTGGCTCCAAACAAGGTTGTCCTTCCCTTGTTTCTGCTTAGCTCATCTGATAGAACCTAGGGCAGATGCAGAGGTGATGTGATAAGCACCGAAAGAGTAAATGAAGTGTATTTTGAGTGCAAGGCTGAGATTAAGATTAGTTAGGTTGTATAGAATAATAGACCTGAATAAAACTTCTAGGGGTTTTATTAAAAAAATAAAAAATAATCACTTAAGTGTTCTGAGTTAACCTTCCTGCCAATAGAGCAACGAAGGGCACTTAATGACATGAAAGCTTCAGAAGGTGCTAGCAAATACGAGTTTGTGAGCAGTGCTGCTCCTAGGTGAGGCTGAAATCCTGGAGGTTGGCTGTTGGTGGCAGAAGGGCTGATGCTGGTGCAGCTACTGAGAGCACCCACAGGTAGCAAGTTGTTGGAGCAGGACTCTGCCTTGCCAAAGGGCCCTTGGCCCCATGCTGGGCAGCAAGTGGCACCTGGTGCTGGTTGTTGGAGGGGGCTGACTTCATGGGGTGTCACCTCAGCCAACTGAGAAGCCTCATGAGTGGGGTTCCAGCTTCTTTGGGGAGCTGTATGACAAATATGATCAAATGAACGTCACGAGCCATCTCTGTTCCCTGTATCCTCAGCATAATGTGGTTGAGTGGATTATTCTGAGATAGCGGCAATTACAATGACCGTCAAATTGCTGGGTGCCTTGTGTCTTTCCAGTGCTGTAGATATGTAGCAATCTATGATTTTCATCTAATGCTGTTAGATGACGATAGTGAAATAGAGGCGTATGATGCGGAACTCATGAGCGTTTGCAAATCAGTGCAGGAGGATTTTTTATAAATATTCCCAAATACATTGTACTGCATTTCCCAGATTTACAGCATACTTGTTTCTGTGTATACTCGCTCTTGGAAGACACTTATGTCAGCTTATTCTCTCATGATGACTAATGAAAATATTCATGCTCTACTGCTTAAACCAAACCAAAACCCTAAGAGCCTGTGAGCAGACTATTGCCACAATTGTACTAGTGTAAATCCGGAGGTACCTCCACTGGCTTCAGTAAAATCAATAATTGTTGGGGAAACTTGTAGCAAGATCATAATACAATCTGAAGTAAATACTACTTTTAAAAGTTAAAAATCATGGGTTAGTACATTGTAAGAGCCAGAGTTAGCAGCAATATAGCTAAAACTTTCTAGTTTGTGATATCAAACTGAGCTTAGAGTTTGCTTTATATTTGCCCTATAATATATTTAAGCTGATTTGGGCAAATAATGCTTTAAAAATTCATCTAGATGGATCAAGAAGGCTTTTGTTGGAAATAGACTCTTGTGCTTATTAGAATAGACATCCCTTGAGATGCCTTTTCACGTAAAAGAGGAGAATTCATAGAAGGTTTGTCTTGCTGTATGAAGTAAAAAGAACAATTCTGTGCCACTGTCTGTGCCTGCCTTGTTTCCTCTTTTCCCGGAGTCCCTTTTGGATGTGCTTGTCTGTGCTGCTGATGGGGAATTATGTCATGAAACCCTACAGAGTTTGGAGACCTCAAGGGCCAAAATTATTCTCCAGCCTCAAGGAAAGCTGGAGCACTGCCTGATGCTGTGTTTATAGATAATCCAACAGAACAAAGGGCACCATTGTTCTCCCCTACTCAGCCAATGGGCCAGCATAAGTGGTTCATCCAGAAAAGATAATATGACAACATCAGGGTAATAAGGTATTTTTTTCCCTTTCCCAAGCCTAGTCTTTGGGGAGGGAAACTGAGGCTTTGAAATAAAAATTTGCACTGCTGCCTGGTGCAAGAGTTTAGGAGACAGGGACATGAGTGTGTTTGTCTTTACATGGAAGGGGTTTGGCCAGCTGAATTTCACATTTGGTGTTACTTGTTTGAATGTTACCATGTTAAAAGTTACTGGGTTTTGGTGTTGTGCTTAAACTATGTGACCCATCTAGCTGACGTTGTAAGCACATGCTCTGTTTTGTACATGGCTGAGCATGTTGCTGCTCCATAAATAGTAAATTATTATCAATGTCATTAAACTCCTTCCTGTGACTACAAAAATAACCTGAAAGTATAAAGGAAATGACTTTGTGTGCCTGTTCCTATATGTTGCTGGTATCAGAAATGTCAATTGTTAGTAGCTGACTGCCTTCAGCAGTTCCAAAAATGGCAGACTTCCTTAGAAGTTTTGCACTATATACATGTGGGAAAAATGCAACTCCTGACTGCAGCCTTTCCTCTGGGGCAAGGGGATTGCAAAGATGCAGATTGCTCTCTCCTAGCATCACTTGAAACGGATAAATGCTTTTTGGGCAAATGCTGTATATTGGAAAGTGTGATTTCCATATAAATGGTATTGACTTCACATTTGGCTTTGGAGATTAAAGAGAAGGTAGGTGGGAGAAAGGCAGAGGGGATGCGATGACACCAAAACCAAAGGGAAGAGCAAAAAAAAGCATGAAGGAAGGAGTGAGTGAGAAGAAGGAGAGCAGAAACATAGGAGAGGGGTGCAAAAACCCAGTGATGCAAAAATGCACACCCAAATCTCTATGTTAGTTTAGTTTTTGAAAGCTCTCTTTTCAGTAATATGTATTGCATGAACTTCACTATAGCTGGAAAAAAATGTTAAATTTTACCAATTTAGGGTAAGATGCGTGTGTGTGGCCACTGGATTGGAATTGTAAGAAAATACTAACTTCAAATACATAGACTGGAAATTTTAACTAGAGTCAAGAGTGTAGTGACTCAGCTGGTCCTACTGATATTTTACTGAATGGCTGCAATATCTGCCACCTTCTCTTCAGGATATCTGAGTATCATATCCTTCTCCTACATCACTTTAATTTAAACAGCACTCCTCTGTCTGATATATTTTATTGACTTTTGGTGGCATTCAAAATTGTACCGAGTTTCTGGGAGGATGCTTATCAGAAAGTATTTAGGTTAGAAACAGGAAAAATGCTCCTTTATAGAGGGATTCTTGCAGAGCTTTGATAACCTTGTTGATGTTTGTAAAACATGTTCTTGCTGAGTGAGAAATGGCTGTATTGGGAAAGAGCCACACTGAATACACCAGTTTGTTATTAAGAAAAGAATAAATAAAAATTGACAGTCAACCCTTGATTATTGGGACTGTCAGTTATGTTATGAACATAGCCATGGATTCTTTCCCTGCCTGTGGTCTGGAAGCAGCAGAGCCACGCTTTGTGGGTTACTGTGCTCCCTGGTGTGGGTTTGGGATCCCCATGCTCCATAGTCAGCAGCATCGCAGATGTTCTTTCTCCATTGCGTGCTTGTTGTACATCCCAAATAATGGATCATGCAGTTAACCCTGTTCTGCTTTTTCTGGGTGATTCCACTGTGGTGTTAGCCAACATACTGAGAGTTCACTGTAATTTAAAGGGATATTTCTAGATGAGTGTAGAAATCGTAAATGTTAGCTGCAAAGACAGAAAGTGTAGGTTTATAAAGAAAGGAAAGGGAAAGCTGCTATCTGTGATCTTCTTTTATAAACTTGCTACTCATTCCTACAAGTCAGAATCTCTTACCCTGACTTTCAAGCTTACTACTTGCTGTCCATCTTAAGTCCTGACCAGCCTACTGTGTTTATTCTCCAGCCCAGAGACGTTATCTTCTTTACAGACTGAGGCAAAATGAGAACAAATGAGCTCCAAGTTGCCAAGTTTACATAAAAAGTCTTGGAGGGGATGGCATGCCTTGTAGGGCATGCTGAACAAAACAATGCAAAACACCTCTTTCTTATCCCAGCTTTTAAAAAGAATGAAAAGCTGATTTTGTTCCCAAGTCTGTTTTGCATTTGTTTCCGTGAATAAGTGTTGTAAATATATGCAGTTATAGTTAGATTTTCTGAGGCAGTCCATTAATTGTAGGTATCCGAAATCCCTCTCACATATCACTGTGCTTCTAAAGCACCCCAAGCTTCACTTTGTGGTAAGACAAATTTGGATTTGATTATCGTTTAAATGACCTCAATCTCTTTCTGTCCTGTACTTGACTACTTCTAATAAAACTATAGTTAACTGGTACATTTTAATTTACACTGTGGCAATAAAATTAGGCAGAGTGTAATCTTCATAGTGATTAACGAAAAGAGAAACCTAAAGTGGAAGATCCAGATCTGAGTGAATAGTTGATTCACAATGAATAATTTATTCAGTAAATTGTTTGTGCAGATTGCCGGATTCTCTGATTTATTTGCTATAGGAAGTTACTCACAAAGTTCTTCAATTAATAATTCATTGTTTGAAGATTGTTCATAAATACTTGGTTTTGTGCAGTCATGATTTGCAATTCATATTTTGTAGTAGTTAGTCTTTTTTTAGCCTGCTGCTTGGTTGGACAATCAGCTTTCCTAACTAATAAATGTAACTAGTGAATATTGCAATTCTCTTTTCAGGTGGAAATAGACACTATATATATATATATATATATATATATTTTACTTAAAATATAATGCTTCTAATATTTGATAGCTTGTGCCGTCCATGTCCAAGGATCAAAGTTTGAGTGTATGAGTAGGCATTCAAATCCAATTTCCATTTGTGTATTACATTGAGAATGGATGATACAAAAGGTCAGTCAAATCAAACTCCAAAATGACAGCAAAGGCAACCAAAAAACCAAAATCTGCATTGCTGCATTTAAATGCACAGTCATGGACAGGTTCCCTCCACCTGCCACTGTCCATTCAGCTCTACAAGAATCATCCTCAGGTCACTGTAAAAGACTTTATTTGTCATTAATTCAGAGGATGATAATAAAGGTGACCGAGGTTTTTCTCAGTGCTTAGGACTGAAGACGTACTTGGTAACATTTTGGTTTTGTAGTGACCTTTACATGTCTTAAGCTGAAAAACTGGCAGCAATCATCACGCTTTTTTGTTTTCTTTTGCATTTAAATTTAAGGACAATGACTGATTATCAAGGTAGTGTAATAATTACATTTACATAGCCTGAGCAACCTGAATTTTGAAAATCCAAAGTCTGTTACTCAAATACTGATATATACTGATGAATACTTTTTTTTTAATGTGTGCTTACTGCCAGTAGCTGGCAAAACTTTGTCATTCTGAGCTTATGAAGAAGAATTTCCTCTGTCTATGACAGACCAAATCCCCTCAGTCTTTGAATGTCTCCAAACCAAATCTCAGTTCTAGCAGTTTTAATCAGAAGCCAGAATGCCTTTCTGGGATTTGTTAGGGAGAGGAGGCGTATTAAAAATTGTCCCAGGTGTTTAGAAAAGAGCTCAGTGGACGTGTGCGTAAAAGGCTTCTCGCAGTGATTCTGATTAGCTTCCTACAAAACCAGAAGAAAAGGTGTAGTATCTTTTTTGCATCCAAATTTGAATCCCTGGTTGAAAACTATTAATTTTAGATAAGAATGACTTAACCTACTAATGTCAATCTTCTTTATTTTGTCAAGAACAGATTTAATCAGACATAATAGTTATATAAACAAATGTCCACACTGGGCCAAATTCCATCCCTGAGTGAAGACGCGTTTGGGACATAATGGCCCAGAGCTGTTCAGTGTATATGTTCCTGCAATTCTGATCACTGGTTTTTTTTTCCTCCTGAATCTCCGTTGTATTAGCTTTGGAAGGAAATTAATAAAGTTGAAAGGCTTTTAAATATATATATATGTGATTATGTTATCAAAACCCCCCTGGGATATCCTTGTCTCTTTCTCCTTAACATGCTACTTCCCCAGCTCTCCCTCTCCTCACTCTCTCTGGTGTGTTCTCTGAGAGAGCAAAGCAAAAATTAGATAATAGTTGACATCATTTGGTTGGACTTGTGCTCAGATTCTCTCTATTATTCATGCAATCTTTCTTATTATTTCTCTTCACCGTTATATTTTATTTACTTTAATGAACTAGGTGCTGGGCTTCAGCCTGAGACTGTAGAGAGAGACCTGGCATGATTTCAAACTATTGTTTTACTGCGGTTGAGATTAACGTCATCAGGATTTTCCTCTCTGTTATTTATTAAATCTTTTCTTTCCTCTCTCTTCCCTCTCTCTCTCATGTGTGAGGAGTACCTTAGTGATGGTAATGAAATAGAAGCTGCATGGAAATGGCAAATACAGGTTTGGGGTTTTTTATTGCTGAAGGAGACAATATCAAGTGTAGCAGATCTGCAATTTTACTTATTTCTCTCTTCAAGTCTGGCTTGGCTTTTAGCGAAGGAAATAGGTATGTATAAACTGGGCTTATGTGTCAATTCCCTAACTCTCTTCTTCTGCAGAAATTTCGGGTCAGCAACACCACTGTGCAGACATAGCCCGAGCTAATGAAGCCAATATCGATAGTGGTTTTAGCAAAATGGTGACAGAGGACAGTTAAAGGCCCCTGTATCTCAGCTGCAATGGCTAGGATGGAAATGGAATTGCCTTTGCAGATCCCAACTGCAGAGCAAGTGTGTCTTTTTGTCAAGCTGTTGAGCTAAATGTGCAGTTAGGGCTGTAGTCAGCCTGCTTAAAGCCTACCACCTGCCTTCTGCTGGCTCTAGGCCTTCAGAGGTACCCATTCAGTAGGAGACACTACTCAAGAGTCTCAGACAGAATTTAGGCTGGTTTGTTTTGTCCCAGCATGCATAATTTTGGAGAAGGGAGTATTTGGGTATGAGATTTGGCATTCATGGGATAATTTTTTTGAAAGCAATGTTTTCAGTGCATCTAGAAATGTGGAGCTTCTCATTTTTGGTTGATGGCTCTGAAAATGAAGAGGATTTACACCTGAGACTTTGAAAAATGTTTCAGTCTTGCTTGGTCTGGAGATAGACTAGATACTAAGAGCAAAATGAGGCACATGGGTTGACTGCAGTAGCTAGAACAAGGATTCTTTCCTCAAAGAGTCCTCAGCCTGTACATCCCTCTTGAAGGGTACCTTTTTCTGTTTAGGAGGCAGAATTTACTGTATCAGAAGTCTTCAGTGCTGGAACATGCTGAGAATTTAATGAAGTCTATGGCACAGCTTGTCTCCAAATGAAGTAGTACTCAAAAGTCTGGGGTGTTTTTAGGCTGTTTATTAAATAAGAAAATAGCAGATTCTCAGATGGGTTCCAGTGTTCTCAAGCTGTTTAAATCAAGGTTGTTTTGTCTTTGTTTTCAAGGAACTTGCTTCCTAGTGAATATACTTTGTCACATTCAGGGGTGTTGATGAACATCACCTTTTTCAGTTGAACTACCCTGCCATCTGAAATTTCAGGCACTGTGGAAGAGTATTTTTAATTTTGTTTGTATTTTCTCTGTGTTAGTCTTTATTCTTAACCCTTTTTTAGCTGGGAAGACTTTTGTATTGATCCCAACATGTGGATCTCAGACTGTAAAACTTAGGAGCTCAGAGCTGACCTTTGAACATCTAGTGGATTCATCCGCATTTGTTTTAGCACAAACAGGGCTGTGGACGTCTGTTCTTATTTGTCCTTTGGGATTGCCCTTTTCCTAGCCACTGCATCTGGGATAGATAATCTTAGAACTCTTTCCTTTGGTGGAAGAACTCTCCATCTTGAGTTTTACAAGCCCTGCACAAATGCAGATCTTCCAGTTGCATATGGACTGAGTTGGGAATGCATTTTGAAAGCATCAACCCCAAAAGAACTTTAAGGCTTTAAGAAAATCCAGTCTAATCCACAGACTTCTGGAAAGCATCTCAGAATGTCTCTTTTGAGGGGTTGCTTTGAGAGGTATGACTCAGTGGAAGATCTGTCAGTTGAGGCTTTCCTTTGTGATAGCTGCTTTGCAAAGTGATTCCACAAATTTTGAATCTGCTTGCAGTGTTAGGTGGTGTGGCACACCTCTCTCCGATTCTTCTGTGTGCCACTACTGTGGAAGGCACTGTTCAGAGAAGAATTTGATTTTTACAGCAGCTCTCTACTGAATTTTGCCATTTACAGCCTTTTCTTTGGTGCTTGCAATTGGAATTACAGACACTTGGCCGTAATTGGTCCAGCTTCAGTAAGGAACAGACTTGTTACTCAGAAAGAAACTCAAGATGTAGCCTTCTAGTTTTTGCTTTCGAAAGGTACAGTTAAAGATAAAAGCATGGTAATGATGCTTGTGTTTTATGAAGCGTACATTACCTTGGGCTTGGCATGACATAGTTTTCAGCTCTCAAGGGCTTGGTTTGATTCCCAGTACATTTGCAGGGGCATTATGGCCACCTTCAGTGATACCTTGAGCAATCATGGTGTGCAGCATGCCGCTCGCATCTCAAGTTGCTAAGACAGAGTTCTACCCAATGCTATCCTTGGGGTGAAGCACATTGCTGCCATGGCTCAATGGATCTGCTAAGAGGTCATATGGCACCTTTGGCCTGGGCACGCAGTTGCAGCTGACATCCATCAGATGGCACAAGGCGATGGAACAACATGCAATTACCAGAAAAGTGCAATTTTTAGTCCGTAATGAATTTAATGTAAGTGGTGTGGGGGAGTGACTGCAGCAGTTGTTGTAGTATTATTTCTAGTAGATCAGAAAAAGCCATTTGCACATTGACTCTGTTTGTGGATAACAACCTTCCATCCATATGTTTCTGGCTTATCCTTGCAGTTCATTTTCTAAATAAAGTTGAAACCTAACTAATATGGTATTGGTCCTCTTGCTGCTTTGGTTTGTCAGACTTCCCAATAAAAAGGGCTGTGTGCGATGGCTTCATGCTTTTGGTATGTGTCAGAAATACTTCTATGCATATACATTACAAAATTAGGATTTAATTTTTGTTGTGTAGCCATAAAAAATTAGATTATATAATTATTATGTTTTCCTTTCTTATCTTTTATATTTTAATATAATTTTTGAGGATGCCACAGGGCACTCCTGCTGTGAATTAGCTGCAATAAACCCTCTTAGACAGATAAACATCAAAGAGCAGTAATGTTTTAAAATGAAGCAACCTGCATTCAAAAGCAAATTGCTTTATGTTGTAGATCTTGAATGCTTCATCTGCTAAAAGTGGATGGGATTTCTCAAGGGCACAGGGAGTTGCATCACTGGGATTTTAATGCAACAAGGCTTGAGTGAAGTTGATAGCAAAATCCATTGGTTTTCATAGCAGCAGGGTTCCTTCTATTTTTCTTTTTCCTAGTGGAGATTATCAAGATCTGAAGTGATCTTCTATTACCATGAATCCTACAGTAGTATTTAGACTGTTGGTATTGAAGGGGTTCATGAAACCTGTCTGTCTCGCAGACTTTATTGTGACTTGTGGTAAAGCAATTGATTGACTGCAAACTTTGGTGGGAATTTAAACTGAATTAGAAATCAGAGATTTTCTCCTTTTTAATTAATTCAGAGAATTCGCAGTAGTCTGGCATTCACTTCGAATCTAGAGCTGCCACCAAGAACTGAAGTACCAAGCCCAGCTTCTATTCAAATGCTGTCAATATTACAAAAGGTCCCAAATTTGGATTGTCTGCATTTCTGGACATCTGGTTTATATAGCTAAGACACTTTACCCCCTGGAGCTAAGGCTGCTTGGAAAACCCACCTCCCGATGATGCTGTGAATGCAGTTTCAGAAAAGCAGGCACCCATGTTGCCCAAAAAATACTTTGTGGAGGTTAGTAAGACCTCACACATGGACTGGAGGATGTTCAGAGTCATACCATCAAGGGTTATGTTTACGCTGAGCTCCCCAAGAATTCTCCTCCAGTTTTCATCATATCCTTGCTACCAGTTGTACTTTGCAGATGCAAAGGTAAAAATACTTCTATTTGAGTGTGCAGCTGCATTTGGTTGCTCTGTATTTTTGATGATGCTTCAGCTGTGTTGCCTCTTTCGTCTAGTTTTCTGATAATCTGAGCTCCTGAAACAATGGTTGGTAAATTAGTACGTGCTGTTGTTACTTAGTTTTAACTTGAAACTAGGTATGGGGCCAAGGCAGAAACAGAGCTGAATCAAGTTCCCTACTCCTTTCTTAAAGCAAAACCTGTGTTGAAAGATCCGATACAGTAATTATAGGGTGCTATCCTTAGTGATGTTAAATAGCTCCCTTTAGTGTATCTGTTTGATCCTGAGCTGTGAATTCCCTTTCTGTCGTGGGTGTAACTGTAAACAAGAGGATTAACATTGCTTCAGTGATGTTTTGCTTAAGTGAATAAAAGTTGAAAGGGTGTCTTGAATATCTGTGGAAAGCTTTGTGTGGTGCAGGGTTTCTGTTCTATATGTATGCACGGTGCACCTTTCATGGTGAACTCCAGTGATGCTTCAAAGTTTGAGAAGTTCACTTTAAGCTTTTTATATTTTGGATGCTTTTGTGGAGCATGGTGAGCAGGATGCTCTGTCTCTGTGGTAGTGGGGGACAACAAAGAGTCTCTGAAGTTCCACTCTGTTACGTCCATGCTTTTAGCTATGTAATTTTTTTCAAGACCTACCGTGGAGAACAGGATTCTCAGTATAAAATGTGTGCCAGATTTTAGGCTTTTTGATAGTGCAGTGGCGGCAAGTAGTTACCACACCAGGGATGTGGATGTCCACGAGTGAGTAAAAGCTATAAACCACTGTCTTCTGCTGGTGCTTTGCACGCAAACAGAGAAAGGACTATTTGTTGAGGGGAAGGACCACGTGCACGATGGCACACTGCCGTGGCCTGGTGCCTATGTGTGCTTTTCATCTTGTCCATAAGGCTCCTCATATCTTGTTTACTAGTCTGGTGCAGGACTCTGGAGAGGAAAAAGAAAACGGGAGAGAAGAGTGGGAGTATTTACTGTGCAGTCCCTACCTGATGTGGAGAGGCTCCTGCATCACGCCATCCACTGGGAGAAAAGAGGTGAAGGACCAACATCCCTAGAAACGTGTCCTTCCTCAGCAGGGCGCCCACCTGCTGCTCATCCACCCTTCAGCAAACCAAATCTAGTGTTAGAGCACACTCTGTGCATGAAGTTTTTTATTAGGACTTTGTTTAATTAGAAAACAAAGCCCCACTCCCTCCATCCAGTTATCCAAGGAAAATCCTAATGTCATGGTTCCTTTTTTTTTTTTCAACCTTTAACTCAGCCTAGATTCTTGCAGTGCATGGTGCCTTCTTTCTATGACGTGATTGATGTATAGAGGGTTTCCCTGTTATCTCTTACCTTCATCTGATATTGCACTCAGCACTTGTCAATGTCAGAAGTTACATCTGCCTCTTTAGTTGTGGCAGAAGCCCAAATCGTGTCTCTTGGATGGGACTCCTCCATGATCCCTTTCCAGGTTATCAATTAAGCTTGTTGTTTCCATTTCAGCACGCCTGGTTCCTCTGATCTGAAGACGATATTCTGCTCTGAAGCAATACTTTCAGAAGGCCAACAGCAGTTAAGATGCGGGCCCTATTTTCCTGTCTGTATCCTGCAGGGGAAGAAGAGTTCACATGCTATTCGTTGTCTCAAGATTATTTAAGAAACCACTGCTGTTGAACTAGCAGGGGATCTTTCCTCCGGTGACCTTTGCCAGAGCAGCTGATTGGTGTGCCCCAGCTGCAGGCCATAATCTTCTTGGGAAAGTTTTAAGAGCTTCTGAAAAGTGACCATCTTCTTTCCTAGCCCTTACTGATGTGTACAGGCTTTTCCTGGCCTTTCCAACTCCAATGTGGAAGGGGTTGTTTATTTTCTTTTTAAATGTTATCCTGCCGTCCCCTTTTCTAATGAAGCTGTATATACATGAAGACTTGCTGTGTATTCAGTGTGGCACATGGATGGAGTGGTGCTTTGAACTGCTTTTGCAACAATGGATTCTGCTTGACTGATAATGAAACCATGGGATAGACCTCAGGGAGGTGAGTCATATGTTAATTTCTTCTTGAAGTTTCCTTGGTATGTTAAAAGCTGTGATCTTTCAGAAAAATCTCTTATTTTATTTTAATTTTTTTTTTTAAAGCTACTTCCTGGGGCCATGGCAGATGCTGTTTTGGAATGGCACCCAATGAGCTGTTCTAATGTAGACCAGCGCTTGGTTGGCATTCTGCTATTGTGCAAATATTTTTGGTACTTCTTTTACCGCAAAGATATTTTATTAAGTGCGGCACATTGTTATACACATGTGGTGCTATGGAGCTCCAGAATATGCATGGGACATAATGTTGAGCTGCAGAAACACAATAGCAATGAGTCACTGGAATCCCTTGTTGGTCACAAGAGTTTGAACAACTGCAGTGATAATCTTTTGAGACAATGTACAACTCCAGTGGTATTTGCTATCTGCTCTGTGGTCTCCCTCAGTTAGCTGCTTGATTGGCTTGGCTTTGTGGGCATTCTAATCATGTTGGCACAGTCACTTTGATTAACAGCAACATGCAACTTGCAAATCTCTGGGCTTGCGCCGACCTCAATAAAGTTGTGTGCTTTTTCTCTTTTCAAATTTCATCAGCTTCCTGAGGGCACAAGAAATGTTTCGCACAGCTTTCCTTGGTGGTTGGTGAATAATGAAGTGTGGGGTTCAAAGGAGTGCATCTGCTTCTCTATAGCTTTGAGGCTGAGAAAAAGAAAGAGTAAATTAACAAAAAAAGAGAGGTGAGGGAGGAATGCAGGATTCTTGAATCTTTGGTTGGTTTTTTTTCATGGCCTTTCCAGTAGGTTCTGGGTCAGCTTTAGTCCCATCAACATGACTTCATTTATGTTCGCTGTGGCTAATCTTCACCTGTTACTGTGAAAGTATGTTTTTAAGAGGCATGTTGAAAGTACTCTTGATCTTACTTAATTTCTGTAGTGCTTTATCTTCTGAGAGAGGGACAGTTGCTTTTACAGTCAGATAAACAATGTTGCAGGTCCAGAGTTTAATTCCCATTATTTCCCATTCCAGAAGAAATAGAAGTTCAGTATCTCATATTGCACTTAAGGAAGCTGATGGGATACGAAATCCATGTGGTGGTTTTAGTAGGGGTTACTCCTCTGCAAGTTGGCTCTTGGCCATATTCCCCAGTCCTCTGATGGTGTTTTCTGAGGAAATAAAGTATCACCTGCTACCATGTGGTCCTTGAATACCACTTCCATCACTGAAAGTAAGGGTGTCTTCTACAAGACAACTCAGTCAAACCAAAAGGGTATTTAACTTAGATACTTTGAAAGACAAAGTGTCCAGTGCTGAAATTTGGTATAAGATTGGATTTTGGAGGAAGGGATCCCCATCTGTTCAAAGATTTTATTTTTCATTTAATATGCTTTAGATGGGGTAGTTCTCCTAGCTGTTGAACGTGTTGTTTTAGCAGAGAGTTTGCAGATCCCTGCAGTTAAATTTAAGGTAGTTTCCAGAACACATTTGACTAGTGTTTTTGTTTCTGAAAACCTGAAGGTTGTTTCTTGCAAACCTCTTTCACTTTAACTCAACTCTGCCTTGTCTTACAAGTGTTATGAGGTTAGATGCGCATGTCAGGACTCAGGAGAGTCATCCTTCAAACTCTAAAACCTTCCCATCCCCTCTCTGGGATGTTGTTGTTGGGGGTCAACATCACACTTCGATTATTCATTGAAGAAAACGTTACTTAAAATATACCACAACACCTGCTTCCTTGACCCACTTTGCCTTAAGCCCTTTTTATAAGATTTACTTATTTATTTTAATAGTGGTAACGAAATGAGGGATCCTGAGGTCACTGTGCCATGTGGACATCAGATAAATGTGCCAAAGAGTGTGAGTCTGTTCATGAGTAGTTTTGTGATGCTAAGATTTCACCTATTTACAGTTCTCCAATTCCTCAAACATTTTTTGAGTCTTTTAAAAAATTCTTGTTATTTAGTCAGGGCACTTGTAGTAATAATCTGTTCTTGTCCAAAAAATACTTTGAATATTCTAGCAATAAGTTGTGCATTTTCAGTATTTTCGTGTAAAGAAGTGAATCACCTTTTTAACTTGTTTTGCCCCTTGGTAAAGAGACCATTATTTCCTTTTTCCTCTCTTTCACGCTGTCTTTTTCTGTTGCCTCCTTCTGTTCTCTCTTCATTCACAAGACCGTTTGGATTTATGTCTTCATTTTAGTTTTTATTGTCAAGATATAGAAGCTGCTGTCTTGTCATACATATTAATTTGACATTGTTAATCCTATACAAACACATTTCTCGTACTGCCTACTTAAGAACACAAGTCTTTAAGTACGTTAGTGCAAACAGAGTTTGTTAGCCTGTTACTGAGTAAGTCATGATTTCACTTGACTCTTCTTAGTCACTACTTATTGCATATGATACCCACTTTTTGTGTTCTAAATTATTGGAGTCAGCGAAAGTTAAGCATATGATAGCTACGAAAAATGTCTTATTTTCAACTACAGGTACTGTTTTATCTTTAAGAAGGCAGATTCTTTGCCTCTCTTGTCTGAATTCTCTAGCTGTAAAATGAGGTATTTGCTTACTTTGAAGGGAACTCACATGTGTAGGTCTACAGAAGAATGTAAGACACTTGGATAATATGGCAAGAGAAGATACATGAGTAGTTGTATCAGAAGATTATTTTCTCTAACAGAAGATCAAAAAAGGGGGGAGAAGTGGCGTTTTCCTTTGTTTTGTCTCTACATGTTTTTAAAATGAACTCCCAAATGGTATGAACCCTAAAAACAATATTAGAGTATACATTGGAGGTAATTAATGTTCTCTGCCTGCTGCTTGGCTGTTTAAGTTAACAGACCATTTACATTAGTAAGAAGAGTGGTGGAGGACTCCTCCTGGGGATGCTGAAAAGAAGAAACCCAATAAGAGCTCGCCTTTCCACGCTGTGGAGGAGTCTGTCTCATCCCACAGGGTACAGAAAGAGCCCAGGGGGAATCTACATGCATAAATTCAGAGGATGTGGGTATCCCCTAAAGTTTTGTTTCGTTACGTGATGGTTAACGGATTAGCACGAGGAGGGGTGTGGCAGAGTTGAAGGCACTATCAGTTTTGCCACCTGTCTGCACGGCGCTTCAAAGAAGGTGAGCGGTTGATGTATAAAGAAGTGTCAGAGAGGGCGCAGAAGTGTGAGCTGTTGCAGAGAAGCACTCACAGAACCCTGGCGTGACTTAACGGAGAAGTGTCTGAGAAAGCAATTGCCTTTGATTTATTCTGACCCTTTTAAAAGATGTTGAGGAAGAATGGTTTTCCAGTGAGGGGAGGTAAAAGGGAGAAAAACTTGGTTTGGTTCAAATTGACAGAAGCAAGGAAATGGAGAGTAGAGGCTGTCATTACATCACTAGCTCTGTTTTGTCCTGGAATGTCCTAAACTCATCTGTCAGCCTTCTAAAATGAACAGTCCTTTATCAGCCTTAAAAGAGGCCAATGGCTCATGAGTGAAGGCTGCGGGCAGGCTGACAGTGATCAAAGATAGAGGTTGCTTTTGTCAGCTGAAGCTGGAATTGTACCTTATTGTAACAGAGGTTGTTTTCATGTTGCTTTACTTTGAGAGTTCAGTGTGCAGTTGCATCTTGGCACAATGCTACTGCAGATGCTGGATAGGAAAAGAGGGCTTGATGAGAAATGGAGCTGAAAATACTGCAACCAAAGCACTGGACAGCTTGGGCTGCTGAAAACTTTGTACATGAAACCCTGGCGCCCTTAAAGTGCCTGGCAGCGCTCCTGTTGAATTTGGTACAGCCAGGATTTTCCCTTATATTTATTCTGATTTATGAAAAGATCAGTCATCCTGGTATGTAAGCACTGAGATATGGTATTTAGTTACAAACAATCATTTTGAGAGTGGTGCCAAAATCTACACATGAATTATACTTGGAGATTAAAGAACATGAAGCTTTGGTTGCATGTGCTTCTCCAGTTGTAATTATTCTTCATCCCAAACACTGCAGACCTCCGTGCTGTTGGGCACAGAGGGGCTCCAGACTGAGACAAATCAGGAAGATTATGCGACGTAGTAAATAGCCGTAAATTAATGGATTTTGCTGGGATGCCAATAACTACCTCAGTTTCCCTGTCAGCCCCAGAGGAATTAATTAATTCCTTAGAGTTTAGCCAGCCATTGCAGGAAAGAATTTTAATCTTCTGCATTTTTTTTTTTAACCATAACTTGTTACCTTGCAATAACTCATACAGTATTGTGTGCTTTCCACTCTGTTGCATGACAATAATGTGCTGCAGAAGAAAGCTGATTGAGTTCAAGTGAAATCTATCCCAAGGAAAGAGTATCTAGAGCAGCTGGTTTCATTTATATATTTTATTTCTGAAGCTCATGAGCGTTCCAGTGAGAGATGGTATAATTGATTTAAATCAAATTATGAAACACTATACTTTTTATTTAAAAATGCACTTTTCTGGCATTCAATTCTGTAATGTATCACTCGCAGGTAATGCAGGGTGAGGCTGAAGAGGCTGAAAAATACTCCTTTCCATCGTGTAGTCCATTGCTACATATTCTTGCCTTGGAGCTGCAGCCAAAGTTGCTGTTTGTAACAGAATCATCGTATCGTTAAGGAATCGAGGCTCCATTGCTTCGGGTGAGATAGAAAACCTTATTCCTTCAATTTCTTGGTGATAGGAATGCTGCCTGCTGATTTCTGGAGGAAAATCTCAGTTCCCTGTTTTTTCCACCGAGCAAATAAATGGCAAGGAGAACAGGAGTGTTTGTAGAAAGATACAGTGCTGGGTATTCACTGCAGCACAGGTTAATCTGCATTTTAAGAGGTTAAAACTTTTCATAGTGTTTAATTGTTCACTCAATTGGCTAAGTGTTTGCTGAAGTAGAAGACCTCACAAGTGTGTTAAAATCTTGTTAGAGAGTTTGTTTTCTCAAATATCTTCTGACCTGGCCAGAAAGAAAAAAGCAGATTTTATGGAGGTAATGAAGTTCCTGTAAGTTTTCTGAAAACTTTTTTAGCTGAGTGGAAAGAAGAAAGAACAACTGGTGCCACCAGTAATGGAAAGGCTACAGCTGGAGCTCAGCCATTCTGGACTTAGGTTTGGCCACCCAGCTTGGCTAGCTGGGAAGAACACATTCAGGTGGCATGCATGGGTGCAGCTCTGATCTGGTGCCAGCATCTACCTGCCTGAGCAGGGGGCATGAAGGAGAGATCTTCTGTGAGGGTGTAGGATGTGGGCAGAGGAAACGTGTCTTTCACAAGCAGCACAACTAAAGAACCACTCCGTGTTCTAACACACTGGATGTGAATCTTACATAAATGATAACACAATGATGCACTTAAGAGACCTCTCTAACCTCACTATTTCCACTGACTTCTTTAAACTAGCTGCTGGCAGATGTCTAGATGGCGTGTGCCCTGACCTCACTGGCACCATGCTGCTGTACGTGAGTGCACCAGAGCTGCCTGTGACTCACGCCCTCAGTTGAGGTGTAGTACAGTAGCCTGGGAGGTGATATTGCAGCAGCCACCGAAGCAATTGTACCTAGATGGGTGTTGCTTCATTAGGGGATGAGTGTTACTAGCTTTAAGGAACTCTTGAGTAGTGTCAGGTTTCAGAACTGCTCATGCTTTTCCGTGGAGTCCTGGTGTACATATACATGGCAAGTCTACCCTACATTATCCGCTTTTGTCCCTTGCTCTTTGCAGCAGCTACTGTGGGCCCGTGGGGTTTGGGCAACACAGCTGTGTTGCTCGGATAAGTGGGTGAGTGAGGGGGAGATCCCAAAAGAGAGTGCTTGGCTTTGAAAAAAATCCTGCTCAAAGCTCTTAAAGCAAAAGCTTTGTGCACCAGACTTGATGTGGGATGAAGGACTTTTCAGTGTTTCTCCTCTGTTTTTATTTTTCATTCCAGTAACAACTTTTCTGCCAGGCTACGTCCACTATGAGCCAAACTTATGTTATATAGGTGCTCAGTTTAAATGTATTTGGGAACCACTCTAGGAACTTTTGTTTAGTCTCCTGAGAGGAGTCCCTAGCAGTGCTGAGGTACCCAGATTTCCTTCATGGTCCCTCTTGATGACATTGGAAAAAACATTTATCTTGGGCGAGGGAGTTCTCCACTCCTATCACTCTTTAATCTGTTCTTGTTTGGAGGGACCTTCCAAATAGGTTTCTCGGCGGTCGCCAGTGGCATTAGGTACACATGTCTGCTTAGGAATAGACTGGGAGGCTTGCTTTTAAAAAGGTCTCTGGAAGGATATGAATAATCCTTTCTGATCACTACTTACACCATTGCTAGCTGGATTTGAACCGTGTTTCCAGTTCAAAAGCTGATTACCAGTACTTAGAGCTATCTCTCAAGGTCAACAAAGTGGCATCATAAGTGACTTATAAAATATATCATACCAGTGGCTTAAATTACAAGCCCAAAACAGAGTTCAGTTAGTTGAACGGCCATCTCCATTTATTTCAGCAATTAAAAACTTACGCACACAGCCACTCTAAGTACTAATGCCATCAAATGTGGTCAACACAGACAGTTCAGCCTGCAAAAGTGAGCCAGAAAAGGCATTAAAATGCTTAGTCTATGACATGCTTCCTTATTTTTGTCATTTTGACATTTATGCATTGTATCATTAAGGCTTTTGAGAAAGAAGACACAATTCCCGAAGCAAACTGAACCAAGATCTTCAGTTCACAATGCCGCAGCCGTCTGTTTTGCATTTAATTCCAATTGACCACCTGCATGCTGTTAACCTCTGGAAGGTTACTGTGATCACAGTTGTTGTTGTTGTTTGTTTAAAAGTTTTGTAGCTTAAGGAAAATATTAGTAACCAGTTACTTAACCTACGTTGTTTACTGATCTCATTGAACTTGCAGATGCAGCTTTGCTGGCCAGTGAAAATGGGGAGTCATCTGGTGCCAGTAATAGCTTGCGCTTATTTTTCAGCAATAGATTGAGCAATTAAAAGGCCTTTTTTTTTTTTTTTCATAAATATGCTCTTTGTCTGTTGGCTATTTGTCTTAAATTTCAAAATCCAAAATGTAACTCAGTGGATGTGGAAGGTAGCTCTAAATGAGCCAAATTTTCAGAGAGGCATGCTTGAGTTCTGAATGCTGCTGATTACACGTGCAAACCCCCAGAGGTGCATGTGAAAACGTACAAGAATTGCGGAGGCAATTTAAGTGAATAAGACAGATACGTTCATATTAACATTCTCTGGCCAGGAGTGTTTAAATTGCTGTAATGAAGCATTTTACTAACTGAAAGCATTCAAAAATTAGAAATTACTTTTTCAAAAGCACCAGACTTTTTTTTAAAAAAAAGCTTTTATTTTTTAATTAACCTTTGGAATTCATTCAGTTGAGAATTTTCTGCTTTCCTTTATGGCAAAGAATTCACTTTCTTTAAAATTCTCACTAATTCCTTTGATTCTAAGGAGGGGGAGCTTTATAGTCAACACACTCAAAATTGTGAGGGTTGGTAACACATCCATGACATCCCTGTGGGGTGGGCCATCTGCTTCTCAAGTCTTAAAAAGCTGATACCTATGGAAAATCAATTCTTCTTGCAAAACCCAGCACTTTTCCAGAAGCGCGAATATGACCAGCCTTCACTCCTGTGTATCAGCTACAGAGCTCTGCTTGTGGCCAACAGCTACTCAGGCCTGTGAGCAGAGACTCTGTTGCTCCTTCAAGCCTGCTCTTTCCTCTAACAAGCAAAATGTTAGGAGTTGGTTACTCTTAAACTGTGAGTTAGATGCATCCTTATTCTTAGAAGAGCTCAGCACACAGGTGCTACAGTGGATGTTCTCTGAATAGATGACAAGTGCTTGGTTTTTATTGTGAGTAACCACCTAACCTTTCAGTTTGGGGATGCTCTCTTGGTATGGGCTTTTGGAAAAGCCTTTTCAGATAGGACTGATCTGGGGTAGGAGCCAAGAGGCAAGTGTTGTTCCCCCATTCAAAATCTTGAATTTTTAATAACAAATCAAAGGCCAAAAGTGGTGTAGTCTAAAATAGTAAAATGGATTTGGAGACAGAACACGTGTGGCCTGATGTACCTGGATTTACCTGGCATGCTGGTTGTCCCTGACCACAGCGTGTTGGGCCAGCTGCTCAGACTGCAGGCTATGGGGATATGGGACATTCAACCAAGGAGCACTGCAGGGCCCCTTTTAGAAAGGGAATTTAGTTTCCAGCTGGAACTTAAGAGCTCTCAATGTCAACACCTTCAAAGAGACTATGTGGTTGAAAACCAATTTTTCCATCCAAAGCCATGAAGTAAAACTTTCTGCCATCGTACTCTTAACCTCCCTCTCTACTGCTTTACTGGGTTTTTGTTTGTCTGTGTGGGTGTCTGTGGGGACACTCAGGCATGTGGATTCAAATGAGCTGTTCAAATAGATTAAACAACTTTAAACCCCTCTGTGGTCTTTGGAAGTGAATTAGATTAAAGTGAATTAGAGCTATTTTAATTGTGAATGAGTGAGTCCACATGGGCTTAATATAGTTGTATATAGAAACCCACATTAAAATCACATCCTTAGTTAACTCAGATTGTTTCCCGTGTAGACAAACCTAGCCCTTCTCTCTGTTTAGCAGTGCACACAGAGCTTGCTTCACCCGTAACTTGCACTATCGACAAGTGGAGGAGCTAAATCAGAAATGATGCCGTTTTTGTGCTAGTATAAATGGTTACACAAACAATAGGTCAGTAATGTATCTGGCCTGTGATGTGTCCAGTGAAAGAAGCTGGGCCTCAATAGCTTTTAGCTCTCATCATTGGAATCAACCACACTTGCCAGAAGAAAGCCTTCAGCATTAATTCCATAAGCTATAAATTATTACAGGGGTCTGATTCCTTGGAATGAAATGCAATAGATAGATGGCAGAGAAATATTATTAATGGATAGTTTACTACATTCCTAACTGCACTGACTTCATGAGCATACTTGATATTACTATCTGGAACAGCAATACTAGGGATTTATTAAAATGACTGAGTACTCATTGTTAGCTAGAATACCATACTATATTGGAAACATAAAGTATTCTGCATCAAAGCATGTAATCTACATTTTTCCTTTTCAACCTTAATTTGATTATGAACTATTACCATGCTTTGCCATAAAATAGGAAAGTTGTACGTTTTGATGGTTTCTCAAATGCTGATTTTACTTTCTGCACAAATACTTCGCATCTTTTCAGCATAATTATTTAGCAGCCATTTCGGGTTAATTATTGTCATTAACAATATGAGTCCTATGAGGGAATATCAATTAAAATATGCACAGCTGAACTTTCAAATGAGTAAATAATTTAGTTTTTGAAAATGACTGGAAACAGCAGGGTAACAGTCAAAAGGGGAACAATTATTTTAATGCTTATTTGACAAATGAGTAATTTTTACAGCAAATTAGTTTCTTATCATAGCACCCCTACTGGTAACAAGAGAGAAACTGTTAACATGAGTTTTAAAAATAAAAGCTGCTAAGTTATGCATGCAAAGTTAAGGAAATCATTTGTATGAAGAAAAGGTGATTATGATACACATTGTTAGCTGAAGAATGTTGCCATGGGAATCTAATTAGGGATATAAATCACACAAAATTATGTTTATATATAGGGCTGGATACACTAAATTGCTATGCACATTTATACATCAATTTTGTTCTTCATTGTCGAAGTATTGAAGACAGACCTTCGTTGCTCTTTCTTCTTGACCCCACTAAATAGAGTGATTAAAAGTTAATAATTTAGTGGAATTACTTATAAATAACAATAGCTAGGAAAGTTAACATGTGAAGTATGGAATTTCAGGTTTGAATATATGATGTTCGCTTATTTGCATAACAAAAAGAGAATGCAGAAAAACTTTGCAAGGTGAGTGAGTGTTCTCCCTGGTTTGGGGGAAGGTTTAATGTACAGCTGGGCTTTTTAGCTATGCTGTTGCTTTGGTTTAACCCTAGCCAGCAACTAAGCACCCCACAGCGGGTGGGGGAGAGAATTGGAAGGGTAAAAGTGAGAGAACTCGTGGGTTGAGATAAAGACAGTTTAATAAGTAAAGCAGAAGTCAAGTGCACAAGCAATGCAAAATAAGGAATTCATTCACTACTTCCCATCAGCAGGTAGGTGTTCAGCCATCTCCAGGAAAGCAGAGCCCCATCATGAGTAATGGTGACTTGGGAAGACAAACACCATCACTCCAAATGTGTGTCCCCCCTTCCTTTTTCTTCTCCCAGTTTTATATGCTGAGCATGACGTCATATGTTATGGACTATCCCTTTGGCCAGCTGGGGTCAGGTGTCCTGGCTGCGTCCCCTCCCAACTTCTTGTACACCCCCAGCCATCTCACTGGGGTGGGGTGAGAAGCAGAAAAGGCCTTGACCCTGTGCGAGCACCATGCAGCAGTAACAGAAAACATCCCTGAATTATCAACATTATTTTCAGCACAAATCCAGAACATAGCCCTATACTAGCTACTGTGATGAAAATTAACTCTACCCCGGCCAAAACCAGCACCACTCTCCTGGGTCGTTTATGCAATTATTCAACAGATTAGGAAAAATTGGGAGGGGCGGGGGGAAGAAGTACAAGAAAGTATATAGAAACCAGAGCTATTGACGATGTTTGTGGTGGTTTTGGAGCACTGAGAAGATTTTTCAAGGCCTTCTGTAGGCATTGAAACAGAAGAGGAATATCAGCAAGGATGTCTTTTGTCTTTCTCTTATTCGCATGCTCTTTTTCCTTTCTGATTTTTCATGTTCAGCCTGATTACTGCCACCAGCGCTGCTGATGGTTTCCCACAGCTATGATTTGGAGCAAGTAGCTAGTTTATAGTGAAATGGTGATCACCAAGGACAATTCAGAATTTCTCTTTGGTTTCAGTGATTTATTTGTTTTTTTAACCCATCTCTGGAGTGCCAAGTTGCACTACTGAGTTGCACTGAGTACTACTGAGAATTGTGTTTGAGAAACTTTCAGGGAAGGTGACCAAACATTTGATGATACTGGTACCTGCTGGGCCAGGGAGTGAAAATCAGGTAGCTCTGGCTATCTCACTGTGCATGGTAAGAAATTGGAAAGCAAATGAGGAAAAAAAGGTGTCATTTTTTTTTTCTTTGCACAGTGTTGCCTAAAGATGCGCATAGAAATGAACCAAAGCTTACGGTTCTAAATACCATCAAAATGAAAAACTGAACTTGCCAGTTCTTGATAGAAGTTGGCAGTTGTGTCTTTTCTCACCAACTAGCCAAATTCAGGTTTTGACTCTGTTACCGTAAAATGTTTTGCACTTCATCTTTCCTGGTCTAGAGTCACGTTTTGACACCTGCCTTTAACTTGCTAGGACCAAATCTTTCTTTTCCACATGACCTCTGTGCAATAAAGGGGATTGCAGTATACCCAGTGTGGTCACACACCTTCTGATGACATCCACAACAGAGCATGTAATTAAGGGTGTAGCTTTAGTGCTTGAAAAGCTTCTAGAATTGCAATGTTGCTCTGAAGAGGTATTTTCTCACTGGGATGTATCTTCCATATCTTTTTTTCAGTGATGTAATAAGACAGAGTTGAAGAACAATATAGGATGTTGAGAAACATAATATTGTATGTTAGAGCTAGGACAGGGTTGTTGAAGGCTGGAACTGAGAAATGGCTATGAGCCAAAGAACAGCCTGACTGATCCATTTTTAAGGAATCTTTCTGGGTTTTGTGTAAATATTTATTTCACAGTAAGGCCTGTTTAAGATAGTTTCACCTCTTTTTGTTTGCCCACTTCACCACAACGCTGTCTCCCACCCCACCTCAAGCTACCACACAGTTTCTCCCTGTAATCTCACAGCACAGAAATTCCATAGGAAAACACAATGATGTCATTTCAGTCAGACCATAATTTTCCAGCTGTTGGAAGAAGGCACATCATGGTGTTTATTTCGCTGCTTATAAAGATTTGTGGCAGGGAGGGAAATATTTTACTTCCAAGATCATTGTTCAAGCAATTGAAACTGCTCATCTGGAGTTTTGTGCCATAGCTGGGGATGGCAGAAGGGGCTGTGGGGGAGAGTGATTGTACACATGGCCTGTAGGTAACTGCATGTATGGAGCCTCAGAGGAATTAAGGATATTTTTTTTCAGCATAGTTTTTATAGCGAGAAGGAAAGAGGCATGGAACGGGCAGCCATTCAGCATATCTGTGCCAGTGTGAACCTTTGGCATCTCCATTTCTGGCTTTGCATTTGATAAGGCTTCATATGGATCAAGCAAGTTCTCACCTTGACTGTCTCAGGTAGTCTCTTGTATCTAGCATGGGCAAGGGTTTGTCCTGAACTGTTGGCTCTGCTATATGCTAGGGCTCTGTAGGGGTGGGAATTGCTTACTGCAGCATTGGTCAGTGTGGATTTGAAAACTTCTTGGGCGGAGATTTCCCAAGTCAACTAGGGCTTTCAGAAGCTTAGATCCTACTGAAAATGAAAATTGTGGTAGGTTGCTTCAAAAGAAACCCCAGAAGTCAGTCCTGAGCCCCAGATTACCTCCTCTGTTAGAGTGGCAAAGCTGTATTATTGGCCTAAATTTTCCTCATGCTTTACAAAAGCCCTTGTGTGTGTAACAGTCTAGAGACACCTCTCATCTTTGGAGGTCACCAGGTGTCCTCAGGCAAAGGAAGGGAGAGGAAGATATTCGAGAGACCTCACATACTTTCATATGCTCATTTCTTATCAAGTTTTAAGTAGCGTAGTGGAAATTAGGGTAGCTCTAATGTGTGAAGTCAGGCGCTCTCAGTACTTCAGTCAGGAAATGTTAGCCAAGCTCGCCCTCCAGTTCGTCTGAGCACTCCAGAAAGGCTGGATGCAATAACGAACAAAAGCCTTTTGGATGCTGCTGCTGCTCGTTTTTTCACTGTGTGGGTCCATTAAAGCATTGCTGCCTTTTGGGAACTCAGCTGGAAGAAGAAAACAGGGCTGGAAAAAATAACTGCGTTATGTGAGACCACGAGCTACTGCTGGAATTGTGTCAGTTTGTAACACGTTAGGCAGGTTCCCTGTGCATCCGCTGCAAAGCTTCTGCTGACAGGACTTGAGCCCTAGCAGTGAAAGCAGCCAACAACAGCAAAAAAAAAAAAAAAAAGCTGTGGGCTCTCGTATCCTGTGCAATCCTAGAGGCTGTGGGTAGTGTAACTCGGTAGGAGAGAAAATGAAACTGTTAAAACACTCCCTTGATGCACCCTGCAGCTTGTGAAGGCAATCGTTGGATCAAATGAGTGATTTCTTAGGTGGAAGGAAGATGTGTAGGTGAGCGACAGGTGAAATAGCTGCAGGTTTGATTTAGCCCCCAAATTAGTCATTATGGTCAATTCCACATAATTTAACTTCACTCTTTTCCTTACTTGAAATGCTAGCTTAAGAGAATAAAAGTAGTCCAGCACAGAAATGTATGCTTGCTGTGGACACGCAGTAGCTACCCCTCCCAGGCTATTGAAGCGTGGACAGAAGCAGAGCTGAAGTTTGTCATCATTGATTGGGTCTAGAAATTAAAGTGACCCCTTGAACTTGACACATAAATATAGTCTCTTCAGCTTTTAACCCTGCTCCCCATTACCTCATCGTATTTTACCATGAAGGAAACATATACTATAATGTATTCTTTGTCACATATGGTCCACGCCCTTCTGTAAACTGCATTTTAAGTCCTCTTCCCATGCAGACACATTACCCAACAGGCATTCCTCAGACATGCCAGTTAACGCTTTACTGCTTAGCAAATCTATTGGATTAACACAATTACAGTAAAAGCGCAGGACAAAATAAATATTCCCCAAAGAACCTTTAGGAGGATTTTACCATTTCTTGGTTAGTAAGAGATGATCCCTCAACAGACACCAGACTGGCCCTGTTTTTGTTTCTCTTATTTCATCTGTCCCAACGGAGCAAGAAAAATATACCACTGTATGGGCAAGAGAAGAATGAGCAGCCTAGTATTATCTGTACTGTTTGACTAAGTCTGCAGGGAAAGCTGAGAGGCAGGGGAAGAATCAGGGAACTTTGTGTTCAGCCAACTTCCAAAGCCTTTGGTGACTGGCCAGGTTTGCAAAACTTAATTGTACGTTTGCATTGTGTGTTGCAATACCTTGGAGATTTGCAAAGTGGTTCTCATATGTTCCTTTTGGGTGCTCGGTTACTCCAAACATCACCATTAAATGAAGGTACAGTTTTCATGCTCACTGTATGATGTCCAGTATCTCCACGCTCACGGGCACAGCGGTCCCTTACCTGTCTAGCAGTCCAAAGGGAGACATGGAAGGAGGCTGAATTGTTCTGTTGGTCAGCCCAGAGCTTCCCTGAAGCTTGTGTTTCCCTGGGGTGCTGGTGTCAGCTCCTGCTTACCCAACAAGGAGGTAGCAGAAGTGGGTGAGAGCTAGTCATACCTGCCCCAGTGTTCTCTTCCAAAGTGCCCTGAGGCAACTTCAACCATTCATCTTGAGTTGTTCGTGTTTTCCTTTGAATCTTGTTGCGGTGGAATGGTAGTACTGCTTTTTCCTTACAGAGACATCACTGTTGGCTTTTTTTTCCAGCGCTTTTTGGTCCAGTTTGGAAATCTCCAGTGAGTTTGGATCTGAATGTGACCGGATTGATCTGTGCTACTGCCAATACTTCTCTGGGAGAGAGAGAAAAATTAAAAAATAAGGAGAGTATTGAATTTATAGCACTCCAGATGTCAGGGAAATGAACATAAAAGTGCAGATGTCTTATAGTCAGACAGACTCTTCAAATGTATGCAAATGGATGACAAGTTTATGTGAATATGGTTGGAAAAAAGAAAAAGCAAGGAAAAAAAAATGCTTAAATAATCCTGTTCTTATTGCTGTGATTCTTTAGCATTGAGTTTGGTGGAAGTCATGATTGTGATGACCCAAAGAAGGCCAAGGCCCTGGTAAACATGTCCAGCTGGGGTAGGCTTTGGTTGGTGCTAATGTTCTTGGACATACCGTTAAAGTAACATAAATTCGTACTTTCCAAGTTATGGACTCTATTGATCAAGCTTTTCCTTGCACAGCAGTATTTTAGATTATTCTGCAAATCATCTTCATGGCTAGCTTTGAGAGTTGACTACAGTGTCTTCAGTTAGGGTAGTGTAAATGTATGGGGTTTAAGTGAGAGCAGATGTACTTGCACGTACATTCCACATATGAGCTTCTCGATTGTTTGGGGGTAACAAAACAATTCTCTCTGTCAAATGTGCTTCCAACTTGTGAATTAATTATATCTGCCTCCCTGCAAACTGTTTAGGAGCAGCTGGTCTTCCTGGCATCTTTATTAGCATGCAAAGGAAAAAAAAGCTTCTCCAAAGCATGAAATGCCAAAAGGAAAAGCCTCTAAGTCCTGCCATGGATACTTGGAATTGAGTGGTGTCTGTCTGCAGCCAGGTGAAGGGAAGAGCCAGCAGTGGTCAGTGTAAGGCATCCCTCTGCGCACAATCTTGATTTGCTTTCTACTCTTGGATAAAAACAACTTAAAATTACAGTCGTAGGCAGCCATAAGGTTAAGGAAAACTGATACAGTCTGGATAATCGGCTGCTAAACAGCTTGTGTGGGTCTGTGTCCAAACCTCATGTCTTTAAATAATCTTTCAAGCGGGCTAGCTTTTCTGGATCCCTTTGCTTAAAACGCACAAGGGATTTTTGGATGGCAACTGCCATTAACGTTACTAAGCATTGCTTGGATATGTTCTTTGTTCATCTGTGAAGCAAAAGACCTGCCATGTACGTAGTCCCGTGATGCAATACTAGAACCTTTTAAAAAGTTATTAAACAGGTAGTAAAATTCCTTTACAAAATACACTTCAATTTGTACAATTTTTAGAAATGGGGGAGGACAAAACCACATCCTTACCCTCATTAAACCCCTAAACAAATCCACAGCAAGAAAAAAATAAAGCCTTAATTTACAATAGCCGGGTTTTACTATACAGGAAAGGTGAGAAAAATAATACAAGTTATACTGCATACTTCTTACAAATACCAGCTTATATGAGCTAACACTGGCAGTTAACATCTTAGATTTTTCTCAGCAATAAGCTACATCTGCAGAACTTATGGGTTAGGTTTTATAAAGTTCACAATTCAAAAATGTCTCTGTGCTAAAGGGCTTTGGCTCTCTAGCTCAGGGCAAATTTTATATGCTACAGTCTGTAACCATCTTTGTTTCTAGAGAAGTATATGCATGGATCATGGATTAAAACGTTTTACTGTGTGCCATGTGGGTTTTATTATCTGAATAGATCATATCCTAAACAGGTCAACTACCTCTGATTTAAATGCATGGAGAATGGGAAACAGCGTTTATTCATGCAGTGGGTTTATCATCTGATACTGCAGCTATACTTCACTCCCAGCCACTATCTGAAAGGGAGAGCAGGATACAGGGTACCCGAAGTCAACATCAAAACTAATCCCACTTTGTTTCAATAGATGCAAGTGTTGGTATAAAGAAATAAATCTCGCAGCCGTTGTGATGATGAGAGCTTGATGCATTCTCAGCTGGTCACAAACCTCTGAGTCTCCAAACATGTTGCAAATAGAAATGGGTTGAGCATATCTGAAATAGCTGGAATAGTGGTAGATGGTGGAGTATTTGCTGGCTTGTAAGCAGCTTGCGAGCCTGTTCTGCTCCAGACACATCAGTTTACCAGAATTGTTTGAATAGAACCAGATTTGATTAAATTAGTTAATCAGGAGGAAAGTAGGTAAGTGACAGGTTGGAATCAATGAGGGCTCAACTTCCCCTGAGAGGCTGTGGTCTGTATTTGAGGCATTTCCGTATAGATACCCTGAAGTATCTAGGCAGTATCTAGATAATGTTCAGAGTGACCTTTAGTGGACTCAGCTGCTTGTATGCATATATGTGAGAGCGTGTGTGAGTCGTACACATCGATGACAGTAAGGGAAGTCATTTCATTCCTTTACGTGTACGTGAAGGCATTATATATGGCGCTATAATGGAGGTAGATGTGGTGGTGTTCTTGTTCTCCTGCTGTTTGCAAGATCATCTCTTTGGTGAAGGCTTATGTCTCCACCAGGATCCATGGTAGAGAGCAGCAAGAGTATGGGAGGCACTTGGTATAACTGCACCCAAAAGATGGAAGGTCAGGCATTCCTAGCCTCCCCAGGTACCTCTGCAGATGCCATCGTGAGTTTGTGATTGTGTGCAATGGAAAACACTAGAAGTGCAAGCTATCCAGAAATCAGAGGGGAAACACCAGAAGAATAAGT
Source organism: Eurystomus gularis (assembly GCA_013400335.1). NCBI lineage: Eukaryota > Metazoa > Chordata > Aves > Coraciiformes > Coraciidae > Eurystomus > Eurystomus gularis. The sequence goes on along the minus strand of VZZY01006866.1, from coordinate 207,711 downwards.
AGGTGTAATGCCTGTGGATGGAAACAGATTTCTGAACAGGACAAAGACAGGAGGGGTAGTTTACTACTCCATATTTGTTGTTGCAATTAGCTGCTATTAAATATGTGTTTCCAGTATTGCATTATTGTTTTCAGTGAGACCAAAATGTCTATTATATAGCTGTGCAACAGTTTCCCTAGGGAGGTAGGGGGAAGCTGTGTATGATTTGCTTAAATCTCTGTTGAACAAAGCAGTGGAAAATACTCTGTAGGAAATAATCGTCCGCTGGCAGGAGGTTGGAAGAGGTTACATAATAGCGATCGTATTTCTGTGACAGTGAATGATTCTGTTTATATAGTATTCATTTCTGGTCATATATTCTAGGCTTGGCTTATTTTTGTCTCACCTGAAGATAATGCAACGGATAAATTCAACTTACTGGTTTTGCCCAGGCTTTCTAGAAAATACTTAAATGTTTCTTGTTTGAATTTGCATGTGTGACTATCACAATGCACAAAATATCTTGCTTCTCTTGAAGGCACACATCTTTTTCTGCACCAAATTTTTAATAGACTGTAGTATCTGTCTTTAAAAAGAGGGAGGGGGAGGGTCTTTGAATTTATGCACCGGTCAGTATCTCAAAAAGATATCTCAAAAGATACTGGAACAAATGATTAAGCAGTCAATGTGTAAGCACCATCTAGATAATAAGGTGATAAAAAAAGAGTCAACACATATTTGTCAAGAACAAATCATGCTAAACCAATCTAATTTCCTTCTTTCACAGGGAAACTGGCTTAGTGTATAAGGCGAAAGTGGTAAATGTGATACATCTTGACTTAAGCCAGGGTTTTGACACTGTGGCACATTATACGCTCATGTGTAAACTGGAGAAGCGTGGCCAGAATAACAGAGGAGGGACTGATTCTTTGAAAACCCACACTGACAAAGTAGTTGGCAGTGTTGCCCTGCTAAAAAGAGAATTCACTTTTGCCTTTCAGAAGAGGCTTCATTGTGGACCTAGTTCCAGTCAATATTGTCATTACTGACTTCAGTGATGGAACAGAAAGTGAACGTGTAAAATTTAAGGAGGGCATTAGGCTGAAAGTGTGCAGAAGTGCTTTAGAAGACAGGATTAGAAGAATAGATGAATATGCTAATGTTGGGAAAAAGAAGTTATCAGCATGATGGTGCTCAGATTATAAAACTGCCAAGTAGTACGTGTCAGATAATCTGTAACCATGCAGTGACTTGGCAGCAGGAGAGGAGATGGAGTTTTAGTGCCTGGCAAGTGGAACAGGAATAAAAGATGTGATAATTGCATTAAAAGAGCAACTCTTAGCGTGCAGTGTGTGAGCAAAACTGTTCTGTGCAAGACGTCTCTGTTGAGTGCCGAGAAACCAGAAGCTGGATTTCTGGATGTGGTTTCTTTACTTTTTTTTGAAAGTGATGCAGAAAAATGGGATGTAATTCAGAAAAAATGACCCAAATGATTCAAGACTTAGAAAATACAATCTTTTAGTGCTGAAAGACTGACAGATTTGTGTGTGTTTGGGTAGAAAAGCTATGTCTGAGGGAGGGTATAAGCCTTCTAGGCAAGTGGTGTTAGGGGATGCAGATCTATCAGTCACCATGTCTGTTGAGCATAGCATGAGAAGTACTATATTTTCACACATGTTTAATAGAAGGCTCTCTGTAAAAACCAAACTGAACTCAGATTTAGCAGATCAGTGCTTTACTTGCTCAGGCATGTGAAAAGTGCATCACACACCTGCCTCTTGATAGTGCTACTGACCCCAATCTGTGCTGGTTGCTCTCTCTCTCCCCAGATTGCCATCATGCCTCTGTCTTTAATATCTAAAGGCACAGTGTATCTGTAGACTTCTGTTCAGATGTCAGTGTTTTCAAAGGGGTGAAGTTAGCCAACATGTGGATTAAAGATATAAAAATAAATTCAGAGATTGGCTTCACTAGTAGCAAAACAAGGCTTTTGGTTGTTTAAAAAGCATCCATCTGTGTAATGTTGTTAACCAGTGGAATAGGTTACCCTGGGATGTTGCAGACTCTCTTCTGAAGGTTTTAAGAAATTTGACAGACATTTGTCATGGCTGGAAGTAAACTTGATTCTGCTTCTGGGTAAGAAGATAGACTGGTTGCCCTCTTAAGATTCCTTTTAGTCTGACATCTGTATGATTTCTGTGACATAATGTTTTGCAACAATATAATATATTTTTATATTGCTACAAAAAAGCACTGAACTGACATAATCCAGGCAGTTTTGCTTTATGATGAGAGATGAAAACATACGTACGAATTCATAAAAGTCTCAGGAAATAAATGCCTGATCTGACTTTAAATATAAATGAACACGGAAAGAATGATGTGCTGAATAATGATCCTGCAAAACAAAACTAGCTGAGCTCCTCAGTACCAGCTATCACAGGGCATTGATTATCTATCATGTCTAGTTTGTGTGATAACATAAGAATTTAAATTGTACCCTCACCCAAAACAAACACAGATGCTTTTTCTCTAGGTGTTAATCTCCCAAAGGCCCACAGTCTTGTAATGTAAACAGACCCCTGAGCCCCAGCCTGGTTAGCTCTGTATCAAATAAGCTGTATTAATATCCTGGGTCAAAACTTCCTTCAGGCAGCCTGAGGGCAGCAGCCGTCCAAGTGTGTGTGCACTGACACCTTTCCAGGGACGAGTCTTTCGGAGCTGGGCGCTTGATTTATGACTTGTATGTTTTCTATTTGCGAGAAATGTAGTGTTTATTTGACACACAAGGTTTCTGATAACTCTGCTGTTGCTAATTCTCATTCTGCTTCTGCAAGGAATGCTTACGCTGCCCCGAAGAGAAAGCCAAGGGGGAAATGAAGTGGAAGGCTGCAAAGAAACCAAACTGTGCTCCTACTGCTCAAAGAAAAAGCTCTTGAGCATTGGGCACTTGGAGAGATCTCTGCCCTTTCAAAGGAGGGAGAGCTGGAGTTAGTCCTGCTATTGCTTCTGTGGGCTCTTATGGTAAGGAAGGGGAGCAACCTTTGCTGGTTCTCCATCCTCAGCTGATGGCTTTTCTTGAGACACCTTCTCATTTCAGCTCCCACTCTTTGAATCCTCTCTGTAATGGAGAAACGCAACGTGGCAGTGATGAACTTAATAAAACTTGAGTGTGAAACTGTCCCTTTTTTTCTCCCGATTCACTACTGTACAGCCCTTGGCTATTAAACCGGAGTATGTGGTTCCTAAACCAGCAACCTAGGGTGATCATCTCCAGGTCCCCCCCCAGCTCTTTCAGGAAGGCTCCTTCTGTTGCTGACATGTTGGCTGTAGGAATTAGCTTGGGTGCTGTCAGAGCCTATTTTGGAATGGTAATACTGTAGCTGTATCCTTGTGCCCTTGCCATCCTCTGCTTTTTGCCGTGTTTGTGCTACGAGTGGCCTCTGAAGACAGAAAGGCAGAGGGCAGTCTTTGTCTTCTCTGTGCAAGGCCTGGGAGCTCCCTCCGCTCCACCCTGGCTGCTAATACCTGGCACACATCCACAGAAAACAATAGCTACACAAGAGATGGCTGTGTCCCATGGGTGGCCTTTCAGGAGCAGGGAGATTTTGAAAGAAAAATGCTGCTGTGCCCAACTTCCCTTGTGTACATGCTGCTACCAGAAGCTTCCCCTATGAATCCCTTTTCTTCAGAGCCCAAGCCAAGTCCTGCTGCAGTCCCTAACCAGAGGAGTGTCCTGCTGACTTCTACAAGAGACTTGTCTGAGGGTGGCATGAAATGGTTCCCAAACAGCAAATCATTTTAGCTCCCCTCTTGTGAATAGTGTGCTCCTCTGCTAATCTGGAATATGCCCCCCCACCGCTGGCTGGGGCTAGTTAACCCTTCGCGATCTGCTAGTCCTGGTGGCGGGTCCTCTGTGTCCATGGTAGAGAGTTGGTGTGGGTGGATTGCCCTGGGGCTGGGGTTCAGCACCAGTGTTCGTGGGCCTGGCATCCCCTACAAAGCATTACCACCAGCTGCAGCTGCCAGAGCCAGCGCTGGGCACGCCTTCGCATTGTCCAAGTACTCTCAGGCAAACCCCAGGAGCACGTTACTTAAAAGTAATCTGGTTGAAGCCCCAGACTGGTCTCCTGGAGAGGAAGCGGCTCCCGCGTCCTTGTGCGGAGGAGGAGGAGCAGGCTGCCCTCCGCCTGCCCTTCCCTGAGGAGAAGGTGCAGCATTGCTCACAGGGGAAGCCATGGGCTGGTTTAAACTCAGCACCTGGACTGAACTGTTGCACCTACCTGTTGAATGTCATTATAACCTCGAATTGCAAAAGCAGTGTATTGGGGACTTTATTTATGTCAATTCTGTGTTGTTTTATTAAGCCAAGCCCCGAAGAAAATTTCCAAGTCCTACATAAAGGTGATTTATATGAATTTTAAGGAAAATCCTGGAAAGATTTGACCCAAAGAAGAGCTTGCACTTGTTTTTTATGGGTGTTTTTGGCACTGCTTGGCTGATTTTGAAGTATAAGGAACGTTAGCTTAGTGTCTAATAGTTTCGGTGAGGGACACTGGGCGCCTGGGCAGCCAGTTACTGTCTGCTAGATTACAGCTTTCTGGAGTACTGTATTAAATTTTCAGAATAGGCTTTCTTCCCTCACAGTGTTGATTAGCGCTTGGAGTTAGATGGATATTTACCAAAGCAACACATCTTAAACAATTTAACAAACTGGAAACAGGCAAAAACCTCGAAACAAAATACTTTCACTTTTCCAAACAGACTGGTAGTTACCGTCCTGGTTGTGTGACTTTGCCTGTTCCACAGTCATTGGTGCTTTTTCCCTAGGTCCTTTGCTACACACCCCCAAAACTTTCAGCCTTCTAATTACATGAAGGCATAAAAAAATAAAAATAAGAACAATAAAAGGCATGAGCCTCATGTATTTTCAGTTGTACATTGCTCCTAATGGAAGTCGTGCATGTGGAAACCTCAGTGATTCTGTCCTGGCTTACTGAAATTAAACAAAGACTGATACCTATTTATAATCCCGAGACTTCTGCCAGTAATGTATTTTATCACTATGGTTGCAAAAACAAAGAGCCACGAAGGCAGTATTTTTCACAAAAATGAATAAGCTTGGAGGGTTCCATGGAAAGAGTTGCTGCTTGTGGTAGGGTAGCGGGGAAACGCGAAGCAAGTGTGGCAAAGCCGTTAAAAGCAACGATGGACTTTACGTTTCTTATGGTACTGATGTTTACTGTCCCCTTTCATTTCATCGGCTTGGTTTGCAACAGTCTTCTGTCACGTATATAGGCTACTTTTTAGTTCCAGCAGGGAGGAAAAGCGGGATATTTTAAATAATTCTGTTTATTTTTAATTAGAAAGCAAGTAACTTAATTGCTTGTTCTTTTCTTGAGTTGATTGCATTTAATAAATACGACAGAGTGGTTACCAAAGTGTTCTCAAAGTAACATGAACCACATGTACTATCCCACACAGAAAGGACATCAAAATTGAATTTCTGAATGGTTTTATGTAGATGAGTTTATTGTGGCTAAATGCAACCAGCTCCCTTTTCTGCTGCCTCGTTGTGTTCAGACCTTACCAGGCAGCATTCACTGCGCAACACGGTCCCTGGGAAGGAATGTCTGAAACGCTGTAATGGTGATGCAATAAGGCTACAAGTGAGAGCAAACCATCCTCAAATTCTGCCTGATTAAAAAAAAACCAAACAGCCTATTGCAGGCAATATGTGCTCTGTGACAGGACGGACAAATATAAGATTCACAGCCAGTGCTCACATGTTTCAGTATCGTTCATGTACCCTCACACGCTGTCGAGCTCTTCCAGGTTGTTTTTTCCTATTCAGTCTCTCAGTTGAATGCGCCGTACAGGGCATTTTGGGCAAATCGGTTCCTCTTCTAGTATAGATGTATCTCATCTCAGGGCCAGGGAGCGTGCATGGGGTTCCTTGGTGGTGGCAGCAGCTATTCTGGGAAGACTTCTGCAAGCCATTGGAAGAGTGAGACTTAAATCCCTACCAGCACATTCAGGGTATGAGAACTATTCTCCTCATCTCCAGTGGTAAAAAGGCTGGAGGTGGAGTGTTCAAATCCCGTTTGTCACACCTGCAAGGAATCCTCTAGATGAAATTTTCTTTGTGCTTGTCATCTTCTAAAAAAGACATGAATTGTTCTAGGGAGGGAAAGTTTTAAAAGACAAATTGCATCATGAAAAGCTTTTTTTTTGGTGTTGTGCCTCTTTGTCACTTGCAGATGTGGATAGCTTGTTTCAGTCTGGTGTCTTCCCTAACCCCGCATTAGTACTTGCCTGTCATATCAGGTGTGTAAAACCAGTCTGCCTATTATACAGCGAGTTGTGATTGAATTCTTTATTTATGACTTCTGCCCCACATTGCATTAATTAGAATGCAAATTAAGGGTTTCCTGGAAAGCTGCTGTTTACTTCTGCCATACTTTACATGTTTCATTAGTCTTAGGACCCTGACACAGTCAAGTTATGTCAATTTAACAAGTTATCAGTCAGCGGAGCTGTTGTAATTGTACCTACACACGCACGCAGGCTTTCTGGGCTGCAACGTGATGCAGCCTTAGTTTTGCCTCCAGTAAAAGGCATTTAAGCTTTGTTATCTTGTCTTGTATTAGCTACCGGGGCTCAGCTAATTAGAGGTAACTTTTTTCAAATGGCATAGCTTTATCCTGCACCTGAGCCTCTAATTTACACCAAGCTTCTGAATCTTTGTAAAATGCTTTTAACTGAGAAGCACAATTTTCACTAGAGAGTAGCTTTTTGGCCAGTGCTCTTGATGGTAACTGTGAATAGTTCATATCCCAGCCTGGTGGTAGCTTAGGGCAGATTGTGACTGATTAGACCCCAAATTACAGGAGTTTTTTTGTTGCTTTATTTTTAACCACGCAGTTTAGCACAGGCTGCGTTTTCACATATGTCCCTGGTCACCAGCCTCGCTTGAGGAAAGTGGCCGTGCTCAGTGCCTCTCTAGGTCCTACAGCATCTACTGAGGTTTGGCAGCGTGGCTGAACCTCTTGTGCAAGCCTTCCCAGCACGGACCCACAGAGCTTCACAAGGGCTGGTGTCCTGTGGGGAGCATCTCTCGTCTCTGCTTGCCTATAGCTGTGCAAGATGCAGAGTTGAAGGAACGTTTTCTGTTTTGTGAAATACTGGGAATAATGTCACTTTGGAGGGAAACCCGTTTCAAAAATAACTGCTACTTTCTTAACCTTTCAAGGTGCAGTGATGAAAGACTTCTGTCTGAATGTGTTTAAGCCCCAGAGGAAAAATTTTCATGCAAGTTGCTCTGAAGGAGCTTACACCAAAGCAACTAAGAATTTGGCCCCTGGCACCGTTATTTTCCTCAGCTCATCGCAGTGACAGAAGGGTGGAGGGAAGTAACCTATCCCATTTCTGTTTGAAAATATTTAGCTTGAGTGATGTGAAGATTTCAGTAGATCTGTGACAAGATCAAAGACTATAAATTATTTAACAGTGGTTCTACTTTTGTGGAATTATTTAAAGTATCATAATTGCAGCTCAGCTTCCCAGCCTTCATTTTCAAGTCTGGAATTCTGTTGGGAACTATCATAATCACTGAAGAGTATAATATTACAGGCTGGGTATAAAAATATCTTTTTAATGACTAGCAAATTAGTGAAATGTCTTGACCTGAATCTAGACCAAACAGAAGACAGTGTTTTTATGGAGGGGGAAGAAAGACTAAATTGTCACCACATTGTTATTCTTGTTAAATTCTCTGCTACTTAAAATGTCAGTTGATTAGATAAAATTTGTAACACTGTGCATCAATGCAAGTGATGAAGGGCTGTGTGTTACATAGTATCTTGGCATTTCTGCACTTTTGTTTTCCTTTTAATGCTAGCATGCGAATTCTGTGACTGAAACTTGGAAAAATAAAGGGTATTCATTGCTTCAGTACCCTGTGAACAATAGAGATCATGAAAGGCATCGCAGGGAACTCCTCTGTGTGTTGGCTCTTCAAGAAGCAAGATGAGCCCTTGGAGGGTTTTCTCATAGGCTTCAAGTAATTGTTGTGTGCATGATCTGACTGGCTAAACTCTTTGTGTCTGACTTAAATAGGATCGAGAAGAGACAGGAGTTTCCCACTCCGTACCATGTGATTCAGAGTGTAAACTGAGGCCCTGTTTACCTAGGAACAGGAATTTATTCTCTAAATTCTGGTTTGCAAATGAGCTAAAGGAAACCGGGCCCTCACGTTCCTGTGTGCAATCAGGTGTCAGCAGAGAAATTCTGAGTCTGAGCAATTTTGACTGTACAGTGAAGATGCCATGCAGGTCTCTGCATGTGAGGATTCTATTCCCAGTTACGTTACCTATTTCCACTGTGTTTTGGGACAAGTCACTGACCTTCCTGTCCTTCATTGACCCCAAATTAAACCAAAAATGATAATACCAACTGGTTTATGTGGTGAGTGTGGTGGCTGCATTTGAAGTGCAGAGTCTCCGTATCAAAGCAATGAAGTAACAGTGGTGGTGCAGGCAGGGTGACTAGATTTTGCCTTCATGGCAAGGTATAATAGGTATTTTGGGGGCAGAGACCACCTTGTTTCTTGTGTTCACGCTGTAGTCCGTAACTCTGAGCACTAAAGCTGTATTTCAAAATGAGCAATAGGAGCCCAGAGATAACACAACGCAGGAACAGAAGTGGTCTCCATTCCTGCCTTTCTCTCCACATGGCCAGGGCCCATGGTGCTCTGCCTTGCTAAGACAAATGAGTAATTTGTTCAGCACCTGGCTCCAATGAATGTGATTAGTCTTTAATTAATATGAGCATGAAGGAGATTCATAAATTAAGTGAAAAAGACTGTTATCCCAAGGCTTTGTATCCTGGAAGGACCTGTGTCGCAGGTTGGAGGCCATCTATAGCAAGGTAACACTCAGTACCTGCATGTATTGTGGATGCATGTCAGATTAGTAACATCTCCCAGAAGACACACACAGTGCGAACAATTGTTTTTACTGGCAAATGTCATCTGTTAGATATCTGCCTAATTTTCTTCAATGACACAAAGCAGACTTCATCCTCGCTATGTCGAGCATTTTGTTAGCCTGTATGCAACCTAGTGTTCTGGCCCAGTTACTCTTTCAGGCTGTGTGTTGACATGCACTGGGGATCTGGAGTCTCTAAAGCATTTAGGCAAGATTGTATCATGGTGCAGCCATTTCTTTCACTTCTCCACACTGAATTACATCTGCCTACTCCTTGGAAATACAGTTCCTTGAAGAGCTTACTCATTTTGTTCCAGTTCCTTGCTGTCTAGTTTTGCTGAAGTTGTGCTGACAGATCAGGAAGGGCTTGGAAAAGAACATTAGGACAATGATCAGAGATCTGGAAAACCTACCCACAGAAGCTCAGTCTAGTTAGTTTATCCAACACCATGACCTAATGATATCATAGATGTACTTTGAATGAAGAGATTTCTGATTAGGGGACAGCTTTTTCCTCTACCCCGAAAAGTATAGGAAAATATAGGCAGAATAGGAAATGAGACATCTTTTTCTTTTTCTTTTTTTTTTTTGTTTAAGTTGAAAGACAGATTAACAACTGCTTTCCTGGATATATGATGAGGTCTTCATCACTTTCAGTCTTGAAGATTTAAGCTTTTTAATTTATGGAGTCAGGAGAGGGTTTTATGGCCTGTGGTGGTGGGAGCTGTTGTTTGAGGAGACTTGATGCTTGCAATTGTATTTAACAAACTGCAGTGATCTTTCTGGTCCCTTCCAGCACAGCATCCCTAAGCCATCTTCCAAAAAAAAGTCCTATCCTTTGATTTTCAAGAATAAAAGTTTGAATGAAGCAACCACTGACATAAGATTTTCCCATCCTTCTACATGGCCGTAAATCTGACACTCTGCATACTTGACTTGGTAAGTGGTGGAAGGTGCTCTTCCATTGAAGAAGCCCCCAAACCCTTGCTTTTCCAACAGGATTTTGCCAGGACCTCCCATAATGAGACTATGCTGTATGTAAGCGGGTTTTGGAAAGCTCCCAGATAAATTCTACACCGTACAGAGACTAGATAAGGGTGAAATCTCATCTAGTGTGTGCTGTGGAATTACTGCTCATGTCTCTATATAATAAATGAGTGCTATTTGGCTACAATCTTCCTAAAGCTGTAATGCTCCGGCATCCTGGAGTGCAAGAGTCCTATCTTAGATGGCTACATTCAAACGTACCCTAGGGACTGTTAGAGAAATTTATAATCATCCCTTTAGAATCCCAGGATTAAATTCTAAGTGGCAAGCAAATAAATAAACAATGCTTCTCCCTAATGCCTATTTATTTACTGTAGATCAATGGAACATTCAAGGATGAAATTGGTTTTCTTAGAGGATTAAAAAAATATTTAAAATAGACCTTATTAATGAGAATTAATATTGTGGATTCTGGAGGGGTGAAGGGTTAGTGTGAGCTGGGTTATCATAAACCATTCCATTCTGAAAGAAGTATTTAGGGGTAAGAGAAGAGAAATTACGTTAAAGGACACCTCGTTTTGGTTCATCAGCTTGACATCCTGCTAAAAGCAGCCTGTGAAATTGCCTGCTGTTGCTGGGAACTGGGCAAACAATGTGGAAGTGTGCACAGCAGAAGTGCATTGACGCACCGTGTTGTGCCAACACATGTAACTGCAATACTGGTTTGGGGCGGTGTGGTTTTGTAACAGGTCCTGCTGTTTCCTCTCATCCTGTACCTGGTCCAGAAAAGCAGATGACATCTGTGTGCATAAGAGGTAACCTCAGCAGGTGCAGAGTTGGGCTTCCACCCTCCTCTTACTGAAACGCATGTGGGCATGAGGCAGGTTTCCTCCACTGTTGGACTAGGCTGTGGCTATTGATGCTGCTTTCCTTATCTGGTTTTCACTGAATGCCTCATTTGTCTGAGTTTGGAAAGGAACAAACAAATTATTTCTGTTTTACCAAAAGGAAGGAGAGGAGCAGGAGATGAGGGTTTAGGGCTGTTTACTGAAGTTCGGAGCGGTTTGGAGAGCTGTGGTTTGGAGACCTGTTGCTGCCACCTCATAAAAAAAAGCAAAGTGCTCTCTTTTCGTCCTGCGGAAAAAACAAACCAAAAGACATGAAAAAACAATATTGGCAAACACAGAGTGAAAGAACAGTCAGTGCAGTCTATAAAACCAGAGTTGTCAGACCATAACAACAGTAAATGTCCAGGTGAACTGAAGACTTGTGAAACGAAAATCTAATCTTGAAAATAGATTGTGTTTGTACAGAATGTTGTTTTCTCTCTAATTCTGTTCTTTCCTCTCTGGTTTCTGAGTGAATTTTAGCATTCTCAAAGGCTAACAGTATTGCAGCTCTGTTGATCAAGATCTAGATCTTGAATGTAGTCTCTAGTGATAAGAGAATGAAATGTGCTCTCTAACCATATACATTGATCCTGTATGGGCATACATAGGTTCTCTAAGAGCCCCTCTATATGCTGCATACATCTTCTATACCCTTCCATTTTTAAAAATCATCTTGTTTTCTCTGCAGTGCCTGCACATATCCTTTTTTTACAGTCCCATTTCTACTGCAAGCTTTATCCAAGCAGCTTGTTTTGCTGTTATGATGTGGGTATCATCTAGACGGTTCGCTTTCAAGGCTGTAAAATCCTCCTGGTGCAGCTGTGTCTATAGTATTGCTTTCTAGTGCACAGGCAGTGGGGTTTGCACTGGGGATTCTTGTCTTTTCAAGGTAGGGGAGCACCTGTTACTAAATTCTGCAGAGCCCATAACAACTTCCAATTGTGGCGAGCCAAGAGGGAAGGTTCTCTTTGAGCATGGGTCTTGTTTTCTGATTTAAAACTTGTGTTCCTTGGGGGAGGAGATGATCCTGCCAGGCTGCTGTGTGCCACTCCAGCCAGGGTAAGCAAAAGAGTTAAATATTGCAGGACATCTGTGAATCACAGACTCCATATGGGAAACAGGGATGGCAATGATGGAAGCAACAATGAAAAAGAATAACAGGAGTGTTTGGTTAATGATGGCTGAAATCTTCTGAAGAGGAAGAAGGGGAAGAAATTTGAGTGCTAGATAGTGAATAGGAGCCTGAAGGAATGTGGAAAATATGTACAGTGGCAAAAAGAGAGACTGCAGAGGTCTATAAATGATGCAGGAAATTGTGAGGTCTAAGATACAGTTGGGGGACTGATTATATATATACGATGGACTTAAAAATCCTTACAGGCATCTGGAGAGGTTACGTGGAAAAGAAACTTTGCATGATGGGACTAAAAGGCATTGCTAATGGATAACTATAGACTCTGCTTTTGAAAGGCCATGAGTATTTTAAAAGACGGGAGGGATGATTGCAGGCTTTGCAAATGGACTCTGTGTGTGTCATGGGGGAGGTGAAATATTTCTCTACAATTTGTTCGAGGACTGGAGTTTTGGGGTTGTTGTCAGGGAAATGCTTATGGCTGTAAATTGCATTTTTTAAAAAACTCTCTCTCTTTAATTTAGAAGTCCTTTGTCCCATTTACTGCATTAGTCGTAGAGTTCTTGCTTTAGGCTTATATTAAAAGTTGGCAGTCTCAGCTGGAGGAAAACTAGGGGATAGGTCAGATGCTAATTAATTTCATGCTAATTGTGCCATAATTTGCAATCCAGTGGATTAGTTTCTGTGGGAGAGCTGAAATATATGGAAAGGCAAAAATGAATAAGGATAATTAATCTCTGTAAAATTGCTTGGGATGCTCTAAGAAAAAGAGGTTTTGTTGTTGCTTTTAATTTTTGTTTGGAATGTTTTAAAGGCGCCTGTGCTACGGATTACATGAAAGATTCATTTCTGCTGAATGATACTTTTTTGTTCCTAAAACACATAAAAGAAACACCCCAGAAGCTGCCTAAGCCGTTGGTGAGGATTCCTTCCCCATAGGGTGGGCAATTGGCTTTGCACAGATTGACCATGGAAGGATTGAGCTGTGTGCCAGCTGAAGCCCCATGCCAGGTGAGAACAGTACTACTCAGCCTCCTGTAACCCATTGAGCTGAAGGACAATCCCAGGGGTCTGAAGTGGGCTTTGTGGGCTGTACTCTTGACCATACTGCTGCGCCGAGTTCAGAAGAGACCCCATGCAAGAGGAGCAAGCGGTGGTGGGTTTCCAAGCGGTTTCAACTGTTGGGGTGTTGCATCATCATTGGACCCTGAACTCCTGAGGTCCTTCTGTGCTTGCTCAGGAGGGAGAGATATCTTACCCAAGAAGATGTTCACGGCTCATGGCATCCTTTTTATGCTTGCACTGTCCTCTTGCGCAAGGGAGAAGAGCTCCCATTCCCCCGCCATGGGAGGGTAGTCCAGACCTTTGAACTGAGTGCCCAGAAAGAAGAAAATGTTACTTGTGTATTTGTTTCCTTTCTAGAAGTAGATGAGGCTGGAAGGGGCAAGGGGTGGATGCAAACTACTTCTTGCTTACCGTGCTTCTCTCTCACCGACTCTCCAGTGGCTGGTCAGAGAGCTTGACTCAATCCAGAATGTGGGTAGTAATTTACTGCTGGCCTCTAATAGCTATAAATTACTACATGCCCAAGAGAATAGCAGTCATAGAGGTAGAGCTGTGACTCAGAGGTGGGTTCCATACACACCACCTCACAGGTCTTTTCCCTGATGCGTGGAGCACTAGGCTCTGCCTGATGTCGAAAAACTAGCTGTGTGTTTCCAGGCTGGCTCTTTACAAAGCATCTCTGCGTGTAACTGATCATAAAGCTGTGTGTTTTCCTTCGAGTTCTCTCCCCACCCATTATCGGCCTGCTAGAGTTTGATGACCTAGTTCTGAACCGTTGGAGAGCAACGACTTCCCGAGTAATCGTCTCTTGCTCTGAAATCCAAGGAGCTCCAACTCAACAAGGCAGCGGGGGCGAGCGGTGCGGTTTGCACAATTGAACGCCTTTTGTTTTGCTTTCTACTTGGGAGCACCAAGCAGAAGTTCAAATAACATTACAAAGCAGAAAGCTTTATGATTAATTGCACCTGGTACAGATATAATTTAAACATATTGACTTGTCTGAAGTAAGTGCCAGACGGTGCAATGGGGGAGACAGGAAGTGGCTGGTTGAGATTGCTGAACCAAGCTGGAATTAAAAGTGAGAGAGAGGAAGCGCATCATCATTTAACTTTGCTCGGCAGCTCAGCAGAAAAACTGATGCAATTGCTGATGGACACTGATATCAAAGGGAGAAAAATCATGACAAATTCTTTGTGCTTTTAAAATTAATGTAAAGCTAATCAATAGCTTGACTTGGTGCAATATAAAAACGTAGTACTGGGACCTCCATTAAAATGATTTTTCTTTAAACCTATATTCTGGGATTGCTATTAGAGAGGCTTTAGAGATAATAATGGCAGTTAAAAGACAGCTCTCTAATTCCCATCAGGTTGTTGCATTTCGCTGCAACTAGTCTGTAGTTGCGCTGGGAACTAGGTAATGTCAGCCCTTGAAAGATTATGTTTTCTTTAGCTTTTTTTCTTCATGGACCACTGGGTCCCTAGGAATATTTAAGATAGCTTTTAAATGGGGTCAGGGATGGAAAGGAGGAGAAACCATTTGACTGGCCTAGACTCACTGTGCTAAAAGAGCTTATGGCTTNCCCCCCCCTCTCCAGCAAACTGTGACCATATGGGAATCTTTGAGTCAAAGTTCAGAAACCAACCAGCTGCCTTAGGTCTCTGATAACAGATCACATTGTGGTGAGGGCTCACTTATCTTTGATAGCCTATGCATCTAAAATCAGAATATGTGTATTTTTCTCAACTTTGTGGGTGAATTCTATCACCCTGGGCACACAGTCTTCACTCACTTATTCAAGCTGGCCATAACTGTTTAATGGTTACGACTGTGCCATCTGTGTAAGTGTTACGTCGCTCACCGCAGTCCTTCTCAGAGGCGTCTATTCATCTCAAATTGTGTCTCTGCGGGTGCCGGTCACAGAGACTCCACAACTCAGCACTCCTGGAGCCGACTGGTGATTCATTCCTCCAGAGTTTCATGACGTTGGTCTTGCAGAAGCCAGAAACAAGCCTTCTGCCCCACGCATTTCTCCCTCCTTTTCTGAGGTGAGCTGGACTTCATGAGATTGCAGTTTACAAGACTTTTGCACAAGGTGTGAATGTTGTGCAACCAGGTGAATTGTGCCCATTTGTGGTTTTACAAATAGCCTTTTTTCATCCATGCAGTGCGGTATTCCAGGTGTGGGTATTCTGGTCTGACTTCTCCTATGCTGAGCAATCTCTGCTAGGAGAGAGCTGCAGTGTTTGCTGGACTGTGCTTATCTTTGGAGAACACAAAATAGGTTGATCAGGCTTGCTGCCTTTCTGTCACCTCAAATGAGATCTCAGTTTCCTTCTCATCTCAGATGAAATCTCAGCTTCCCTGTGCTGGTGTTTGGAGTCCTCTTCAGACTCAGAGCAGGAGATGCCTGAGACTGCAGATGTTGTAACTCTGATCCTACAAAGAGATGTCCCTAAGCAAGGAGTTCAGCACAAAGACAAAGCATCTAACCACAAACGTTCTGTGGTTTCCCAAACCCTTCTTCAGTCAATGAGCTTTGCCCAAATGCAGAATGAGAAGTATTCTGTGCCACATAGTACTTTGAAGATGTCAGTAGGAGGAGCAGAAGCCATAGAGGAAGTTTGTGAAATGAAGGGAACAAAGAAGGGCAGGCTGAAACCATGGAGACCGAGGAGAAAACACATCTGTATGGAGGAAGTCTAGAGGTGCCGAGTAGCGCTGCTGATGGTTTCTGCAATGGGAAGGAGAGATGGGAGAGTGTTTAGCTGAGAAGTGGTAGATGCTGAGGTAAAAACAAAGCCAGAAACATCAAATAAGAAGGGAGAGGAGAGAAAAAAATGGGCTCGAGTCAGAAATGGGTGAGGAAACCCCACCTGAATGCTAGATAGGACAGAGATGCTCTCTTCCCTTTTTTTGAAGCATCTTGTTCTTGCTCAGAGCGTCACTGCATCATTTGTGGCAGCTAGATTCACTCTGTAATTATTGCGTGTTCTGCTTAGGCTCTTCCTTTACTTTCTCTTTGTACTTTCTCCACCAGGAAGATCACAGAGCAGCAGATCTCAAATCTGGGAAGCATTTCCTGCTAGACCTTCTTTAGTCTGTGCCTGGGCCCAGCTAATGTCAAGACAATGTGGCAACTGCAGCTGACAATCTTGTGTAAGCAGAGAGGGGCAAACTGGCAGATTTGAGTCAGTACAGTCAGAAGGTCCTAGTTTGTGGCAGATGCTCCTGTAGAACTTGCCAAAGCCGAATCGTGGTTCTGTGGTATCGTCTCGTCTTCATTTTTCAGAGGTCCTAGGGGAGATGATTTCAGGATTTGCGGTTCCTCATTCTCAGCAGCTGTCTCCAGTATCTGTATGAATGAGATGAAGTTTCAAAATGTTTTGGTGTTGTATGATGCCCTTTTCCTGGGTTGGTCCTGTGGGTTTTTTGATGGTAAGTAACAACTTCATCAGGAGTGCTTATGGTATAGCTCCACTACAGTTCCTTTTTGACAGCAGTAGCCACAAATATGATTTCTCTATAAATCTGTTTTACCCGCATGTGAATTGTTGCATCTCCTCTTGCCATGAACATGCTAATAACCCATGCCATGTGGCCGAAGCAGATTATTTAGCAAAGAACTGGAATACTGTCCTTTGCCTGGTCTAGTGGGAGATGTCCCTGCCCATGGCAAAGGGCTTGGAACTAGATGATCTTTAAGGTCCTTTCCAACCTGAATCATTCTATGATTCTACTGCCTCAGTGTGACTCTTGAACATGGGATAGGGTTTCTGTATTGCCTCCTACTTAGGACTTCATGTAGATAGGTGGGGGCATGGGAATGGAGGGGACCTCCAAAGTTTAACATAAACATCCGGGTAGGATTGTCATAGAGAGTCACTGCGGGGGAGATTTTGAAGGCCTGGAGATGGCATTGTGAGTTGTTTTGAAAGCTGCCAATTGTTGTCAGTATGTTGACAATTATTTTCAATTTGTTTTGTTTTGTTTTTTAATTGTGGAAATGTTCCCAGAAGCTTAGTAAATGAGGACATGTTCTTACAAATATTCAGCTAATATGTTGAAGCTTACATGGTTCAGCTTTGGTTATGAAACCTACTCCGTTAAGTTGGTGTCATTGGTCCCCTAGAAGGGGGTTCAGAAGAGGTGCCCCCACTTTTGGGATGAGGCTATTTCTCTCAACCTGCAAAGCGCTAAAGCTTAGACTATGCTTCTTTTAAAACAGACATGCAGCTTTGCAAGTGGATTTAATCCCACTCCAACACATGGCTCTGGTTGTGGACATAGGATGCCAGAAAACCACAATGTATTCTGTATGATATTTGTAAGCTCCATGCAAAACTGCTGAACCAAAAAAACCTAGTCTTAAACAATTAAGATCAGGATTGTGCTTGCAGAGGTGTTATGTAGTTTCATCCCTTAGAGGTTTTCTTTTTCAAAGATGATGGAGATTGTTGAAACTTCTGGGTGTCCATTGCATTCAAACATAGTCGGCAAAATACCATCCCGAGTGGCTCTGCGAGATTTCCTCCTTCTTTTGTGCGTGCTCAGGATCAAAATTAAGCGGCTTTCTCACAGTGAGAAATTAGTTAGTAATTTCCAATAGCGTAGTGGTGACATGGGAGCTCTGGAGAATCATCCCAAAGCCAGTATCTGAAAGCCAAGTGTGAACTGGCAAGGTCTGAAACAGATGGAGGGGTTTTAGCTTGAGTCTCACGGAAAAATGTGTGACTTGTACCCTTACGTTATTTAGCTGCTAATAACATCTCTCTGTGTTCTTGTATATACAGTGAAACTTATTGGGATGCGTGTGTGCATACTACAGTGCGACACTGCATAAGGTATTTTGGCAATGCAAAGAGAAACGTTTAAAAAATTAGGTCTTTTTTTTCTTTTTTAACCCTTGTGCTATTCCTCACCGGTGTCAGCATGCAGATTCCGCTCCTTCATTGGACCTTCATTCGCTTTCTTTTGCTCTGAGTATTCACAGTGATTAACTGCAGCCGTCCCTCCGCTGACTTCTCGCAGTGGGAACTTTCCTGCTCTGCTTTGTGCTTAGAGCTGTTGCACTTCTCCAGTCCACGCTGCGTGGTGGAGCAATGAGTGGAAGGGGAGAGTTGAATTGCACATTATTTCTTGATGGCTCCAACAAAATGAAATCAGTACTACTTAGAAAGTAAGTTATCCCTCACTGTGAACATGAGTGGCAGAATTTAGGTCTTTTGTTTCAGAAAACTGATGTTTCTAATTCTATGTATTTCAATTCTGCTTCACAAACGGTTTTTCATGGGAAGAGAGAGAAATACAACTTGCAAGGATGGTAAGTTTTGCTTTGCTGCTGGTAAGCCTGGTATTGCAAATACTTTTTTGCAAAAATAACCTATGCTGACTCGTGCAAAACAATGCCTTGATTTACACCAGTCCAAGATTCAAAGCATTCAAACTCATCTGTGGAAAGGAAATACATTAAGAAAAATTATTAGCAATTCCTCTCCTTACGTTTTCCTTCCATATCTTCTGTGGTCCATCTGTGAAATGGACTGTAAGAGGGAAGCGTAGGGAGTAGGAGATCAGCATAGTGGGAAGACAAAAACAATGAAACCTCAATGAACTGATGATGAAAGGGAGGGGGACAGAAAGACTCTGAAGAGAGCTCTAGATGAGCTGGAGGAAAAGAAGGGAGGACATAGTGTCCGAATGCCCAGAGGAAAAGAAGGGGCCTCAGCACTTGTCATCCAGTTAAGCAAAAATGAGGAAACGAATGAATGGGGAGAGCAATAAGCTGCTGCAGTTTGCTGCGTGCACAATTGGGAACAGGGTTTTCAGAAAGAAAAGAAATACATTTTGCCACTTATGTTTGTTTTGAGTAGGACCTTAATCTCTGAATGGTTTGCTTGTCTTCTCGTTGGACCAACCGGAGAAATCAGGTGTGATGCAGAGTGAGTGAGAGAGGCAGCATCTGGATCTAAATTTGCTGTATTCCTTCTGCTTCATATCAATGCCACAGAATAAAGTTTTATATTAGGGAAATTGAGACCTTCACTGAGAACGTATTATATCACATTAGATTACATATTACCATTCCAACCCCTGGTTTCGAACATCCAAAAACAGCTTGCGTGGACATGTGGGACAGGTCCTAGGCTCTGGTGAATGATCTTTCATGTTCCATGGGGAAGGGGAAATCACTGTAATGAAATCACCAGCCTTAAACTTAGCTGCTTTTCTTAGGTGGTTTCCCCAGATCTCAGCAAAAACGAGTCTGTGCAGGTTCAGCCAAGCTGCCTGTTGAATAGTTTGGCCAAATGCAGGAAGCAAGATCTTTGACCTTCTGCAGTGTCCTCATTGTAGACGCATGCATATAATTTCCAGTAATTTAACAGGAGCTTTAGTTTGAAAAAGATTTGGGTTTTATTACTTTCATTCATCATCATTAACTCATGCCATGTGGCGGAGAGGAGGGAATGACATATTTCCGCAATTAGATTCAGTATTTTGCATGAAAAAATGAGCTGTTACAGCAAATGGTGCTTTTGAAATAGGGAGTAAAACCAACGGAAACAAAAGTTGTGATGTGTGCTTAGAAGAGAAGAGTTAAAAAAGGATATTTTTACAATGAAGTCTTCTTTAAGTTGTGGTTAGAAATGATTTAGCCTTCTAACCTATTCCTACTGTGTACTTGGCTTACGTTCAAAAATGTTTTCATCCAGTACCTTGATGCGCTTCTAATTCGTCTGCTACAAATATGCTCCTACTTTCTGCTTGGTCTTAAAAGGTGCACCGACTTTGTCTGCTGAAAGTACCTTTACGTAGGGCTGCTTCAGTTTGCAGGGGGAGTGTGAAATTTCATTTGATTTTTAGTTCGTGTGGGTTTGCTTTGCTTGAGTTTTGATTTAGCTGAGCCCAACAACTTAACACAAAACACAGCCAGGAAAATCCCGTTTCCTATGGCAAGAGATGCAAACGGGATTGGTTCTTCAGGGTAGCTTGGCTCTCAACTGAGGTGCACTTCAAGGGTTTTGCTGCACGTTGTTTTTTAACCCTTTGCTGAGCAAGCTAAATTGCAAGGGCTTGATCCTGTTTTCCGTGAAGTCAAAGGGAAGTTCGCCATGGGTTAAGATGGGAACAACATGGGACCCAATGTTGGTAATGAAACCCGAAACCAGGAGAGCTTTATGTGGCTGAATGTTCCTGCCAGCATTCCTCACGGCTGTGTATGTGACACATCCTCCCTTGATAATCTAATGAAGAATACATTTAGACCCAAACATGTATTTTATTTTACGTAGCAGGCTGCATTTTTGGTGATTTGCCTTTTCTCCTTGTATGTGTCTCAGTCCTGTGGATGTTAGCATGAGCCAGTACTCCTGATAGCTTTTCTGTTTCTCTTCTTGGGATGTTGGTTTTCTTTTCTGCATGTTCAATTACGTGTGTACATTCATCTGTCATTAGTTCCTGTTCACTGGAGGATATTTTGCAGAGCTCTTTATGCAGCATTCATAATACTCTTATCCCTGATTTGGATTTCTTACTGACAGTAAAAGTTCAATCCTTTTTGCTGCTGGTTTATTCATTTTATGGCTCTATCTAGATAAACTACTACCAAGTTCTATAGTGGAAGTTTAACAATTTGGTTGAATTTTTCCCTTCTAATTCAATTGTGCATTGAATTCTGTTCAAATTTATATTTATTTGTACTGTTTTGAAGGCATTTAAAATTGTCAGCTCCTCATTTATCTGCATTTCTCTAGTGATTGCTTTCTTACACTGTTGTCATAACTCTCACCGGATTTTTTGTTGTTGTTGCTCTTGCTCTTTGGAAAAATGATCCTCATCTTTTGATTATGCTTGCCAGCTCATCTCTGTTTCAGGAGGAAAAATATGATCCTTTGTGTTACTGCGCTCAATTACCTATGTTAGTAATGAGAGTGTATGTGTGTAGATGTGGGTGATAAGGAGATTTGTATGTGTGGGTGCAAATATATATGTATTATCTTCACACCTGTGATGCGTGCACCCACATCTACTTTGCCACTTTTTAAAATTCCTCCATTTCCACTGTAATTTCTGTGAAATCCCATCCAGACATACTTCTATCTCTGGACAGGAGAGGAAAATACCAAATTACATATAAAAACTAAGTCCAAGCCACCTTTGATGCGATATGCTCCTCATGGAAGGAGACCGGAGGAGGTAAATCTGATGAGCTTTTCCTGCACAGTGTGGAACTGGCAGCTCTCCCAGCGCACGACTGTGTCCCCACACCTGTGCTGTGCCTCTGCCGCAAGCCCAGGGCTCCATCTTTGCTCTCTGGCAGTCCAGCTGCACAGAGGCAAACTACTACCATTTCTCCTTGCTCCAGCTGCCCTCAAGACTCTTTTCGGTGGAACATCCGCCATGGAAATGACAGAAAAAAAACCTCACCTAAACTCAGGTTGTAATGTATTTTCTTGTGACCACATCAAAGGCATGTGAGGAAGAATTCAGATCTAGTTCCATTTCTTTCCTGCATATTTGGAAGAGCATGATACCCTCCTTGGACCTTTGTCTGTAAGAATAGTAAAACTTGCTCTTTGCACAAAGGGTACACCCGGGACCTCAGTTCTTCCTTCTCATTTCAAACATACACAGAGGTCAGCACAAGACTAATGGAGTAAAAACTGTGTTTGACTCTTGGATAGGTTTTTATGATGATATGCTAGAATAAGTCTCTAGTGTTTGGCACAGATGACAGAAGAAATTTCACCAATAATTTATTTCTTTTACTAATAATTCATCTGGCTATTGATCTAATTTGTGTTTGGCTCCAGCTCTGCCCTTCAGCAGCTTTTGTAAACAGTTTTTTTCTTATCTACATGAGTCAGGGTTTGACTTCCCTGCTCTGTGCTATAAATTACACCTGTTTCTCCAGTTCCATGCTAATGCCTGGGATTTAGTGAGAAAGGGAAGGAATTTGAGCTCAACTTTTTATCCTGTAAGGCTTTGCTTTTTCCATTACTGAAGTCCAACATGGAGACATCTTTCTTTCCGCTTCTTCAGCATCTTTACGGACAGAAAAGCAGCCTGATACAAATTAATTTCCCACCTCTTGGAATCTGTCTATCACTCTACCTTTTAAGTTTTTAGAGTTATGTTTTAATTAGTATTTGAGGGTAAAGTGGGGAAGGGTTGAAAGACTCCTTATGCGAGAAACATACCTGTAGAAGTAAATAAGACTCACTGCACTCAGAGAGATTATTAATATGAGGCAAGTTTACTCAAGAAATTGTAGGATTGGGCCCATGATACTGAATTTGATTTAATTCACTCATACATAATGATTACCCACAGCTCTGAGCAGATGTAGTAATGACTACAATTACTTGCAGATCATTTTTTATTATGATTAAATCTGTACATGATATTATTCTTGAGGCAGCAGTTTTTAATATTCAGCTTGCTCCCCTCCCTCATCAGCATTGACTGTGTACAAGGTTAGAGGCAAATCCCCAGTTCAGCAGTGAATAGCTTTTTGCCATGAGCAAGTGTTGGTTTTGGTTGGAGTCCATTGGCATGTACACTTAATGTTCACAATGCATCTTTGGAGCATCACAATTGTGTGTGTGTGTGTTTTCAAATGGTTTTCCATCATGAAGCCCCACCAGCTCCAAGAGAGCACATTCAAAATAACGTTGAGGGTACAAATGAAACTGTCACCTGTTTTGTGTCTTGGTGACCATGCACTAAAGCAGTGGAGCGGCCAACAGCCTGACCTAGAATAGAATCATAGAATCATTATAGTTGGAAAGGATCACCAGGATCATCAAGTCCAACCTTCATCCTAACATCTCTCTAGCCACTAGACCATAGCCTCAAGTGCTACATCTACTCGTTTTGTAAACACCTCCAGGGATAGTGACTCCACCACCTCCCTGGGCAGTCTGTTCCAGTGCCCAACCATTCTCTCAGTAAAGAATTTCTTCCTAATATCTAATCTAAATCTCCCATGATGCAACTTGAGACCATTTCCTCTCATTCTATCATTAGTAATTTGGGAGAAGAGACCAACACCAGCCTCGCTACAACCTCCTTTTAGGTAGTTGTAGAGGGCAATAAGGTCTCCTCTCAGTTTTCTCTTCTCCAGACTAAAGAGCCCCAGTTCCCTCAGTCACTCTTCAAGAAGTCTGATCGTCCCTTAGGAGCTTTCACCTGACTCAGACTGGTTTTGTTGGAGCCAGCAGATTTCTATGTTCCACTCCTAGAGAAGGCTACAGACTGCCTTTTAATTTATTCTTTTGTGAGATGAGGGTAGGAGTTAATTTGAGAGCAGCAAGCATTGCTGTGCGGCTTGAATTAAGTTGTGTTGGAGAATGTTGAGGATGGGCAAAGGGTCTTGTGCTTGTGGGCATATGAGAGAACAGGATTATTTGAAGAGGGCATTTCCCGTATGTTTGTCATTCGTGTGTGATGTTTGTCTCATCTTTTAGATTAAGCACAGCAAATAGCCCCAATGGAGGTAAATAGAACCGAACATTTAAAAATCATTTTATAAGCTTGGTTGTTATATATTTTTGTTAAAAATTCGTACTGATAATTGGAGACCAGATTAGAGAACATCAGAAGGATATCATTGTCTGTGGACTACTGAAGATTTTCTAATTAAGAGGACAAGTTTAGTGAGCCACCTCCTCCCTGAATATTCCCATTTCAGCAAAATGTGATTTGTCAAAAAATACTCACCACTCTTGACTGTGGTTTGCATAGGGAGGATCACTGCATCCAACAGAGGCATCTGTCACAGTCTTTGTCATCTGTGTTTTTCTGGATTTGTTTTTCTGATGAAAGCCATGACAAAATCTCTGGCCATGATGAGGCAATTTTTCAAAACAATGAATTGTGGTTGGGAGGTGGAAAGTTGTTTGCCTGTGGAATTTCTACTCAGCTGGGTGACCAGGAAAGAACCTGTTAAGGAGAATTTTGCCTCACGTTGCTTCATGGCTTATAGTCTGGATTTCTAGTTTACAGTAATTTTAGGCACACTCTTAATTGAAGAAGGTGACCTAAAAAAAAAATTGGGAAATTGCTGCTCACAAACACTTCCTGTTGCTAAAAGCATAGTTTTAAACCACTGCATTGCACCTAGGGCAATGCGATAAAGGAGCAGAAAGAGGAAAAAAAAGACTGATTCACAGCAAAATGCCAAATTAAGATTATATAGTATAGGAATTAATTCTTTGCATAAAGTGGGTGAAAGGAGTGTCAGTACTCTTAACAATTAAATTCGTCTTAACGATTAGCTGCAGTAACGTTCAGGAGCAGTGGGCTCTGCATTGATCACAAGAAAATGATACACGTTGCTCGATGCAGATGAGTGATGTTGCAGAGTGACAAGTTGATGTCTTTAGACTGAACAAAGCACCCTGTGTTTTATAACTTGGCGTATGGTCAGGAAGGGTTACCGTGATCCGCAGCGTCTGGTGGTGTGCTAATAGCAAGGTGGGTAAGAGCTGACATGATACTCAAGGCATGGTTCTATAAAAAGTCGTTGACCACTTTAAGGGACACTCTCTTAGCACTATGCATAGCCAGCTAGGCATAGCTGCAAACCAGGAGGCCATTTGTCATAAAGATTATTACTAGGTGGTTAAGCACTTGAAAGGCTACCACTCGATGCAAGACCTTCCCTATAAAAGCTTGGCTATAGGTCGGTAATTTGCCAATATTCCTGGGTCAGGAGAAAGCAGCTTAAGATCAGAAATAATAATAGAACATTTTAGAGCTGATGGTACAATGCCAGAAGCGGGGGAAGTATTAATAATTTTCGTGATAAAAAGACCCTATCAGGTTTGGGGAAGGGTTGGGGAGGGGGGGGTTGGAAGTCACAAAGGAATCTAGCTGAAGATTTGAAGAGATACTTCAAAGGACTTCATTAATACAAAAGGAAAGATTAGCCCAAGAACAAAAGAATAGGAGAGGAGTTGGCAAGTATAAAGCTGGTAGAAGAATTATAATAATGTCATACATGGGATATTTGAGTGAAAAGCTGAAGAGAAATTAAAACAAAGCTATCTTTAAACTTTACAGACCAATAAGGTCATTAAGGATATTCTCCAGAATTTAAGATGAGGCTTTTTTATGGGATGTGGCTGTAAAACTTAATTTTCACTTTTGAACACAAATGCAGTGCTGGCGTGAGGAGCGATAAGAAAAGCAGCAGAGGACATAGCAAGAGGTCATGCTGGGAGCTTACGGCCATTTTCATACCCAGTCTAGGGCTGAGTTCTTCAGTTCTTGGGGAATTTCACTGCTTTTGTGAGACAACAGCAATTGTAATATTTTCTTCTAGGGCTTAAAGTGTAGTCCAAGAGCTTAATAAAATGTTGTGAAGGAAAGCTCATTTGCTTGACTTTTTATGCAAGTTCACATTTGAAACTGAAGAGCAAACAGTGCCATGAGATACCCATTGTGGCTCATGAATGGAAAATGAATTATGTTGTTCAAGTATCATGTTCACTTGCATATTTCCACGTTGCAGAACAATGGCTTACAAAATACTGCACGCAGCATGCCTATAATTTTGGGTTGTAGTTGAAGGGCAATTTAGTAATATTGTGCCCAAAGGCTCCAAGTAGCATTGACACAGTTTTGGCCAATTGCGATGATCCCTTTTTGAAGACACAATAATGACCTGGTTTATGTCCCAGAGAGCTTACAGTCTAATTGAAGGAAAGATCCAAGAATGCTGATGGTAAACAGGAAGGGAAAGAATGGATAAAGGGAAAAGGAGAATATCAATTTACCTACTGGTAGTAACAATACCTATCCTCTTTACTGCTGTGCTTATGTTCAAGCACTGTACAACGGTGAGGTGTTACCTGTGACTTCCATACTACAGCAACAAAGTGTCTTAGTTTGGAGGTTCTGCGGCTTGTGTTCATGGAGCTCTTCAATTTGTCTAGATGGCTATAATTTCTTTTGGATGGAAGGAAAAGCATGTGTCTAGTTTTCTGCTGCTCTTTCTATTTGTATCTTATTCTTTAGGTGCTGTATTCAATATCATGGGAGTAGGGCATAGGCAAGCTGCAGCCCAACGTGTTGAAGCTCTGCTGCTGTCAGATACTGTGGCGCTGCCAGCGTGGCTGGTAGGAAGGGCCAGGTGGAACTGTCTGAGAGGAAGCCTGCTCGTGGATGAAGGGGTAGGTTGCTTCTTCCCAAGCTGCTGGTAGTCCAGTGCAAAAGCTGGTTCACTTCTCCCAGGAGATGCAAAAATTAGGTTAACAAAATATCCTTCTGGAGTGAGTGAGTGGGAGGCAGCAGTTCTGTTGAGCAGATCCTGTTAATTGATTTCTTTTCCCAGTGTGCCCACATTTTTAAAGAAAGACACTTTTATACCCATATGCATCTCATTGGCAGCTCTTGTAAATAATTTTGAACTATTCTTCTCCTCCATCAACATCCTGATTTCTGTGCAGGCTCTTTTCATGTCTTGATTATTTTAGTTCACTGTTCATTGTTTGCAGAGGTACTGTATACACACTATTTTTAATTGACTATCCAAAATGAATTACTGTTGCTGATTTGGTTACACTAAATCCTATTCTGTTGTCAAACAAATTTGCTGTCAAATGAAAGATCAATGTTATTGTACTATGTCCTACTTCATGGATTAAAAAGAGTATTTATTCTAATTAAACTATCAAGAAAAACACACAATGCTCTAAGAATGGGCAGCACTTACAGTCACAGCTGTTAACAAATATGGTACATCTGGTCTGAGATTAAGATACAAAGGAAGAATGATTAGAGTTCAATGAATTAAATAGGGTCTGAGGACCAAGGTTACAGAAAAGACAGAAGTTTTAAACATATCTATAGGAGAAAGTAATTTACTATGTATGACTTAAAAGCATAAAATCTTTCAGTGACGCAGTTCTGGATCAACCGCATGAAATGATGATGATTGCCATTATAAATGGTCCTGAAGATGGACATGTCTTATGTACTACTTTGCTCTTGTGAGTAAATGCATATGTAAGATTTCTTCCAAAATTAGAATGCATGGTTATCAATCATTTATAGTAAGCACAGATAGTCCTGCTCACCTGTCATACCATAAAGTGCATTTATTCCTTTTTGAGCACGCTGCAGTAAGATGCTTTCTTTTGTTGTGGAATGTAGGCTTACTGGATGTTTGGGGTTGTTTGTTTTTTCTGACTTGTGAGGAAACAGAAAATACTTAGTTGGTTTACCTCAGTCTCATAGTGCACTATGTGTAGCTTTACATTATCTTTAAGCTTTCTTAGCTTTACATACAGTTGAATAAGTTTCGGCTCCTTCTGTCTAGTGCTGTTTCCTCTAATGGTTGAAGAAATGGAACATTATACTGTGTAACGTGTGGGGGTCACATTAATCACAGAAAATTCTTTTAATGTCTCAGAAGTAACTGTCAAACTGGACATACTGAATCTATTTAAACTAAAGCATGCCATTTTTTATCTACAGTGATCTTTAATTCACATAAAAGGGTCAAGAAAATGTGATTAAGTGACAGTTTTAAAATGTACTATAATATTAAATAGCTTGATTAAGTGACAACTATAAAATGTAATACAATATTAAGTATCTGGCTATGTCCCAAAAGAACTTTAAAGTATTTTGAATGGTTTGGGAATTCTCTAGCCCATCATGAGTTACAAAAGAACATTTTTTATTATTAAATATAAACAGGTGAACTCAGGAAAAACAAAACAGATAATGTCTTGTCATGGTGCAAATAATATCAATCCTAGCTTCAAATTAAAATGACTGCCTTTCCAAACAAGATCTGAAGGAAACAAATAGGACTTCTTCTAATGGTGCTGCCCTCCTGAGACCACAGAAACAAAGAACTCTCTGACTGAGGATGTGCACAGAATAGCACAGTGGGTCAAGTAAAGATTTTTACATTGTGTGGCTAAATAAGTAAATTCGTATGTTGCTTTCCTAGCTTTGAAAGCATAAAGTATGTGTACAGTGCCGTGTTTGATACTCTGGTGAGTAAAACCCTCAGAGGTCTTCACAGAGAACTGCTGTTTGTCTAGTATGCCTTATACTTCATTACGGTCCTGTGTGTGCCATAAGGCTTGGAAAGAAAAATCAGTGTGAGGAAAGTGCTCTGAAGAGTGCAGCTTGATCAGAACATGATCTTTGTGACTAGAGAAAGCATAGACCTTGCAAAGAAAAGGAAGGTGGTCAGTGGGAAGAACATGATTTTTCCAGTATGTTTCCAGAGAACTGAATTGCCATGTTGGAAAAACCAAGAGAAGACATGATGCTTAGCAGCTGTCTCTCCAAAGTGTGGAGTACTGCAAGGTAGATGTGGTGTGAAAAGTTCTGGAGAGCTTTGAGGCTGTCCTTCACGAGGAAAGCTGTCTCACAATGCACGTGCCTGCCTGAGCATGAACAGCTTTGCATGAGCTGGGAAATGCTCTCATCTTACCTCTTTGTATTGGATTTGGCTTTTTGTTATCTCTTTTCAACCAGAAATTGAATGTTTCGCATGTGTTCCCTTGTAGTTTGAGTGCTGTTTGGTATTTTAAATTCCCTTAAAATTTTCATTTCCTAGCTTCCCCCTAGGTGAAAGTAGCAAATTAGCTGTATTTGGGGGTGGGCATTTTGAAATGCTTCTCTGTCACACATCTAGTGGTTTAATTTCATCTGCTCGTGGTATTTCTTGGGTTTCCCTAAAAGCAGCCAAATAGATCTGAAGCTTAGCAGTTCTCATGCGAAGATATTTGAAGCAGGGTTTGGGAGGTATGGAATGAATTGATAGGAAACGTCCACAAATGAGGTCATGTTGTTTGCTTATTAAATGTCATCTAATTCTGGGTTGGTAGGAACTCTCACCTATCTCGTGAACTGCTTTGCATGTGTCAAACGTGGTTCAGGCTATACAACCAATGTCTCTTCTACATGGATTCATGTATGGCACAAATATGAAAGAGGAAAAAACTCCCATACTCTGCTGATTCTGACCATAGAAATATGGAGTTTTCAAGTCAGATACTAAACAAAATTTAACATGTATTTTCCAATTTCTTCATGCTGAGCAGTGCTTGCCTTCTGCATCTTTGCAAGGCCTGTGTGTGGAGAATGGGTACAGTTTGCCTTTAAATATTTTGAGCCACTCTGGAGTTGCAGCAGTATCTGTCACAGATGAAAATACTATAACTATGTTTCTTTGTAATCCATTCATGGGTTTATGGACCCCAAATCCTCAGGAGAGGGTCACAAATCCACATAATGTTCTTACATGCTGGCTTTTGCATTTGGATCTCTGATGTAGCTGACAGATGTGCAAAATCCCATCTAGCCAGATATCTCCCTCTTGACTACACCATCCAAGGAGATCGAGAACACACGTTATTCCAGCTAAAGTCTGCCTTGAGTCTAGACTAATAACTTCCACTTCTGTTCTGCTGCTTTCAGATGCCATCCTACAAATTAGTATTTTTTTTAAGCAATGTTCATATTATGTTCTAGACAACATCTAAATGTTTGCTTTCTCAGAAACAGTAAATAAATGACTTGTCAGCTAGGTAAGTAATATAGCACAAAGGAAATTTAATATGTCAGCTGCTCTGCTGCAAAATTTTAAATACCAACTTTTCTGTTACTGATGTCAGAAGCAAAGGAATTGTCACAGTGGATGAGCTGTGAGATCCATCAAGACTTGCATGGCCTGTTTAGAAATGTCCAACAGCAGAGGCTTCAGAAAAAAAGATCTGGGAAGCTAGAATTTTGGTCTCTGCCAGTCAGTGTTGGGTTTCAATACTAAAGTTTACCTACCCTTATATGAGGAGACTCCAGGCTTTGTCCTGGAGTCTGAGACACTAGCAGAGATGCTCCAGTCCATTGACTCTGCAGTGGACAGAGCTGCCTCTGATGGCTGGGCTCCTGGATAGACTAACTCCTTCAATGTTTGCAGTTAAACGTGCCACCACTTGTCTTTCGGAGAGTTATGGCAGTTGGCTTTTGTGGATAGGATTGCCCTGAACATCCACTCACCTGCACGGCAATGTTAGCAGGGCTGAGTTTTGGAGTGGAATTGTTTATGGCCTTAAAATATCAATTTCCACAATGGACAACCCTCCCCCCAAATCACGTCGATATTTCAGAAACTGCACAACTCCCAAGGAATGAAAGAAAACAAAATTTTCTCTATCTCTGCTTAAACAAGAATCCACACACTGTTTGAGATGGCTGAAGACAGCTTATAAACATTTGAACCAGGTATGCTGATAGGAAATATATTTTAGTTTTGTAGGTAACGTGCCTGGTTATTAGGAAATGCTGAAGTCATACTGGCGGTCTTCTGCAGGGTCTTTTCCATCAGCAGACAATTTTCTCTGAAGTGCTTCACCCATACAGGGAGAAATAGGATTTCTGCCGTGCTGATTCATTGTGACACAACTTCATCCATCTCCACTGTCACTCGTGTGAACAGAGGTAGTCCTGTAGAGGAATAGGTGCTTGCTCCGGGATTCACTGGAGTTAATCTCAGCATTTCAATAGGCAAAAGATTCACTTAGGTGGCTCATTCTGGAGAGGACAACTGACTGGATTTTAAAGCTGGCTAAGCAACCGCAGCTTGTGAAGGAACGCCATCAAGGTGAAGAAAGAAGCCAGCGCAGCACAGCACCAGCCAGGACTGGGTCGCTTGAGGAATGCAGGGGGGAGTGTGAGAAGAGGATCCATGTGTTTTGTCAGGACTGTCTCCGATTAGGTTGAATCCTGCTATGAATTACCAAGCTGCTCTGCTTGTGGAGCATCATGCATACTTCTGCTTGGGAAAGGCAACCCAGCCTGTTTCTTTTGCAGCTGGTGATGCGTTTGTCGGTAGTGTATGCACAGCATGGATGTTTGCTTTCACGATGAATCCAGGCAGCAAGTAAAGATAAATACCTACCAAGTAACAGTCACCCCCACCTTCTTCCAATCAAATAGCTGTCAGTTGGGTCTTGCATTTTTCCTAGGCTAACTAGGATGATGTTGAAAAATATGAGCTCCTATCCTTGAGTAATTTTGAAGCAAATTGAAATCCATGCTGGGAACCTGATGTGGTTGCTTTAGCTGACTTGCTAGCAGCATGTAAATTATTTTAATTACAACTTGTATTTGATGCTCTGCAGGACTCGATCCTGCAAATTCTGTAACAGTTCCAGTGCCTGAGATTTGCTTGCAGGGTGATGTCCCCAAGTTTGTATGAGGCTTTAAAATTGAACCGAGCTGGAAAGGCCTGATCCCAAATCCTCTGAATCAAAGGGGAAAAGCCTTCTGTCAGCTTCGGTTCATAGTGAGGTATTTGTTTTGACTAACTCCATCTTTCCTTCTCCTTCAGTACTTTTCTGGTTTCTATTTTATGTATTCTGAGTTCAAATGGATCTGATAAAATTCTTTCCCAAATGTTCTTCCTCTGTGAATTGACTGTTTCAAATCTGAATGATATTACTTCTGACTGGCTGCATAAGTCACCTGCTGGTGTTTCTACTCTGTGATTGGATGTATTGAAATATTCTTCCAAAGTAAGTAACGACATTTGCTTTGACATTTGTTTGCTGCAAACGTTTGTGCCAGGAAACCAGATTGTATGGCTGAAGCGAATGAATAATTTTATCTGCATTAGTCACCCAAATCTAATTTTAAATCTCTAAGGAAGAGAGAGGTGGGAGTTTGTGTGATTTGTGCTCATCTCAGTTGAAGATGTATGCTAGGGCTCCAAAGTCAGATCCTTCTAGTACCCTTTTTAATAATGAATAAATAAGCTAAAACATAATTTGAAAAGATTCTTACATTGGTAGTAACATTTATTTTTTTTTTTTTAACTGTATTTTCTTTCTCTTGACTTCTTCTGGGTGCTATTGGCCAAGGTTGCTGAAATGACAGTGGTGGCTCTATGATAATAGAGACTGAGGTTTTCAAAGGGACCCGAAAAAGGAGAGCCTCCCATTGAAATTCTATGGAGTAACCTGTATTGTCAGGATCTTGCATTGCAGTCTGTTTTGTGAATGCATTTTTGAGGCCGTGTTGTACTGCAGACATAAATATTTATAGCTGGGGCTCTGATCCTGCCTTTGCTTATGCGTGTATCTAACTTAAACACATGTGAGTATTCCCCTTGGCACCAAGAGGGCTATTTGCATTCATAAAACTGAGGATGCATCTGGTATTTTTTCATGGAATTGTTAATAATTCTACTGTGTTAAACTGCAGATGCAGTTTTATGGGTGAAAATCTGCACCTCTACCTGCGAAGATTAGGTGCTGTATCAACTGATGCTTCTGTGACCTTCATTTTTATACACAGCACATACTCCCAGGATAGCAAACCCGAGCTGCCGCGCCACCTCGGACACACTGACCAGCTATTCATTCATTCCCTATGAATTTTTTATAGGCACTGTCTTTGTAAGATACAAAGCAAAGAGACAGATGCAAAGTTGGCCATCAGTTTTCTAATGGAGCGAGAGCATAATTAATCAGAAATAACACCTAAGAATAACTGGTGCAGAAGTGTATTTCCCAGGGAGGTAACGCAGCCCCCTCAAGATGTAAGTCAACTTGTATTAATCACACGACAAAATTAGTGACAGTTTGCCTTTGCAACCTTACAGATTTGTTAGCCAGCAACTTTCTAGCTTATTATTCAGATTTGTGGGTTTTTTGATAAGGACAAATGGAATATTAGGCCAGAGATCAAAAGTCACCGAGTCAAACAGAAATGCCAGAAAACAATTCTGCCAGGGATGAAAGACAAATTATTTGCATGGAGACAGGGACAGAGCGTCATCAGAGCAGCAAGTGTTGCGTCCCCTTGACAGCTATGACAGGATTATTAATGTACTGCGAGCAGGCATCAGGGCTGAGCCGCGGTGTGAAAACTGTGTCGTGTTTACTGCCATTAGTGAGCGCCACTAAATGGAGTCGTAACTTTCACTTCAGACTCTTGCAAAAGAACCCTTTTGAAAGTTGTATGGCTGAGAGTGGGCTCAGACCTGGAACCGCTCCAATTACTTTGTTACTGGGTCTGTGGCAATACCATAAATAAACGTAAGATTATGTTGGTGTGCTAATTATATATTTTTGGCGACCAGGATGTTGTGTTTAATGTCTGTGGCCACCTTACTCTGGGAGCAGCCTTGTATTATTCATTGTTCATCCCACAGTATTTCTAGCAGAGAGATAATGCAATGCATTGGACAATCGCATCTTAACACATTTTGCTTTTTTTTTCTCTAAACGTTTTTTCTCAGAAGGTTTTAGTTATGGTTATCACCATTATTCACAGCCGTTAGCAAGTGCTTACAGGTAAATGTGTGTTTAGAGCAGTTTTCTGAAAAAAAGAGAGCCTTAAACACGTGCTTGAATGCTTTTCTGAACCCAGACCTAAAACAGGTTTGATTAGAAAGAGATGATACTTTGCCCACATATATAGTAGTGCTTTTGTTTCCTCCTGAACAGTAAGCTGGACATTTGGACTTGGTTCACTTGGCGCTAATGATACATGACCCTGCAGGCTGTGGTCTCAGCTGGCTTCCATTTTGGGTTTGCAATTTCCTCAGCAAATTTTATAATGGCTTTCCGAGTTGGTGATGAAATCTTATTTCTCTATCTGTACCTATATGAATGTGAGTGCTGACCGTCAAGAGATTAGCGCAGCAGGAGAGATTGTGCCTTTTTCTGTAGGATGCTGGTGTAGAAAGGACAACTTAGATATAGCTACGTCTTTGCAGTCTTCTGGTCCACCCTTTCTTACGAGAATCCCCTCACTTCCACTTTACTGTCTTGAAAAATCTCATGCAGAGATCTCATTTGCTGCCTGCTCCTGCTTGTCCAGGAGTCATCTCCCTCCAGTTCCTCATCGTCCATCAGAGTATTCAATTTCCTTTGCTGTAGTGTTTGTATTGCCTCTCTCCTATTACCTTTCTCCCTTTCACAGTAGTTCTGCCAGTGACTTTCACAGCTGCTCTGGGGCTCTGGTGTGGTGCAGTTAATGCTGTCATTTGCTTCTGCTCATACATAAGCAGATACTTTCCAGTCTTTTTTGAAGAGATTGTTTCCTACCACCCACAGCATGCTGAAGAGTGTAGTAGAAACACTTCTGCATTTGGATTGACTTCCACGGTGCAATGTGTAGGACACAGAGTGAAAGTAAATCTCTTGTGAACGTGGTTACAGAAAAAAATGGTACTGGCCACAAAATAAACATGTATGTGGTATTACCTTTTATGATGTTCTCTACTGCCCTTGATTTGAGGGCTACTAAACATGGCTCTGTTTTCTCTCTGGTGTTTTATCTGAACTGTTTCCTCTTGTTTTCACCTTTTTCCTGTGTTCTGTCTTAATTCCTTTGATATATCAGTATGTATTTATGTGGCACAGCTCTTTCTTCAACCATGTACTTTCTGTGGGGTAAATTCTGCTATTCAAAGGTCTGTGATGCTCAGGGTTACAGCAAGGGAGGATTTGGGACTGATAGACTGTCTCATGTAGGTGTAGTCTTACAGGCAAAACTGGACTTCTACTGGTATATCTTGTTTTAATAAGATGGTGTTCCTACAAGCTGTGCCTCTGGCAATATGGGTAGGAACATTTTCTTGAGTGCTAGAGAACGCTAAATTCTCAGCCAAAAAAAGGTCTCTCCCCAGTATTGAGTTGGTTGTGCAGAAAATAAACTATTTAACTGAAGTGTATTTTCTCACCTGGTTAATGTGATGCAGTATAAACCACAACTAGCGAGAGCCATGAGCCTTGTTGGGGCCACGCTGATTTATTCCAGTTGGAGGCTAGATAGACCTTCTGTCTCATGTTGAGAATCTCTTTGCTTTTCTTGTTTAACTCAGAGCATGGATCTACCATCTGATTCTTTATATCCGAGCAAATTCTGGTTTGTGTTCACACTCTTCTCATTTGTACTTTGCGTATGGTGCTTGCTGAAATAAACAGTTGATGAACTGTGGTACAATAAGCGTACAGATGTTCTCTCAGCATGCCAGCTGCATTTATGATTCTCTTCTCCATAACTGTATATCTTGTACCTTTACTGTGCTTGAAGTTACTTGTAGGTATTGAGTCTGATTTTTATGTGGGAGAGCTCTGGTTGCATAGCAGAGGCTCCTATCAGCTCCCTGGGTTTTTTCTCCTTAGGTTATGTGAATAACAATGCTTCACAGTTTTCTCTCTGAACATAAAATCATACAATAGCATGAAATGTTTTGCAGAACAGTGGACATTAGGAAGACGGAAGAGATGAGGCTTTTATTTATAATTCTTTATTTGCTCTCCACTTTCTTGTGTATGAAGACAGGCTATTTCTTGATGCTAGTTCTTTTTGAACTGTCCTGAAAGACAAGGGGAAAAAGTCTCCTGGGTAATTTTAGCTTTCTATCTTTTGTTTGCCTCTGTTGTCTTTAAGAATGGAAGGAGCACATTTATATAATTCATGTATTGTTTTTCTTAAGTTGCATAGACAAGATTTTCATTTGTAGTTCACAAAAAATTGGTAAAAGTCTAGGGGACATAACTGTGTTGTTTTCTTTCAGAAGAGAAATCTGCATAGTTCAAGAGAGACAGGGAACTACTGGGGAGTGTCCGATGGAGAGCTACAAAGATGATGAGGGGACTGGAGCATCCCTCTTACAGAAGGGAAAGGCTGAGAGACCTCAGGTTTTTTAGTCTGGAGAAGAGAAGACTGAGAGGGGATCTTATCAATACTTATTAATATCTAAAGGGCAGGTGTCAAGATGATGGGGCCAGTCTCTTTTCAGTGGTGCCCGGTGATATAACAAGGGGCAACGGGCACAACTGGAACACAGAAAGTTCCACCTAAGCGTAAAAAAAATCTTCTTTACTGTGAGGGTGACAGAGCCGTGGCCCAGGCTGCCCAGACAGGTTATGGAGTCTCCTTCTCTGGACTTTCAAAACCCACCTGGACACGTTCCTGTGCAACCTGCTCTGTATGAACCAGTGTTAGCAGTGGGGGTGGACTAGATGATCTCCAGAGGCCCCTTCCAACCCCTTCCATTCTGTGATTCTGTGGTAAGTCTATAGATATGAGAGGTTACTGGCATAAGAATACCCTACTTCTTTGCACTCCTTTTGAACTGTTCTTGAAAACAAATGCCATCCATGGCACATACTTACAGAAATATTCACCCTGCTTATATCCTGGCATGCATTTTCACAGCAAGATCTTCTAGGCTTCTTACATACAAAAAACCTAAGAGCTGGTTTTCTCCTTAGAAGTATTTGACAAGCTCATCAGAAGGGCAATGATTTTCTGTTATGTGTTTTAAAATGTAATTCCTCTCTTTGGATTTTTATACCACAAGAGGTAGCCAAAGATCAGGTATTAATTTCCACCCAATAATGTTTGTTTATATCTTCCAGATAAATTAAAATATGATTCAGTGCATCATCAGGCTGTAAATTACAATACTAGGGAATGCTAATGGTTTTATAGGAGCCAGGACCAAAATTTATATGTAGACTGTTGATCTGTTTGGGAGTGTTATGTTAGGTTCATCAATTTTTCTTGGGCTGACCTAGTAATTACCTTCATCAGGGCAAGGCTTGTGCACCTTAAATTCCTACTTGCTTTGTTGGATTGTACTGTAAGCTGGCTTTGCCAGTACTTCAAATACAGCCGTGTTTGGGGGGGAAGTGAAAGTAGGACAGCTTTGCTTCTTAGATGAGACTTTTTAAAGCTCTATTTTGAGGGAGGAAAAAATCCTAAAACAACCTCACAGAAGGGGTTGCATCTCAAGGTGTTCCCACACGATGACAACATGATAGACTAGTTTTCTTGAGCTGTGTTTAAATTTAGCTGCTGGGGTGTTAAAGCATTGGAGATGTGAGTAGTCCAGACTTCAGGATGGGCTAGATGGCATTCAGAGCACAGGGCGTCACTGAATTTCGGGACACTGCGTCCTAGTCTTCCTGTTACTCACTGAACTCCTCAGGTCTTTGTCCTTTTTGCCTGCCCTGTACTGGAGTCAGTTTCCACTTCTGTGCCTTGATGTCAAAAGCTGTAAGTTATCACTTGCCTATGGAAGGAGACATCTTGCTTTGGTCCTAGGCAAGGTGTGTAGGGCAAGAGAGGCTAAGATAAGTCTCCATCCCTAGCTGCTGAGGAATGGCAGATCCTCATAGATCAGCTGAGTGGGTTTTATCCAGGTGACTGAAAGGAATTTCCCAATTGTAATAAACTAACATTTGTACTTTGGCTGTGTTAACAGTCAGGATTGCAGAAAATTAATTACTTATTTCAATGTTAAAAGGTTAAAACGGCGGAGTTGCAGAAGAGTTGAGGCTGGAAGGAGTCTCTGGAGATTATCTAGTCCAACCAACCCCACTCAAAGCAAGGTCAGCTAGAGCAGGTTGCTCAGGACCAGTTACAGTGGTGGTTTTTTTAATATCTCCAAGGATGGAAATGGCACAACCTTCTGGGCAACCTTTATCACTGTTTAATGACTATCACAGTAATAATGATTTCCTATGTTTAAATGGGGTTTTCAAATTATGCCCATTGCCTCTTGCCCTGCCACTGGACATCTCTGAGAAGACCCTGGCTCCATCTTCTTTACTGCTCCTACAATCCCCATCAGATCTTTATACAGATGAATAAGATCCCCCTGAGCCTTCTCCAGACTGAGCAACCCAAGCTGTCTCAGCCTCTTCCCATATGACAGATGCTCCAGTTCCTTTATCACTTTAGTGGCTCTTCACTGGACTCCCTCTAGTACGTCCATGTCTTTCTTGTATTGAGGAGCCCAGATCTATTTCCTCAAATGTCTAGATCATTGTATGTGAGTTACAAAACTCGTCTTGGCATGAGCCACCAGTCCCCTCCTTTCCAAGTGAGGTGCCATATGTTTTTCTGAGGGCATTCCCAGAGAAGACATCATGAACACTGCTGCCTTCACTTGAGTCCTGACTGCATTGGAGTGCAGGAGTGTCCCTTCCTCCCTGTGCAGCAATGTTAGCTGCAGATTGAGTGACCTTTTGGGGAGTAACCTGAGAATGTTGGATATAAAAACCCTAGGCAGAACACAATGGAATTGGAAGAAGCTTGCTAGCATAAAATCTGCCATATTGAAGCATGGCTGGAGAATAATGCAGGAAGCACTGACCTGTTTTATGTAGAGATTAAGACTAGAAAAATTTGGGGCCATCTGCTTAAGTTAAAAGGCATGAAATCTTAGAGTCATTTTATACTCTGAGCATCCTTATATCCTGCTGAAGGCAATAAGTTTTTTTCCTAGAAAAAGCTGTAAAAGTTTTGCCAGATTTTCAGTCTCATCTTTGTGAAATTCGCTGATCTGAGTTTCCAGCATTTTCCTTTAGGATGTTTTAAATGTCCAATGTTTTTTTGTGATGGTAGTGTCCCCAGCAGTGGTGTTCTGTGAGTGCTAAACTGACTCTTGCCAACTGGGATTTTTTTTTTTTATTATTCCAATGAGCACTCAACACCTGATGGCACGTAAACCTGTATTTGCAAAGATTCTGCACGAGACCTGGCTGGCGGGTTAAAATGTTTTATGTTTA
Organism: Eurystomus gularis; assembly: GCA_013400335.1. Classification (NCBI taxonomy): domain Eukaryota; kingdom Metazoa; phylum Chordata; class Aves; order Coraciiformes; family Coraciidae; genus Eurystomus; species Eurystomus gularis. The sequence goes on along the minus strand of VZZY01006866.1, from coordinate 169,106 downwards.
GGGGAAAAGCAGACCTTTTGCTGGGCACCACTTGTCTTTAAGAGCCAGTAAAACCTGTTTGAATTCCATAGCTTGCTTTGCGTGGAAAGGGTGATGAGCTAAGTAGATACATAAGCCAGCATGTCTTCCTCATGCCAGTGAGCTCTGCTGTGTAAATCCTGTGAGCTCCTTCAGATGCTGTTAGAAAGGGGAGGGAAACATTCTGGTTCAAAAGGCTAGAGAGAGAAGAGCAAAAGGCTAATTTCTTTGAAGAACGAAGGATAGCTAATTGGCAAGGAAGCTCAAGATGTTGGGAGAACGCAATATTCATGTAGGGGTTGGTAGCATCATTGGCAGCAGCAACCTTCCCCTTATTACCTCTCACTCCTGTCTTTCATTGTTCACGCTGGAAAGCTGATGAGAGTGGAAGACGAAGAGTCTGCTAAGTAGATGTGGTGTCAAATCTCCATGAACTTAATGGTGCCTGTTATGTTAATCCTGACGATAAGGGGGCATGTTGCAGCAAGGAGGGTCCCCTGGGTATGAGATCACTTTTAAGTCTGGTCAAAGCAGGGAGCAGAGCGTTCCCTCTCTCAGCCCTTTTGCAGTCCTGCTAAAAAATACGGGTAGGGGGAATCTGGTGACAGGAAATTTCTGCTCAGCAAAGATGCACGGGGGCTGCCTGGATGTTTGTGGGTTGACACATACCCAACTATATCAAGCAAAAAAACCTAACCAAGTAGAGCCTCTGCACTAATATTCCAGAAGGAAAGTGTGTTTGTAATGGTTTCTTTCAGTCATTTACTGATATGAGCTTCTGCTAGCTAATTCAATTTAGATATCTCTCTCCTTTCTCAGATGTTTCAGAGCACAGAACTGGTGATCTCTAGGTCAGGCATTAAGGACAGAGCTTAAAAGGAAAAATAGCATTTTTCATTTGGAAATTTTCTTTAATTCCTGTTCCCGTAAAGTGTGGTGGAGGGGAGAGAGAGCCTTGAGCCTGCACTGTTGACTGGTTAGTGACCTTCAGCAATTTACATAAGCTATTTCCTCACCTATGGAATGAGGATAATGATACTTTTAAGTCTACTTAAAAAAAAATTACATCAGGGATAGATATTGTTGAACTACTTCTTTAGCACAAAGAACAGTTCTGTAGTATGGCAGAAAACTTCCTGGAGACTTAAAACTTAGACATCAGTGGAGGAAAGTGAATCCTTAAAAATGTGTTCTTTATAAAAATCTTTAAATTGAGACAAGAGGGAAAAATTAGAATGCTGTTAACTTTTTCTTTTGCTCTTTTCTTCCCTCGCCACTCCCCTGGTGTTTACTTTTCAACATGGTGTTGAAGTGGGTTTTGCTTTTGTCTATAATCAGTTCAACCTCCAAGTTCTCCAGTGCTTCGGCTGAAACCACTGCAGAGGTCTCTATTTGTTCCAAAACAACTGTTTCCTCTGGAATTTTTGCTTTAAAGTAAGAGGAATGTGTTGGCTCTTCCAACATGCTGGGAAAGCTTATTTGACAAAAATCTATAATTTCAGCCAAATTTGAGATGACAGTGCTGGCGGTAAAGTTGCGACAAAAAGCGACAGAAACCAGACAATTCTAAGTTGAAGTTGATGGTCTTTTCTTATTCAAAGTGGCATGGAAGAGACTTCATAGGAAAGGAATGCTGCCCAAATTCCCATCTGAGGCATCTGCTAATCACTCAACAGGTGGTGTTTGTACCAAATTTGAGAAGGGCCAACTATTACAATCCTGTCGTTAGCCTGGCAATAGTTGTATTTTGTTAAAACTCAAGCTTCTGAAGCCAAGATGTTATGTGACAATCTTATCTTTCATTAAATCATAAAGTATCAAGGATTTGGAAAAATCTTGGAAGTATGAACCACAAAGACTCAAAAAAAACCCCACAAGAAAGTAGGAAAAAACATTGCTGTGGTTCCTCATTTAAATGATGTATTCAGTAAGGTACTCTTTGAACTTTTAAGGAATGCAAAGGATTATTTTTAACACTTGAGGCAGTCTGGGAATCCGTGTGCATATATGTGTCAACTCATAGAAAAGCAATTATTTACTCTCTTCCCTCTTAACTTTTCTCCATGTTTGGGATAAAGCCATCCTACACTGCAGAGGATGGTGGGTATGTGTTTTCTCATGGAGATGAATATCTCCACATGTCAGTAGCAGGAATGGTCATTCCCAGTGTAACAAACCCTCTCTTCTAATCTCCATTCCAATTAGGTCTCATGTGGAGCATCTGTTTCTTCTGGGCAAATTGTAACTCATTCACATGAGTGCTGACTAGCAACTGGCTCTAGTGAGAGATGCTCTTGTGCTCCTTTTCCACTTCAAAGTAGCCCTTGAGGTGACATAGTCAGTTTCTGGGAGATCATTGCAGTGTGGAAATATAAGATATTGTGGGAAAACTTAGAATACCCATTGAAACTTTCCTCCAAATATTTAAACTTCTTTAGGCGTGTTTTGGCTAGCCAGCAGTAGATAGTCAGCTTCCCTGGAGTCAGCACTGTCAAGTTTATCCTCTCAGATAATACTCCTGATAAAAGCTTGAGGAACAGTATAGTTCTTTTTCTGAGGGGCTTCTTATTGTCTTATCTTAGGGAGATGATATGAAGTGCCATGCCTGGAGATGTCAGGATAAAATCCTACATACTGTCAGAATGGCTTTGGAGCCAGCCCCCCTTCCTCTCTGTTCCTTTTTCCTGTTGGTTGTAGCATCTCCCTCTGCCAAACTGCTGTGTCCAGTAGATGAAATATCCTCACAGCAGCTTTGGCAGGATCAAAACATGCTTGAGATTGCATTTATAGCTGGTGATTCTTCATCATCTGCCTGGGAGGGACTGGAGACACTTCTTCAGTGTCTGAGGAAATTAAAATGTGCATACTTGAGAAATGTAATTAGAGACCACATCGTGAAATCCCTAAGACCATTTGGGAAGAAACACTGTTGTGAGAACTGGTCTGTAGGATGGTCACCAGGTTTGTTGAGTTGCGTTTCTTAAGCTGGATCTGTAGAGCCTCCATAATTCACCAAGTAGCTTGTGACGTCATGGCTATTTTTGGTAGGGCTTGGGCAGCCCTGCCAGCAGCAGCTGTCTCCATCCCCTTCCCACCTCAGTCTTGCTGTGCAGACCAAACACTATTTTGCCAAATCTATTTTGCCTACATCCTTGGAATGCCTCTCTAGCTGTTCTGTAGTCTGAAATCGCCCTTGTGTTTTGGTTAAGCAGGAAGACATATGTCTAATTGCCTATACCTGGTGGACACCGTATTATAAAGCTAATCTCATTTCCTTCCATACCTTGTCTGGATGATAAGGACCCCTTGTGTTTTCATTCTACAGAAGAATAGAAAAAACATTCAGATGTTTAGCTTGCTGTTTCCTTTCTTCAGGCAGTGATGCTGGTTACATGTTATGGATTAGCTCAAAGATGAGCTCTTGCTATTCAGTATCTGACTGAATGGCAGGGTTCTCGTGCTCTCCAGTGCAGTGTTCAGCGTTTGACTGAAATACAGATGTTCATTGTCAGAAGGACAAATTTTCAGTCATAAGTTTTGAGTCATCTCAGCTAACAGGCTTTTTCAGTGGGAGAATTGTGCTTGTGGCAGGGATTGAAGAGACTGGATTGTGTCCTCAGGCTTCCAGACAGCCATGAACCTGCTGGGTAAAACCAATGGATGCTGTCCCTGTAAGTATCAAATTTTGGCCAGTGTTGTGGAGTTTTGGTGGGTTTTTTGTTGGTTGAGTGATTGATTGATTTTTAGAATTAAGCATCTAATTTAATTTCCTGGGCTCCTAAAAGGATGTTTATCTTGTGTTCAAATCTGGAGAAGCTGTCCCCTTTAAAGCTCACTTTCAGAGTTAGTTTTTCATTAGGGCTCACAACAAGGGCAAGATTTTCAAAGCACTCCGTGGCAGCACTCCTGACTGGGTTTTCAACAGGCCTCAGCCAGCCAGGATACTTATCTTCGTGCCTATCAGAGTGCTGAGCTGTCTTTAAAAACTGTATCCTAGGTGTTGGTAAAAACCTCAGGAAAATTTAGGAATAGAGTTGATGGGTTCACTTCTGCTCCTTGTACGGACTCCAGCTGCAGGTTATGAAGTGCTGAGCAGAGCATCTTCTATAGAGGCAGGCCACGCAGCAAAGGGGAGGGTTTATGGAGCATACGGGTAGAGCGCTTCACCCTTAATGGTTTTGGGTGAGGTCACATTTGATTTCCTTTCTGGCATTGCCAATTCTCCCGTATACCTGAGGTTACCTCTTTTGCATATTTTGCTTATGGCTGCCAAGTAGTGATGTGTCACTCCTTTGTAAATGAATGTATATTATATCTTGCTGATTATGGGCAAGTGCCAGAAAAACGTATCGTTGGGTAAAAGGGGAAGAGAGGATGTTTCCATGCACCAGGCTTCCTACTTTGGGGGATTTGTTGGGGAGTTTTCTGTGTTCAGGAAAGACCAATCTTTCTCCTGTAAAATGAAATTCCTACAACCATCTCCGTCAGTGTATGGCTTGATGTATTGAGGCAGATTCCTTCTGACCTGTCTGTAGGCAGCCAAACAGAAATTCTTACAATAGCACAGAATGAACATCCTTGCATGCACACCACATGTGAGCAAATGCACATATTGTCCTTTTTTCATCACTTTTTGGGGGGTGCACATTAAATTTTCAAATTGCATTTTGGATGCGCTGACTGGGTGAGTTGCTGGCGAAAAGATGAATCATGAGGAGTGGTTGCAGCAATTCAGCATTACATCCCCTCCCACTGTGTTTTTATTTGACTAGCTTGCTGATCACCGCCTTTTGGCTCTTAGGAAAAGCTGTGCAATACTATCTTATTTTATCGTGCGTTAAATGTACAGATTGTTTTATGAATCACTACTCACTTCTCATTCATTTTCTCAACAAAGTATAAGCTGCGATACAACCTGTGAAATACTTTGCTGTTAGCAAAAGAGATCTTATTTGTGAACGTGGTCTGGACTCCTTTTATAACATACTGAGTCTTAAACTCATTTCCTTTGAAGTCCCTGGATTTTTATAGCCTGTAAGAATTTTTAAAAAATTAAAAACCCATCATGATGTAAGGAAATGACTTGTGGTTTCTTTGCAAATTAATAAGCTCCAAGTAACACGGAATATTTCTTTTAAAAAGTGTGTAATAAAAAACAGGAATGTAGTACTGCACTGATGACCGCAGTGGAAGAAAGACTCTTTTTCTCTGTTTTGCTATTGTAAAACTCTTGGGGCTGGTGCGTTCTTAGGCTGACATAGTAGCGTTGTTTTGGGTTCCCACTCATCGCCTAGAGCAGTCCGACATGGCTGGGTGCAGAGTAAGTACTGCCTGTGGAGTTGGAACATGAATATGAAGCATACTAATGCTAGTATCAATTAGACAGTGACCCAGAAATTCTTGGAAGAATGATTTTTCAGCTATATCCTGTCTCCAGGGCTTACAACCCTCACGGTAGCTCCTCACAGACTCCTATGTTGAAAACTGGAACAACTGGAGAGTGAGCCAGGGGAAGATGAAATGCTGTTCCTGAGAGAAACAATTCATTCAGGCAAAGGAATAATCAACCTTCTTGGACGAATAACAGAACAACCATTTCAGTTATAAGTGTGTCTAGGTTTATATCGGGCCAAGGTGTCATCTAGACAGATGTACTAGCAGTTTGCTTTCCATAGTAAGTGTTAGATTTTTGAAAATATTTTAATGACATCTAAGCATTTTACTAGGCCTCAAATTCTTGATGACTTTCCAGGTCGTGCAGCCACCATTTGCATCATCTGACCTCCCAACCTCTTCCATTCTTTCGAGGTCTTATGAAGAACATTAAGCTTGCAGATGCAATTATTGTATAATAAAGTATTGATTTCCTAAGGAACTCTTTAACATCTTCTATCATAATTAGCATTCATAAGGTATCAAGAATTAACCACATACAGCCTTACAAATGAATTACAAGGCCCTTTTATTTCTGAAATAAATATCAACGCCCAATTGCTGAAAGCAGCTGAGCATGTCATCCAACTTCATTGGATGCCAATGCATGAAGCATCTAGATAAGACTAGTGCAAAAGCAGAGTTATAAAAGGAAGCTTTTGTCTTTTTATACTGCATCTGATAATTGACTTTATTTACCCCTTTCTCTCAGCTACTTGGCATTGTCTTCCCATGTGTGTCGTATTTTTTCCCCGGTAATTTCTATTTTCTGCAGCAGTGGCTCTTCAAGAGAGTAGCTCTGGTCAGCTTCAGGCATGAGAGCAAATAAGGCATTTGTTGCTCAATTAGATGTTTTTTATTTTGGCAGTATAAATCTCAGAGGGATGCCATGGCTTAGTTTTAGTCTCTCAAAAGAGCAAACTACCTGGCAGATACTGTCTAATTGTAAGCCTTCCCCTCCAAGTCTGTTGTTGCAGGTGAACTCTTTACTAAAAAGAGTTTGGTGCTGGACTCCCTAGGTCCCTGGAAGTGGAAGACTTGTGGAGGGGCTTTTTTTCTCCAAGCAGAATGGTGATTCTAAGTCCCTGCTCAGCTACTGTTTTAGCATGGATGTCTTCAACCCTCATTAATCTGGGCTTTGAGTTCCCCAGTGACCTGGAGACCTGTTTCTCCTTGTGCCTGTAACTGCCCCACTCCAAGGAGATTGATCCCTGCTTCCACCATATGTGTTGGTAATGCACAGAAAAGACAGGCTTATACTTTTAACAGGATCCTTCTCCATAGAATGTTCACAGGCTGTATTTGGACCCCCCACAAAACTTGGTTGTGGACTTTTTGGTCTCAACCAGAGCCATTCTTGCACGGTAGGTTTGAATCTTTCCTTAAAAAGGGAGAAGCCCTGTTTCAAAGTCCTGCTCAGGAGACTTCACTTGTGTTAAACAGGATTGAGCTCCCTGCCCCAGAGCAACACAAGTAAAGACCACATAAAAGGAACTGAGAGTGGTGAGGAGGGCAACAAAGTCTGAAGGAAACTTGCATGCCCTTCTTGGGCTAATACAGTCATGCAAGTGGGGAAGAGGACTTGGTATTTTTCATTTATTAGTAATGGGTTGAGCTTGACTTGTAGCAGAAGAAGAATGGTGAAGAATGTCAGGAAAGAGAAATCAAGAGAACTAAATGAATTAACTCACCAAACATCATTGTGGGAATGAGAAATATTATTGTTGTCATTTGGCAGATGGGAAACATGTCCACCCTGCAGCACAGTAACTTCCCCAAGAAAGTCCAGGGCGGGCTGGGAATGGATTGCTCTGCTTTGCTGTCTTGTTCTTCAGTTGCTGTCCCACACACATGGATGTGTTTATTTTCTTCTGGGTCCTGAATAGGCTTTGGTCCCCTAGAGCCCAGACAGGGAAATCTCACACATGCTGTGATGTAATAAAAGGAAATACCAGTTTATTGCTGTCTTGGGTGTGGGACAACATGGGCTCTTGAATCTGCTCCCTTCCACTGGCTCAGCTGCAAGCAGGTGTCGACGTTGTGTATAATCACTGTACTGACTGGCGGGGGAGAACAACCAAAAAACAGTACAAGAAAGAGAAACAGACATTAAACTTAAGCTGATAACCCACAAAATACCAAATTTAAATTGCAAATATTGATTTCCAGAGAGCATCAGGCTGATAGCTGCCATAAACCGAAGCCCTGGTGACATTTTAGTCAATAAGCCGCTCGTATCATCATCCCGGGGTCTCCAGATCTGGACTATGCTCAGATATTTTTTAGCACAGATTTAGTCAAATTTTTGTCTTCCAGAATCAATTTTTCCAAAGAGATTTTGACAGAGCCTCTTCAGGGAAAGTTGGGAAATATCCTTCATTTAGAGGAGATTTTTTTTAATTTTTAGGAACACAATTATGGGATCATTTCAGTTGCAGAAAATCTGTGTATCACACTTTATATCTACTGACCAAGCCAGAGAATGAACAAACACCACTGCCTTTTATACTGATTTTAAAACTGTTTAGCTGCAATAGTTGTGGAAGGAGAAGCATAGAAGTTTGCTGCCCTGCTTGACCAGTTGGCAGTTTGTTTTCAGGACTGGCCTGTGCTGTGCCATTCAGCCTGGGGGTCAGCTCAGGTTTTATAAAGGCATGCTTCCTATTGCACGTGGGCGTTGTCTACTGAGAGCCCAAAGAGGGGAAGATGCTCCACCAGAACCTTCACTTTTTTTTTTGTTGATTTGGTCTGTGAATGTTGCTTGTTGGATAGACACAGTGCAAAAGCCTGTGCATCAGGTTTTGATAAGTATCTGTGACAGAAAACATGCAAGAGAGCCCATCGACTTGTTCACTTGTGGACACTTCCACATAGAGCCTATTTTTCCTGAGAATTTTCCCAACAGAATTTGGGTCTCTGTTGGGCTCACAATCCATTTGGATCCTCGGAACAGGTCTTTTCCTGCCTGTTGCTGTACAGTGTCTCTTCCCAGCTGTGGCCAACTTAAGGAGTGTATCTATGAAGGTATTATAGAGACTGCTGAGACCAGACGCAGTTGCAAGTGCACTGTCATGCCGAGCATTCCCAACCCGAGATGTGCAGCTGAGGCTGCTGCTGGTCCAGGGACCTCTGCCTGGAAACGTTCAGCTTCTTAACTGGTTCCCATGTTAGCTAAGTGTTGAGCAGAGAATATCCCAGATGATATCTTCTGACCCTAGTGTAAGTGCTGATCACACAGGCATGCAAGCGAGCTGGTTACTGACCTATCCCACGTTACTGCTCCTTCTCGGAGATGCAGTATCAGACTGAGTGCTCCTTGTTTTGCTGCAGCACAAACTTCTGTATCTATTTTTTCATCCACTTCGCGGTGCTTTGCTTATGACGGGGAATAGGCAAGTGCTTACTTCAGGTGAGAGCTGGCAGTTCCTGGGTGAAAGGCAGTAACTCTGATTCACATGTAGTGAGTGAGAACACCCTTATTTGTGCTGCTGCTTCAAGCTGTTATCAGGTATCGCTGTCAGGATTAACCACACATTCCTGCAAATTCCTTTTAATAAATCACTTAAAAGGTAATTGTGGGCAGACTGCTCCTCCCTCTGGGTGCAGGTAAATCTCTCAGGGTGGTACATTCAAGTTACTGCATTAAGAGCTGATCCTAAGATGGACACATGCACACACGTATATTTGTTTTATTCGGGGCGTGGAAAGAGGGATTACTTAGATTTTCTGTTCAGGACTTTCTTCTTTTGAAAGGCCCTTTGTCTAGAAGTACCAGAAAGGATGAGACAAACTGGTTGCCTTCACGGCCCGATGAGCAAAAAGAAAGCCATACTCCTGTTACCTGGAGACATACAAGAAGGCAAGTGCAATTAGTCAGTAGATAATTAAGCTGTACATAATCGGAGTACTGGAGACAAATCACCTTAGTCCACATATGTAGCAAAGAAGGAGAAGCCCTTCAGAAAATGCGTGACAGGGAAGGGAGAGAAGGCAGAAACTGCCTGATCATCATTATATGTACCACGTCTTCAGCAAACAGAAGCTATGTTGGGGCCTTTTCTTGCAGCCTTCCTCCTGGGAACAGTGCCACAGGAGGTAATGTTTCAAAGCTTGATCTCACCACTCTGGTCTTGCAAAGGCAAAAGTTTCACTTGGAGGGATTTGCTAATTTACTCTAGTAAGACTAGGAGTAAGGCTATTTTGGACTCAAGCAGTGCCCAGGAGGACTGTTGATTGCCGCTGTTCAGGGTTGCCCTAGTGCTTGGTGCAGGTCCCAGAGAGCTGTTCCTCAAGATCCCCTCTGCTGCACTTGGTGCACCCCTGCCATGCCTATGGGTTGGAGTGCCTGGCTGCAGAGAGGCAGTGGAGCTCAGCGTTTCTGTCTGCCTAAGGAACCCATGGCTGTTTGCATCAGGAAGCCTTACGGGTCCGTCAGGCTGCTGGCTCTGTAGCAAGGCACACTTCACTTAACCTTCAGGAACATTTATAATTAATGCTTAATTGATTTCCATAATGCAAGATCAACATACTGGCCTGGGCTTCTTCCTGTACATCTTTGCTCATATGAACAGTCCTTAGTCACCTTATTTTGTCTTTTCTGTGAGGTTTAACCTCTAAGTAAGATTCTTGATGAACTTGCTCCTCATAAAAATATCCACATGTTTCTTAGCACAGATCAAACGCTGGCCTCAGGCCCCTTAGTGTTTCTTTTCCAGGAAGGGTGGCTTCTATTTATCGTAATGGTAGGAGTCTGTGTCTTTTCCAAGACTCAATTTTCTTGCTTGTGTCTGCCTCTCTGGGGAAAGGCCATGGTCACTTCACTGGAGTTGCCAAATTTTGAAAACCTGTGTCAGGTCTTAGAAAAGTAATCCTGTATAGGATCACCTCTGACATTCTGTTCATGTCAATGTTGGATTTTGCTTCTGCTCTGTACAGCTGCAGGAGATTTACCTATTCTGTAAGTGAGATCAGAATATTGTCCCGTTAAGCGTAGCCTGTGCTAATTACCTTCAGTAAAAATATCCCAAATCAAGCTCCTCAGACCTCATGTGAGAGGTTCTTGTTGAGCCCAACTAGAGTTGCCTCAAAACATGCATGATTAAAGGAGTCTGATGGGTGAAGTGTCAGCCACCCTGCTCGAGCCTGTCTGCGGAAAAGGGGAAGACTCTCCATCGGAAATAATGTTGGGCTCTGCTTCATCCCTGTGAGAGCGGGAATGAATACAGGAGGGGAAGGAATATGGGGAGGAAGAAATTGATAAAGGCAAGAGGAAGCAAACAGTCTCACAGGAAACAAAGCACAGCTGTTGCACAGGGTCAGGGCAGTGGCAGGAAAAGGGAGTAGCTTTTGTTATTTGGCACTTTTGAGGTGTCTTTATTCAGTGCACATTTTGCTGGGTTAAAAACTGGATGGCTGAGCCCAGAGGGTTGTGGTAAATGGAGTTAAATCCAGTTGACAGGCAATCACAAGTCGAGTCCCCCAGGGCTCTGTTCTGTGGCTGGTCTTGTTTAATATCTTTATTGAAGACCTGGATAAGGGGATTGAGTGCTCCCTCAGTAAATTTGCAGATGACATGAGATTAAGTGGGTGTGTTGATCTACCTGAGGGAAGGAAGGCTCTGCAAAGGGATCTGGTCAGGCTGGATCGGTGGGCTGAGGCCAGTTGTATGCACTTCGGTCACAACAACCCCCAGCAATGCTACAGGCTTGGAAAAGCGTGGCTGGAAAGCTGCCTGGTGGAAAAGGACCTGGGGATGCTCATGGATAGCTGGCTGAACATGAGCCAGGAGTATGCCCAGGTGGTCAAGAAGGCCAATGGCATCCTGGCCTATATCAGAAATGGTGTGACCAGCAGGAGTAGGGCGGTGATTGGGCCCCTGTACTTGGCACTCGTGAGACCGCACCTTGAGCACTGTGTCCAGTTTTGGGCACCACAGTATAAGAAGAACATGGAGGTGCTGGAGTGGGTGCAGAGAAGGGCAACAAAGCTGGTGAGGGGTCTGGAGAATATGTCATATGAGGAGTGCCTGAGGGAACTGGGATTGTTTAGCTTGGAGGAGGCTGAGAGGAGACCTCATTGCTCTCTACAACTACCTAAATGGAGATTGTAGTGAGGCTGGTGGTGGTCTCTTCTCCCAAGCAACAAATGACAGGACAAGAGGTAATGGCCTCAAGTTGCACCAGGGGAGGTTTAGATTGGATATTAGGAAGAAGTTCTTTACTCAAAGAGTGATTAGCCATTTGAACAGGCTGCCCAGGGAGGTGGTGGAGTCACCATCCCTGGAGGTGTTAAAAAGCAGGGTAGATGTGGCGCTCCAGGACATGGTCTAGGTGTCAGGGACATGTTGGATGAAGGTTGGACTTGATGATCCTAGGGGTCTTTTTCAACCTAAATGATTCTATGATTCTGTGGTTCAAAATGTTTGTCTTCACAGACTAGATGCAAGATTATGTCATAAATACAAAAACAAAGTGTTATGTTTTAAAAGGATAGGGATAACAATGAGTTCAGAGGTCAGAAAGCAAAAGCAATGACCTGCAGTGCTTCTTCATGTCCTCTTGGTCCAACCACTTATTTTAGTTAAGCAAAAAATCTGGTTTTTGGAATTTCTGCAATTGTGCCTAAGCAACATTTCTTTCTACACACCGCTAACAGTTCAGCGTTGTAGTTATGTGTTATCTCTGTGCCTGATTTATTTTTCTTCTGAGGTGAAGGAATTGATAAAAGGGTCTGTAACAGCTTAAATTGACCACATATTACATTTTGTGAGTTGCACTTTTATTTTCTCTTCTCTTTCTCTATTTACAAATTACATTCAGATTATATCCTTGACCTTCTACCTAACATCTTTGCAGGCAGGACAGATTTTGATTGTCTGAAGAGGGAGTGGGGCTTCTCTTTTCCTCTTCATGGACAGAAGAGGAATCTGCCGTACTGAAAAAGCACTGCTTCCTATAGCAGGGCAAAAGAAAGAGGACTTCCAAATGCACGTGTGCTGGAGAGAGGAGAAACCAACCTCCTCTGATGCTCAGCAAGGACTTGCTCTCTGGAGACGAAGCAGGAGGAATGGGGAAATGGAGCTTGCAGTTTTTAACTCTTACTTGGGGTTTCAGCAGTGATTTTGGATCCTCTAGAGTTAGTGTGTTTTCCCCACTCCCAGAGGATATCTACGAGGGACTCCTGCCAGACTGCAAGTGTAGATTGTTTGACCAGGTTGATTAGTATGTCTTACAGAATAATGAAATATTCCCCCAGATTCTCTGTAAATAACACTGGGGATGGTTGAACACTGGAACAGGTTTCCCAGACAGTGGTTGTGAATTCTCTGTCCTTAAAGATGTCCAAAATGCAATGGGACACAGTCCTGGGCAACCTGCTGTAGTTGGCCTTTCTTAGAGCAGAGACATTGGACTAGGTGATCTCCCGAGATGCCCTCCATCCTCAACTCTTTTGTGAGTCTGTGGCATTTTCCAAGCCACAGTTGGAATTCCTGTGTACTGTCTGCTGCTGTCAAATGCTTGGACACTAATGACAAATAATGATGGATGCAACCTCCTTGAACTGGTAGAAAAGAAGCAACGCTGAGGGGAAAGATTGTGCTGTGTTGTTCTTTCCAAACATCAGTTAAACATTAGTTTCAGTACAGGAGTGTAATTCGCATGTCACAAACACTGTTTTGCGTATATCAAATATGGCCTGATAACGAAAAAGGCCACTTTTCTTATTGGCCTTTAAAGAGAACAATAAATTTTGTATTAAAAGCTCTTTTATTCTATTTGTGTAAATGTGCAGGAAGAAATGGGAGCCTCAAGTAAGTACGAGGAACACATACTGTGAGGTGCTGAGTGTATACAAAGTGAAAAGAAAAGCCTTCCCGAAAGAAACCTGCAGTCCAAATATATCTATCAGTCTTGAAAATTGGCACATCTATAAAGAAATTCCTAATAAATCTACATAATAAAAGGAAAAAAAAAGGGCTACTGCGGCCAATTAACTGCAGGATCTACGTGATAAATCTTTTATCTCAAATTAGCAATGTGTGTATTGAGTGAATCAAGATGAGCATGCTGCTCTGATAGAAAACTTGTACATGTGAAACCTGTCATCTCATATTAGAAGATATATGACATTTTGAGGCATTATATAAATAATGGAATCACATGGCCACCTGATCTTGGTTATTTCTTAGTGAAGGGTAAGACATTTCAAGCATCTTTTTACTCTGGATTTTAGAGCCATAATTCTCCTGAACTGGCAGCACAAGTTGTGAGAAACACTCAGCTGAATAGCTCTAAAGGTTTGAGTGAAGTCCTAGTCCATTTGAAATCAATGGGAGTGGTGTCCCTGGCTTAAATGAAGCAAAGATTTTCAACTTCAGTGCTGGGGAAATGGTGCCTCTGGCTCCTGTTTGCTAAAGAAGATGTCCAGTCACTATCTGGAGGATAGAATTTGTATCTCTGTTTCTCATCTATTCATTAGAAAGGTCTTCTAAAGCAAACACGAAGTTTGGTCCAATGTTCTCAGTTTGGATTATCTGCCCAACTTGGACTTGTCTTTCAAGAGGATGCTTTGGGCTGTGAGTGGAAGAACTAATGAAACTGGATTTTCTGGTTGTCCACATCTCCCAGGCCATTACACTGCAATGACACAAGCCTATGCAGCTTCACCTCTGGTTGCTTTGGGGTATGTGGTATATCTGGAGCTCTGTACATGCAAACTAGCAATGAAGCGTAACTCTGCTGTTTGGGTGACTGATTGCTCCCAAGCAGCATTTGTAACAGCTGAGCCTGCTTTTCTGTCAAGAGGCAGATGCTAGTTGAGACCTTTCTCATCAATCCAACTGATTTTCATGAAATCTATAGGAACTTCCTAATCTTTGAAGTTTGTAGCCCTCTACCAAATCTAGTTGGAGCTGGACAACAGATTTGAAAGACGTGCAGGGTCAGGTAGACAGCAGAAAAGCATCAGCTCTACTTCAAAATGGAGTGGAGAGATGACAAACTACAACTGGCACAAACTGCTTTCTATCCCTTTATCAAAAACACTGGTGAATTTAATATGGATCAATCAATTTCATACAGGTGTGGATTCAAAACTGATCAAATGAGGTAGCCGTTCTAAACAAGTTATTTAAGGAGAAAGAATAATTTGTCATAGAAACCGAGGAGGGGTATTGAGTAAGGTATAAAAAACCAATTAGGTTTCTGTACTCTGCAATGGGCAGCAAACAAAAGCTTGCTTGAATTAACTCTCTTTGAATGATTTCCGTAGCACCTTCTTGGAGTTTAGGTGGAAGTTGGGACCGTTTGGCCAGAACTGATGGAAGCTGATAACTGAAGCCAATTGATTTGTACCTGGTGACACCACATGTGATTTTGGTCCCTCTGTCTCTGAAATAAGATGAAGTGGTGATTAGGGTCTGGACTTTAGAAGAGAACCAAGAATTCATAGGACTTACCAAACGTATCAAAGAACATGTCAGCAGCTACCCAGCACATCCTCCTGCCAGAGATGTTTGGGTCTTGATCTCCCCTTCTCACCTCTTTGAAGGAATAGGTGAAGGTGTTTCATCCCAAAGCTCACAGAGGTTGTTTTGGGGATGATTTTCATGAAAATGTCAATCAACCTACGTTGAATTTTAATGTAAGTAAGGAAAAAGCTGTGAGATCTAGGGCTGGAATTAAGACATGATTTATAATGAATAGAGAGATCAGATATGATCAAAACAATGATATAAAAGCTATGCATATCAAGTTTTATACTCAGGAAAGTTTAAAATAGGCAGATTCAGCCTGACTATACAGCAGCAGCAAAGATTTCTATTTTGAGACAACAGATTTCCCCCCATCCTCCTCCAGCTATTGGCTTGTGAGACATTTCAAGCTGGTTGGTGACACACCTTTGCTGTGGATGTGTGCGTGCCCTCCCCTCCCTTGGTCTTTTGCCTGCAACTCCTCTCTAGCCCAGGAACGAATTTTATAGCAAAGGTGTAACATTTCATTTTTGTACATGTCACGACTGTCAAGGTTAGCGTGTCAGCAGTGTAATATTTGCCCAGGTGTACCAATGACAGTTGGAGGAGAGTGAGAAAGAGGAAGGGAGAGGGAGTGCGAGCATCTGAGCTCCGTACGGAACTGTCTGTGTGTCAGCTAACTTCCCTCTGGCTAGGGTTATAGGTAATTCCTAATTTCCCCTCTCTAAACTTGGTATTTCAAGTACTCCTTTGTAGATACCTGCACCTTAGGCAGCCTATAAGGACCAAGGTATTTAGGTCTTAGTTTTTCTGCCACTTGTCCCTGACTCAATATCATAGAAAAAAAAACAGAGCAGTTTTGTTTTGACAGGATTTGCATCCCTGGGATTGTTATTTCTGTGCAGTTCCCATTTTCAGTGCTTCTGCGTATATCACAATCGAATTAGAGAGAGGGTAACTTATTTGTCATGTTTGGCTACATATTCGGCTACTTAAACACGGATGTGAATATTTTCAATTGTGACACCAAGTTCTAGCCATCAATGTCCTACTACGGCCGAAAATTTCCTGAATGGGAAAATTTGTTTGCAGTCTTAAACGTGCCGGGCTGTGTTCTGGTCTTAGCTGTATAGACTTAAATTAATACTGATTAATTTACTGCAAATTTACATATGAGCAACAGAGATAAGGTTCTGCCTTATTTCCAATATTGGTCTTAACTCTGTCTCCTCACACCAATTGCTCTCTTGACACAGAAGCCTTTTCCTCTATTCTTCCTGCCATCTGAAACAGTTTTCACATATTTCTTTGCATCCTTCGCTCCCTTCCCTATTAGAAATCTCTTTTGAAGACCTGTGTTTCCTTCTTTCCCCATGGCTTTTAATGGTATTATCCTGCTGCTGTCATCCATTACTTAGTTTTAGCTGCAGTATTTTGAGTAGATTTACAAAATTAACATATAGGATATGCTAAAATGAATCCAGGCCCATTTTCTAAATCAAAATGCACTCTGATATGGAGAGCACTTGTACTCATCTATGCAGAACGAGAGGAATTCAGCTGGGATAAGGATGGTAAGACACCCTGATGGCTAAATCTAAGGAAGGAAAGATGCAGCTACTCATTTTGGAGAATGGTAGTAGGTCACTCTTAACTTGTCACTTTAACAAGGGCTTTGAGGATCTGGATAAAGAAATTAGGAGTCTAGAACATTATGGAAATCTTCAACATCAACACAATAGAGGGGGAAGTTTGGGAGGAAAAAGAAAGAAATGGTGTGAAGTACTCTGGTTTTGAGCAATGAAATAACTTTCAGAGCAGTGTTAAAACTAAGAGCACTACGGCTGCACTTCAGTCCTTCACAAGGCTTTCTATAGCTGACAGGTGTTCCGAATGAATTTGTTATATTCCCAAATTTACAGGATTCTCCAATTATAATTCCTGTGCACCACATGCCAAAGGCACATCGATCCTCATGTTGTCCTCTATTAACCACACTGTATTGAAAATATATAGGCTTGTCAGGTTGATTTTTTCCAAGCGTTTTCTTTAGAATAATGAGTTTCTTCTACATTTGCGTAACAGTGTGTCTCTGTTTACATAGGATTTCTGAACATAATGCTATGAACTTCTCTTTTTTTTCTTTCATACAAGTCAATACTATTGATGCTTTCTCTTTTCATTGTTTTTTCCTCCTGTTTTAGAGAGGTGTCAGCTGGCAAGAAAAAGCCTTTGTGCACTACAACGCATTTCTCTCTATATATCTTGTTATGTTTGTCATTATTCTATAGTAAAGTATTTATACTTGCTGGCTTCATATATAGATATATCTATTAATATCTTCTGTGGGCTAATTAATTCCATGTTTAAAAAACAATGTTTAGCGTTGATAAGCAGATCATTAGAGAAGGTATTTATAATTTTTGCTGAGTTCTTGAAGAGGAATTTCTCAGTTAGAAAAGGGAAATTAACCTCCTTTCACACCCTTACTCTCCCATGTTTTCAGAATTTCCAGAATTATTTATTGAGAGGAACCTGTGGGGCCTGAGCAGGGAAGAAGTTGAGATCCCATCTCTGAACCAAGCTGTTTGCAGTTTCTCCATCACTGGATAATTTGTTTATTTTTTTTGCTATGTTAGGGCTGGTTTCCAACATTTTATCCCTAATTTAGCACCAGAAGTGCACAGTGGGGCTGGCTTACCCCAGGCTTTTGTGTGTGTTTTTGCAATGTTGGCATTGGTTTCCTCCATCGCCTGATAGAGCACTCAAGAAACAAATGCAGCTTGTCCAAAATACACGCATGGTAACTACCCTGAACATACACAGTTTGCTATTATTCTCACATATGTTTTGGCAGGGTAGAGAGCTCGTTTGGCCTCCTATATATTTGGGCAAGGAGGATAAATCTGTCGTTTCTCCCTTCTGTGTTTTTATTTATTCATCATATCGTTCTTTCAGCCCACATAAAGAAACCTGAAGCATTACTGCAAATGGTGAAGATTATAATCAGTGACTAATATACTTTCTACAATAAACTTTACCAGCTCCTAGCACGAGACATAAATAACACAAAAGGCCCTCTCATATTTTGAAGAACTGATATGAATATTGTAATAATTGTTCCACAGTTAATGGTACAAAAACTCAGTAACACTTAAGGACCTCCATACTGGATCTGATTCAAAGCCAGCTGGAGACCTTCCATTAAGTCAGTGTGGTTTAGATTATGCCCCAAAATAGGTAGGTAAAATTTTTCGTATTCTGTTTGGACTTTTCCTCCCTTTTGAACTCATTCTTAGCAGCTGAGCGAGAAACACTTGAAGGGCTAAATAACCACTTGAGTGGTTATGAGATGACATGGTTGCATTAACTCTGTGTTTAGAAAATCTGTCTGTGTGCAGGTCTGTGTCTGTGCCTGGAGCCCTGGGCACGATGCTCTGATCTTACTGGGGAGAAGGAGCCAGCCTCTCATGATCAGCCAAATAATCTCATAATTGCAGCTCTCTGAACAGTGAAGCAGATCCAGATTAACCGAAGGGAGGTTCTAGGGGGAGAGGTGAAAACAGACATTTAATTTTTCTCTGGACTGCAATTAGTTGAAAGGATGTTTTCTTCCCCTACATGGAGTGTGTGAGTAGATTATATGAAGCAACTGATTTAACCTTTGCATCTAAGCATTCTTTACAAATTGGGTTGTGATCCAATACAAAATCTAATTTAGGCAGTGGACGTTAAGGAACTTCGTATGATCCAGGCAGGTGAGTATAGCTGCTTATTTTGTTTGTTTGTTTGTTTGATACTAAGTTTTCTCTACAAGAGTAAAATGCAGAAAAATGGTTCAAACTCTTAAATAGAAGTGTCACAACAGTCAGGTTTGTTGACTGTCTCCACCAGGTGTGAGCTTGGGTGCACTCTTGGGTGCACGACGCTGTTGGTGTTCAATTCAGCAGTGAATACAAATAAAGGATGAGGTTCTTTAAAGACTTTTCATTAGCAGTAGAGCTAATAGTTACACTTGAATAAAAATTAAAACTCAAGCTGGCACAATTTGTAGCTGACGCTGGCAAGATTTAACAAATGGCCACGTTCCCAAGCTGCTCGGGGCATTATGTCTAGTGGCATATGTAGATGAAGGTCTGGAAACATTAAAATAGCCGACCAAAACCCATTGGGCAGTGAGAAAACGGTGTGTGATCCCTATACCCTAGAGAGACTGGGGGTTCACTCTCCCCCTTAAGAAGCAGGAGAGGAGCTATCTCAAGGACAAGAGATTAACTTCGGATGAGGCTTCTTAAGGTTTTCTTGTTGTTTTGTTTTCTTTTCTTTCCATTCTTACAGTAAAGACTCATAATCTTGGTTTGGAGGAAGGTACCTTTTAACCCTGTGACTTAAAGGAAGATCTTGCTGAACACAAAGCTGAAAGGGATATATACCCAGTCAAGATTACATATAATTGTTATATATTATAAATACAAAAATTCAAGTAGCTTTGCATTAATTTGAATAATTCTATTTTCTGCTACTGATGTAAAAATTGGAAGGGAGACTTTAATCAATTTCTTTGTTCACATGAAGTCTGGAAAAGAGTTGCAGTTGGTGAAACCTTACCCCTATTAATTTAGGGGTAAAACTCACCAGCTTCAGGGAGTTGAGATTTCATCCAGAGAAGCAATGTTTTGGTTTTAAAAAGATAATAACTAAAATAATTTTGAAGCTCTATCTGTGAAAAATGGGACAGGCAGGAGGCTAGAAATGAGTCATAACAGGAGATGACCTTTCTGTTATTTATCCAGGTAATCAGAAATATGATGAACCGCTCATCTTCTGAAATTAGGCGCAGCAGCTTGTGAGATTTTGGTGCTACAAAGGGAGGCAGAGCACCCATAAAGATTGCAGCTGCGAAGTGTATTAATGCACTTTCCTCTTCAAATTACATGCACATGAAACCTTTGTACCACTTAAGAAAGTGTTAACTTGTGGTTTGCTTGAAACTTCATTTGGGTTGTTTTATAACTGGAAGGATCTCCCTAAAGCTTAGAAGCATTCCTTAGATGTCTCTTCCTTCAGAGGAAGACAATTCCTAGGGAAAGAACTTTTAGACTGAGAGTGTTTTACACACACAAAAAAGGAGTCTTCGGCAAAGTTCCAGAAATTGACTTATTAATATAGTTTATAAGTAAAATACTAATGATTCCAAATAGCCATCATATTTGAGTCAGGCCCTAGAAATCACACCACTGGTTCCTATTTCTGTGTCTTATCTTTAGATCCTATTTTCCTATTTTTCTTCATAACCATATGAGCTAAAAACTGTTTTACAGTTTAAATAGTAACTGCAGTTAATCTCATAATCTGCACAAATCCAAGATCTTGTGCTGTAAGAAAGATAGCAGCTCTCTTGAGACCCGAAACAAACAAACAAAAAGCCTTTGAAAATCATCCCGCAGAATTCTTTATTACAGTAATATTCACTTTGAAGTTCATCACATGTGTAGCCCGAGTGAGAATAAGGCCTAAGCAGGAATTTTAACAGTCAATAACAAATTGTTATTTGAGGAAAGAGTCACTTGACAAAACTATTTCATATTAATCATTGGGAATTAAATTCACAGTACAAAGCACATTTGTTTCAGAGTGTAATAAATAGCTAGTGCAAAATATGGGGATTTAACTTAATGGGAACTGCACAGTTAAAATTGCCTTCAAGAAAAGTCCTGCACATGGACACGCACTCAGGGTCTTTGAGGATGCTTTTCCTCTCCTTGCTTTGACCTATTACAGGCTGATACTGGATAGTTTGTCACTAATTTTCCCCCCATTATAGAACTCTATATGCTCATATATAAAACAAACATGACTTGAAAGCAAGATTTCCCTATTCTGCCCAGCTAAGCACTCAGAAGGCTTGCATGGTAGTGAGAAACACTTCTCATGGATATATTAAGTGCTACCATCTGTTTGGATTGTTTTGAAATGCATTTTTGGGCCAAAGCCTGCCCTTATGAGGATCCAGTTTAACATGAAAGTCTCAGTAGTTGCCTGAATGTGAATAAGGCAGCAAAACTCACTCCTTTCATGCCTCCCAATCATACCCTTTAATTTAGCTACAATAACTTTAACTGATCAGAATAGCAGCTCCAAAAATTGAGCCCTCAATTATCTTGATGACTACCTTACTCCACACAAGAAGCTGCACTGATTTCAAGGGCTTTTCTCTCTGCTGAGTCTGATATTACATCAGGCAACAGAAATGAGTCAAAGTAGGGAAACAGTGAAATTTATTTTGGTTGCTTTTTGTTTGACCTTTCTAGTATTGTTTTTCTCCTGAGGCCTGAAATCAAGAAAAAAAAAAAACATGAAAAAAGATGGAAGAGAAACTTGTATGTAAACTGTTTTTGTTCTCTAGGAATAGCGAAATAACTTCAGAATACTATATAAGGTGATATTATTACTGCCACACTTCAGACTTTCTGCCTGCACTCACTAATACATTTCGAATGAAGTTACTTTGTCAAGATTTACAGCATTTGGCAATTACAATTCCTATCTGTTATAAGCCAAACTTTATTTTTAGTCCTTAATATTGTGTTAACAACATTATAATCAGTATATACACAGGAATGGCAAGTTGATTTATTTCAAGCTTTTTCTCCTGAAACATCACTTTCTTTTGTATCTGAAATAGCCTCTATTTTTTCATATCTTAAATAATGTACTGTAGCTTCAGTTTTGGTTTATGTGTCAAAACCAACGATGGTTTTTCAGTAGTGTCTTCTTTTTTCTTCCTCCTCTCTTATTTTCATACATACCAGGGGCAAAAACCCCAAATCAACCCTAAAAGTTGATGTGTAGTATATCTTTGTCGCTAATTCCAGATATTATATTCAGAAGTGCAGAATGTACTCTAATCACTTTCCTGTATACACCAAGTATTACTTTTATGTGTGGAGTATTTACACACTATAGGAACCTCATCCTTAAAGTTGTGAGTAGAGCTGAGTTTCGGTATATCCTTAACCACTCTATGCGTTCGTTTTCCCCTATTTTTCTGGATTTGTTTGCCTATAAAAAGAAAGAAATGAAAAGGAGGAAAAGGAGACCAAAGAGAGGTGAGGAAACTTCACATTTTTAGCCTTCCTGGAAGTGCTATTCATCCCTTGCAGGGATGCTGGAGTTGGAGGTGCATTAGCAGTGTGGTATGCAGGCTGCACACGAGTCCACTTTCTTCTCGAGCGGTGCATCCAGCACGGGCCAGTTGTTGCCGCCTCTGCTCATACGGCTTCCATTTATTTGTCTTTAAATACTTCATTTAGAATGCCCAAGGTCTGTAAATTTGAGTGACCTGCAGACTTGTGGATTGAAGTGCAAGGCTCTCTTGCTCTTCAAGCCTTGTCTGACCCAATTCCTAGTTCAGCTGCTTAGTTTGTGGGTGGTGATAGGGACAAGATGGTAGGGTAACGTTTCCAAAAGCCTCCGGCTAAGTTAGGAGTCTGCTTCTCATTTCAGAGATGACAGACACTTAGGAGTCAAAGTCCATGAGGAAGGAAGCCAGTGTGCCCAGATGTGCAGTTGCTTTGATAAGGGACCTGTCACATCTTAACTTGCACTAACTCCTCATTCCCTCCTTGCCTCATTTCCAAGGCAATGTTCCAGTGGTGGAGCCCAAGCTCCATCACCACCATGCGACTAGACAACTTCTCTGCCAGGTTGTCTGCAGCAGACCTTGGTAGTAAAGCTTCCTCTTTCACCAGTGTTTGGAGTAAAATAGCATTTCATCACAGTTGTGTAAGCATGTGAATAAGCTTGGCTAAGTTTTTCAGCTGCTCTAACAGAACTGTGTGTCTGAGCCCTCACCATCTACCTGCTTCGCCCCCTTTCTGAACTGGATTAAACCATTTCAGTTTTTTTCTCCATGCTCATTACTGAGGGCCTAGTTTAACGTATCCAGATATGGTAGAGATTAACCAACAGTGATTGCTATGGTGCTTAAAGGAAGGAAGGAACGGCCTGGAGAGGGGACTGGGTTGCAGCATTGAATCCGTTCTTTGGCATTCTTGAATTCATTCTTGGATGTTTTTTGTGAAAAGTGAAAATATAGATCTGCATCTTTGTTTACACTAGAAATATTGTGTCCTGACTTGCCACTCTGGCAACCTAGGGACCTTTTGAAAGCTGAAATCATGAAAGGTTCATCACCAAAGTTGGAAACCTGAGAAGCAGCAGGCTGAACTGGCCAGGCTGAGAGGTGACATAAGTGCTGCTATAGGTTTCATGGCATCAAGGCAGTATTATAGCTTCTATACTGAGGGAGGAAGGGCAGAGCCAGAGGAACAAAGTCAACCAAGGGGCAGCTGGAGTGAAAGAGCAAGTTCAAGCAGCTCTCCGGTTTTTATACTGTAGTGCTGTCCAGAGTCCTCTTCTGTGTAATGAAGAGGAAATGTTATTGCATCCATTACAAAATAGTTTTCTCGGTAGCAATAATGTTTTTATCAGCTTCTCAAGTGTACAGACTTATCTTCTAGGTCACCACCACCCAGAGGTGTTCTCTGTAACCTGCAGAAGGGTGTGGGTATACCTGACAGTTTTTGGTTTTTCCAAGCATACTTGGTCTATTAAAATAAATTGGTTTTGTCTCAAAACTTTGTTTTTGCAGCTCACTCTTCTCTGTGTGCAATAACTACAGCAGACAGCACCATGCTGCCCATCCCTGCACATGGCTTCGTCTTCTCTGACATGGACTGGGGGTGCAGGCAGGCAATTTGGGCTGCCTGGGGAAAGCCCTCCTCGGGAGGCCTGTGCAGACTGTAGCGCTGAGGTTGTGGCTGTCAGCTGTAGTGTTTCCTTCACGGTACGTAATTTGTTGGGTCATAGATACTGTTCTGTAGCAAAAAGGGGCAAGAACAGACTAGGATCACCCAGCAGAGCCCTGGGATAGCTGAGGCTTTTGCCCAGGCAAGCCTGAGCAACCTCCTTTATGGACATCAGACAAACCCCTGGCACGCTGTGTCTGCAGTTTCGGGTGAGAGCTCGTGGTGCGAATGGCAGCACCTGAGCCAGAGGCAGAGAACAGGAAGGTGGGTTTTGTTTGCTTGTTTGTGGTCAACTTTCTTTGACAAAGCAATATAAATACACACGTGCTTGATCTTTGTAAAAATAAATACAGGGTTATGTCTTACAATCCACTTGGGAACTGGATCTGGTCCAGAATGTGGCAGCTTGCTTGTTATTAGACATGGTTTCTCCCTCGAGTGCTTGCAG
This sequence comes from Eurystomus gularis, assembly GCA_013400335.1. NCBI lineage: Eukaryota > Metazoa > Chordata > Aves > Coraciiformes > Coraciidae > Eurystomus > Eurystomus gularis. The sequence goes on along the minus strand of VZZY01006866.1, from coordinate 144,925 downwards.
CCAAAGCTCCTGTACTGGCTGACCTCCGGCTTCAAGGCAGAGTTTATTTTCTTCTTTTTTTTTTTTTTCTCTCCCACTCATAATCTTAGCCATAAATGGAACGGGACTTGCCTCTTGCTTTGAAGGATGCTGCCTCTTTGTCCTTTGGGGCTTTCCAAGCAAGAGTCACAGCTCCAGCGTTCGCTCACTCCCTGGTCCTGAAATAGTTTGTGGCTCTGAGCCATCTTTTTTTAAGGTGATGATAGGGATGGGAGCTAGGGGAGAGAAACTTGGGCATGGTGAGAGTGGGAATTTGAGCCTGGGATGTCTGTTTTAGTTGGCAGGGTGTTGTTTTGGACCTGCCTGCTTGTCTGTTTGAGCCAAATGCATTGCTGTCTAAACAACTTTGTGAGATGTGCACATCTTGACCAGCAATGGTGCCAAGCTCCTCAGCTTCTGCACGAGTTTACAGACTGCAGCAAGAATCCTTCATGAAGAGGTGCTCAGCATTACTCAGACTGGGCCCTGGGTGACCAAAATGCTCAACTGCTCCCAAATGACCATTTTTTTCATAAGTACAAAATCAAACATTTTTGCTAAAGTGAAACCTTATATTCGGATCAGGTCTCTGTGTCATGCCTTGCTTGAATTTCCCTGTGTATGTGTTGTGATGGAATGAGAGGGAAAGTCCTACAAAGAAGTAAAACTTCAGCAGCAGAAGTTTCCCTTTCCTGGATGATCAAGGTCTGATCCCCATGGGTAAATCTGTCACACCCTCCATCTGAAGTCAACGGGGTTAGTACAGATCCACTTCCTTGTAACCAAAATCAAAATACTGTTGTAGATAGTCTCAGGGAAGATTTTACCTGTCTTGTTTGGCCAAATACAGCACTGTTTAGTGCTTCTCACCCTTGGGAGATTTGCTAAGGTCTATGTAGGAACCAGGAGAAAAGGCTTACTTTTAAAAATGTGTTGGCTTCCTTTAAACTACATGGGTTTATGGACCTTCGGAAGATGGAGAATGTGGTTTATAAAACACATTTCCCCTTCAGGGTGGGTTTTAATAAGCTCCTTCAGCTTTAGAGTTTATCCAGTCAGCTGAATTTTATTGCAACCCCAGATTTCTCTCTAGCTTACAGACAATATAAGGACCACTCATGTGCAGTGCACTGTCTCCTGGAAGGTGTTGAGCACCTCAGGTTGACTGGTAGCCATCCCCAGTCCCTGGATAATGTTATCCTGCTTGTAAGAAAAATACAGCATGTGAGAAAGGCTCCATTGTGAAAATTGTTATTAGAGAAAACATGACTTATTCTCAAATCTCAGTACTTAAGGCTTAATGTAGCATTTTGAATTTTCAGTAACAATAATTTTCTGGTGTTCCCCATTAGGGGTCAAAGACTCCTGTCAGCTACACTGACATAAATCCAACTTTCTTCAGAAGAGATACGCTGGGTTCAGAAGGAGAACTGAAGTTTTCTCTTAGTCCTTTTGTTCCTCTACAGTTAAAATGAAAACACAGGAGAAATTTGGGGAACTCCAGCGTTTGGGGTTTTTTGTATGAAGCAGTGGAATTCTTTTCTTCTGATTCTAACATAGCCTGTGATGCTTAAATATTTTTTTTGCCACTGTGTGTAGTTATTGAATGGTCACACACTGTTTTGAGGCACCAGTTATCTGAACTCCCTGATTTTTAAAACAAAGCAACCTTTTGATTTCATTTTAGCAACACTCAGGAGTACAGATATTTAAGCAACTTAGTAATGCAGAATTTCGCATTCTTAACTCTGTGGGCACTTCATTAGAAAAACTGGCTTTTGTTAATTGCTTGTTGCAGGTCGCAATCAGATTTACTGTTAGGGTTAAACCCCCACTATAAAGCCTGACCTCATTACATAAATTACTAATTCACAACAAACCGGACATGTTATCTGTTTGCTGGGTGGAAGCAGCTTGCTGAAAGCCCTCTTTAGTTCGTTTTGGTGAGTGTGTGGAGCAATATTTGACACCTTGGCCTGGTTTGGAGCACAAATGCAATGAATCTCCTGGCCGGTGCATGCCACCAACAGGAGCTGCATCCGCTTGGACTCGCTGCCAAATCTAGTTCCCGCTCATCTACCAGAGGTCACCATGGAGACATTTTGTACTAGAACAGCTCATTTTAAATATTAGATTTCAGCCTTTGAGCATATATTGGGAGTTTACAGTTGCAGTTGCTTTAGAACATCTGCTTTTTCATAGGAGGGAAAAAACGCTTCAGGAAAGTTAAAAAGCCTAGATGATAGATTTGGCATTGCCTGTTTGTTACAGTAGTAACCAGTTACGTAGCATAGAAGGTTCCATCTATAAATACTTCAATGTTATTTAATAAATTATGGTGGATTTTATAGCATACCTAATAATAACATTAAATGTTTCTGCATTTAACAGGCACACACATTGTTTTAACAATACCTCCGTGTTATATGCTTTGCAACAGCTTGTTATGGCTTCATCTGTTAGGCATTTACTATGCATTCACTTTATTTATTTCTTCAGGAAAAAGGAATGCTTTCTAATCCGATGCGTAGGAATGTAGCTGCATCTAATGACCAGTTAACAAATATGATTGAGCATTTATGAAAGGAGCCAAAATTTAAAGCTGTATTTACATAGGGGCATAACTCACCAGGAGCAGAGCTTGTCTTTTGCCATCTGCCTCAAAGTCATCCTAAAAAAATGACCCTCGATAAGGTTGCTGTACTCTTTCGGTTGGCATTGCCTGTGGTGTGAGCACAAGTGCAGGGCTGGGTTACTGGTGTGACTGGGGTGATAGGATGGCTTTAATGAAGAAATAGCCTCGGCCATTGGTACCAGGAGTGGTTGGGACTGCTGAGTAATACATTAGGATGAAGATACTTTGTGTCAGGACACGGCCTATTTTGGTAAGTAATAGCTTATCCAAATCTTGTACAACAAAGTAGACCCCTGCCTTTCTCACCTCCCATGTTCACTGGGCTTACCAGGCTATGAAGTGAGCAGTTGCCTTGGTCTTTGAGAAGCAGCATCTACTGGAAGAATTGTAATTATGTGTTGTCTGGTAAGCTCCACTGCATGAGTGTCAGGCTGTTCATTCCATAGCCCCGGCTGTCGTCAGCATCTGTTTATTTCAAAGGAATTTGAGGGCAGAATTCAGTTGTCTGTTACCAACAGGTAAGATGGCTTTAGTAAATAATACTTTAGAAATAAGTAAATCCAATACTATTGAGAAGTTCTGGGTACATAGCGCTTAAAGAAAGCTCTGTCTGGGGGCTTTGTTTCTTGTTTTTTGTCCTAAGGCAGAGGTTCACAGTTGACACGTATTGTTAAATCCAGGCAAAATCACTAATGCCATAAGAAAACAAAGTATTTCTTTCTGAATGTTTAAGACAAGATTATAATTGCAGGTTATTTTTGGTGAAATCTTTCCTTTGGGAATCTGGAACTATGGGGCATTTCATTCCAGTGATTAAATAAGAGAGACCAGCCAGTGATTCCCAGCTTAATGCAGATAGCAATTTCTTCTGCTTGTAATCCCACTGTGATTGGTGAGACTCCCACAGTGTGAGACACATTTCCACCTAAGTGGATCTGTCGCTGGGTCTGTTACAACACCTGGAACATTTGTATCTTCTCCAGCCATCACTGACAGCACCGTGAAGGTGGATATATGGATATTAGAGGACTCTTAACGCAGGTATGTGCTGCACATTGGCAGGTTTCTGCCCCACCAGAGATGCTAAGTAGGGAATCGTCTGTTTCCATGGCCAAGTGTTAACTGGGGAAGAAACCTGCAGCAAGTAGGAAGAAGACATAGGAAGGATCATTGGGTTTTGCTCATTTTTTTCCACTGCAAATACTTCCACAGGTTGAACACTATAAACTAATGTAGTGGCTTGGAGGCACTGAGACACCAAACAGTTAAGGCAGAGATTTTTGAAGCATGGGTAACTGATACTGGCCTTCCAAGGCTGCTGGATACAGGGCTCCGTGTTTAAGTGCCTGAATATGGATGTTGGTGCCTTGCTTCAGGCAGTTGGGTTTGCAAATGCTGGTGTTGGGTATTTGCCAGGAATAGAATTTGGATCTCTTGACTTTGTGGTTTAACTCCTAGGCAGCGTTTCTTCTTCTCAGTACACTGTGCACTGTGCTTATCCATATGGAGAGCAAACATGATTCTACCAGAGGGAAAATTGTTTTTAGTGATGAATCAGAAGATGTGGAATTTGGGGTTCTTGCTTTGGGGGTTCTTTGCTGTTGGAAAAGAGGTGTTGTATTTTCTTAGTTCATCCATTTCTTGGTTAATGCACTTTGGAAGAGAGCTCCCTAGCATGGCTCCTTTTGCTGAGTTAATAGGTGACCTTGAGGTTTCTGAACTAGAGAGTGTAACTGCTCAGCCTGGATTAGGGCCTCCTTACGCAGAAGAGCAGGGCAGTTTTGGCTTCCCATGGGAACAGGTTAGCATCTTGCCACCCCGAAACAAAGCAGGCGTGTCAGTAGGCATACTCTGCCTCTGAAGCAGCAAGGAAAAGGTGGGAAGAGCTATAAGGAAGGAAAGGGAAGGACTTCTAAGGTTTTAGCACAATTTAGGGAGATCAAGAAAGCAAATAAATAGGACTTCTGGAAAATGACTGTTGTGCCTGGGGTAGGCAGACGCCTGGCAGGAATGCTCCTGGAAAGTTGTTCTCTGCCTATGAGAGCTGTGCGAGTCTGAAGCGTATTCAGAGCAGACTTATCTTGAGAGAGCTTAGCTGTGATAAGTGCCCAGTGAACATGCCTGAGATGAGAGTCGTCTGCAGGGTTAGAAGTTGGCCAAAACCAGAAATTGAATATGTGGGGGGCAGAAATAGGCTTGATATGGGCAATCTTCCCCCAGTGCTTTCAGTTCCTGCTCCAGAGCATGTGGTTGTGAGTACTTCTCCATTAAATGGTTATTACTTCTTTTTATTTTTTTTTTCTGTACAGACAAATTGTTTTTCCCCCCCTCACTTCATTCTGGGAAACAGCCGAACTGTTTTAACTGAAACTTTCCCAAATAACTCAGCCCAAGACAGGCAGACATTGGCTAGGAAATTATAAAACCAAGCACAGGGAGTTTGGCAATGTCGTTAGTAAATGAAAGCCGAGTTTCTTAATGGAAAGTGTCAGGCACCCTCAACCATAAGTAGTGTTAAAGCACAGTCTATAATTATGCAAATGAAGAAAGGGCATCTTTGCCAACTGGACCCATTTCCTAAACGTTGCATTCGCTTTTAAGAATCTGGAGTAGTGACATGAGATTTAACAAGGTGGCTATAAAATCAGGTTTTGAGTGTGACTGAGCTGCCACTTGCAACTGTGAACAGCTGAAGTCTTTGTTGAGAAGTGGTAGGTCAAATTCAGCCCCAGTGAGTTCTGGAGAAACTGGGACCATGAGGGGCTTTAGATGGTTTGGAGAGGATCTTTTTCTACTGGTAGTGGAAACCAATTATCTTTTGACTGGCATATAGTTATCTGTAAAAAAATTAGGAGTTAAAACTGACAGGTTGTGAAAGGCAATTTTGATGAATGGGGATTAAGAGGGGTAATCACAGTTGATGGGATTGAGACTTTGCACTGTCATCAATGAAATGACCAGGAAATACTTTCTTTTGTCTTTCCTACATATATAATTTGACTCCTGGAGGGTTTCTCCTCCTCTAAAGGAGCAGAAATTTGTCCAAGGTGGAAACAGGTAGTTGTAATATGCTTATGGAGCTGAAAATGGTGGTTGATATGTTTTATTTACAAGCTCAAGATTAAGGCATTAAGAAAAGTTGCAGCATTTTTACATTGTCTGTACCATTTTATACCGTGGCATGGGGACTGTCAAGGTCCATCTAGACATTTCCCTCTAACTGGGTTTTGATGATTCCCTTGTTCTCTTCCGCTTTCTTCTGTTGGCACACTTGGACGCATTAGATGTGGAAAAACTAATGCTATTTAGTTTTTTCTGTGCTCTTGGGATCGTCTTGTTTGGGGTTTACAAAGGAGCTCAGAATAGATGCTCTGTAAATCCTCTGGGCCGTGTGTCACATGGCAGTCTTCCATATAACCGTGACACAGATGGTTCCTGCCAGTCTTCTTTCTACAGGAGAAAGATGCCAATGTTAACTAATCCATAAAGCTCCCTTACACCGGGCATCCACCCAGTTATAGCAGTTTAAACCTCCATGGTATCTTAAATGCTGCTGTTGATGTTGTTGCCTTGGTGCTCCATTTCCTCCCTGTGCTAACTCTGAGCTTTTATTGGAGTGTGGGTAGACGGCATAGCACCGGCTGATCAGCATAGCAGAAGCAGAGATCACAGTGGCAGTTTTATATTTGAAATACAGTTTCTGCCGTGGGAAACATCCCATTGCCATGGAAGGGCTTCTGTCAGATCTGCTCCTCAGGCTGTTTTTGTAGGATGCAATCCTTGCTAGAGAAACTGAGAGTATCTAGGGTACGGCCTGATGGCTTCTATCTGAAGGAAAAGCCGGCCAAAATCCTTTAGGACTAAGCGTCTTGTGGGTGAGTATCCCTGGCCAGGAGACATTACTACTCGGAGCTTGCTGAGGGTGAGGAACAGCCAGAGCAGTAAGTGAGCGAATCACTTGGATTTCTAGAGGTGAAGATAGAAATTACTGAGCAAGTATAGGAGGTAGCCGATGACAAACAGAAATGCTTTTCTCTTAATTTTTCAGCAGATGATCTCATTTTACACCAGATCCTCAGCTGCTGTAGATCAGACTACTCCCTTGAAGCCTGTGCTGATTTGCACCTGCTATGGATCTGGCAGTGGCATGCTTGATTTTAAAAAGAAAATAATTGTGGTTGTAGTGTAAAATCAGCTTAGTTGTGGATTAGAGAAGCTTTCAGCATTTCAGTCAGCCTGGAGCTTGCATGCACCACATGTTTGTGAAGTTGCAGCCTGGCACACACAAACTTCTTTCCTGTCTTTCAGGTGAATTTGTATGATCATCTGCTTCAGTGGCTCTTTTGGAATATTCTCAGACTTCTTCCAAAGTGTTTCTCTGCATTATTTATTTTGAAAGCAGTGGTTTTAAAAAGAATTCTGCCAGACCCATTTGGTGCAATACCCTGTCCTGGAGTCTAGCACATTCAGTTCCATCCTGCAGTATCAGGCAGGAATACGAATATTGTGAGACCTTGGATGCTGTTGTGTAATTAAGCTGCAGTTTAAAATCTGCAAGAGAACGTTTCTTCCTCAGATCAGCCCCCAGAAACCCAGTTTATTAGCTGGTGCTGGGAAAGCAGTATGGGCTCCTGCATTCTGTGGTCTCAAGGAAATGCTTTGTCTTCTCTCTCCTCCCTCTTTGCCCCTCAACCCCCGCCATTGTTTGTTTTTTTCCCTATATGCAGCTGAAAAGTCAGAGATGCTGCTGTTAATGCTACATCATGTGTTCCCAGGGTGCAGGCATATCCGCAGACAGTATACAGCAAGTGCATCATGCTGAGGCTTACTTACAACATCCCTGTAATGCAGCTGATTTACATTGGCCCAGGGGAAGGGGTGAACTGGAATCATGAGGAGGCTCTTAAACTTAACCACATCTCCTTCAAGGCAGAGCAAAATATCCGTACCATCTGATAGGAGAGAAGTGGTTCAACTCCCCCTGCTTTTTTAAGAAGGCAAAAACAATACACTGCATATTTACATAGAATCCCCTTAAGGACATCTGTCATGCTGGAGATTAAACTGAATGTCTCTCCCCAGTTTAATGTTATGCCTGCAGGCAGTCTAAGCCCAATAGATTTAGTTACTCTGCTCCAGATCCTAGATTACTAACACAGGCAGTTTTTATTCTTGCCCTTATTTTCCAGAAGCATAGAACCTTTGCTTGTAAATTGCTGTCTTTGTGTGGGTTTTCTAGGCCACTTCCACTTATGTTTTGGAGCCTGGCCCTACGCTGGATTTGTGGTTAGTGTTTTTTGCATTAACTTCTAGCAGCCGCACTGTCCTCGCTTCTATCTCCATATGGTGCATTAGGCAAGTTATTCAACTAATTTCCTTCCCTTCATTGTGAGACACGTCACAGAAGCTGCATTTCCATCCATCACCTTTTATCCAGAAGAAGTTTGCATTGCCTTTAGGACTTAAGCTCCAATTGCCACTAAAAAAACTGGCCAAAGAGCAAAGAGGAAAACAATTATTTGAATGTAATTCTGTTGACTTCTAAAAACAAGTTTACTTTCCTTACTCGGGGAATTACTCACTTTTGCTGTCCTTCTATGACGGAGTCTAGATGTGTGCTGTCTGCAGCAGAGAATCATTTCGTTCTGCCTGCTTGCTTGCTTGCTTGCTTGTTTGCTCACTCTGTGTGGCCTGAATCATAGCTCGGAAAGCTTAGCCACAGCGGCATTTGAAAATATGTATTAATTTGTGGAAGAAGAGATGATTCATTTGAAGGCAGAAGCTGCAGTGGTTTCCCCAGTGGAGGTACCACTTGGCCAATTGACTTTACAGCCAGTGATGTGTCTCTATTAACGTAATTGAAGGAAAACAAATGACAGACATTTTGGGCACCCTCTGCAAGATTACGTTTCTGATTCTTAGTTTTCACCAGTCAGTTACAAACTAGAAGCTAGAATTGAACAGTAACTCTGTCACCGATGTCAAAATTTCTCCTGGCTTGAACAGGAGAGGGTTTTTATCAGGAGGCTGTTGGCAGGTGATTCACAAAGGGAGCAAAAGATTAACTCCTTTAAGTGACTGTTTATCAAACCAGCCTTACTCATTAGATGTAAAGTTCAGTATTCTGCCAGCAACTTTCATATTTGTGAGCTGAATGTCCCATCTTGTGGCAACTCTTGCATTCTACAGTGTTCAATTTGCCCATGTATCCTTAAGGGAATCCCAATAAGTGAGGCAAGTGTCAATCCCCCTTTCTCTCACTGTTTATCCTTGATGGTTTTAAGATACTATTTAATTGCAAATCCGATGTATTATTTTGCAGTTTCCATGCACATTGCCAAGTCCACAAGTCTTAGATCAGGCTCCACAAGTCTTAGATCAGGCTCACTCAGTTAATCCTTTGACTTCAGTCATTAATAACGACAGATGAACATGCCTCATAACATATCTTCCAAGATGTTTCCAAATGAGCAGCCCATGATCAGTGTTATGGCTCTGCCACATATACTGTCATTCTTTCCCCTTGCTGTCTGGTTATGCTATGAAATTTGAACCTCATCAGGCAAGCGTAGAATTTGCTAGGGGACTTAAAACACCTCGTTAGCTATATACGGGCTTTCAAGGCTCTTAACAGATTTCTCCATTAAACTCATAAATTTCTCCATAAATTCCATTTTATATTTGAATCCTAGTCAGTACCACCAACTGTGGCATCATCAAGGAATAAATTAAGGCCGTTAGGAGGCTCTCCTTGCCAGTCCTTCCTATTAAAACTCAGCTGAACTGGCTTGCAGTAGGGTAGGTGCCTGTATGCACGTCTGCATGCAGCACCTCCAGAGCCCCTCTCTTGCATTCTGGCCACATTTCAAGGACAGCCATTGCATTCTGTCTCTCCAGCTTTCCCCACACACCCAAAGGGCCCTCTCCTGCCATACAGAGCTTCTGTGTGGCTAATTATACTTCTATCCAAAGCATATATACGTTAGCCTCAAAGTGGTTAAACTGTATTGGATTTGCATTAAAATTAAAAAGCAGCAGCAGAGCTATGCTTGATGACTCTTTGTGGATGAGCAATGTTCTGGCACTCAGTAGCCACCCAAAACTAGAACATGAGTGGCCGTACTCCGTGGGAGTCTGTCCAGCACTGAGAACAGGGCAAAGCCTGCAGAAAATGCTCTCCACACGGTTTGTGCAAGAGTTATCTGGGCTATTGCCTCACTGAAGGTTGTAATCCTGCACGAAGGAAGGACAGAGCAGAATCTCCCCATGTCTATGTGCCATTTACCTGGATGTTGGGTCCTTCTCTGTATGAGCTGTGCACTGGATAGAAGGACAAGCAGACAAAGCTACATTTCACCCCTCAACTGCTCTTAAATCGCCCAGAAACAAAGTTTAGTATTTGAAGCAAGAAGGAAGCAGAAATATAGGATTAAAGAGAGTTGTGTCTCCCTCGCAGGTATCAGCCCACAAAGCTTGTGGGATGCTCAGGGAAAGAATGGGATATTTTTAAAGATATATATTCGAATGGCTGTACTCAGCCCCTGCATCCTTTCCAGTCTGCTTTTTTGGGTCCACACAAACTTTTTTAATATTCAAATCATCCTGTGGCAAGAAGTTCCACAGTTCAGCTAAGCTCCATCACAGCACAGCAGCTCTCAGATGCACCTGGCAGCTCTGAAGGATCTCTGGGGCTTTTGGGGACTGTGACTCCCTGGTACCCACACGACAGGTGTGACCAAGGAACATAGTCCAACGACTTAGAAGGATCTAGCTTTGAGAACAAAGTTAAGCTTTCTATTTGTAAATGGAAATGCTGAAGACATTCACCTAAGAGTTTCAAAACTAGAAAGCAACAAGAAGTCTTGATAATTAAAGGGGATAATTCAGAGGTCCTGAATTGACACTAGTGCAAACCTGGTGCCACATCAGAACTGAGTTGTGTAAATGCCTTGTGGGGGTGACCCTCAACAAACCCACTTCTATAAACCATAGAATTTCTTCTCTGTGACATGAAAAGACACATGCAGTATTTCAAGGAGGGAAAGATAAAACCTGCAAGGCTTAGATCCTGCATCTAAGCTCAGCCTGCAGGAACAGTTTACCTAACCAAAGTTGTGACTGTGCCATTAAGGTGGCCCTTCATAAATTAATCCCGTTCAAATTATAAAGCTGTATTATTATGCTCTGGAAATACCAGATAGAGATTATGAACCCAAGAGCAGCCCTAGAGGTTGCAAGCTTCACAGTTGAGTATTTCTTTGCTCTGGAGTTCTTAAGACAATTAGTCAGACAGAAAGGGCCTGGCTCTGCATTAAATTCTGTAGCTCTTGAAGTCTCTATGGCGCTTCCATTGCTCTCTTCCTCTTCAGTTACGCTAAGGCATTTTTTCTTTGAGGGAAATTTAAATATACCAAAGAAGTGCCATTTTCAGCCTTCAGTAGATGCTTTTAAAACCTCATTAGCAATGGCAGAGGTGTGGCGAGCACATGCTTAATGCGAGGGGTCCAGACCATCACTCAGTGCAAATCTGTAGAACTTCTGTGGGTTTGGGAACACCGCAGATTTGCACCAGCTGGGAGTGCAGACTTGCCTTTCCACCAGAACATATGCTAACCCTGGCAAAGAATTTAAGCCCAGATTGTGAACTGCTTACTCACAAGGATGAACAGCTACTCAGAAGCAGTTAAATTGACTTCACTGGGCCTCTTAGGTGAAGAACTCCTTACTGGTGAGAGCACAGAGTTCACAATGCAGCCTTTAATTTTCATCCTGTAAATAGCTGCTGGTGGGTTTGCTCAGTGCTGTGAATGATCGTCGTTTTACAATGGATGACCAGAGTGGATGATGAGATCTGGGAGTAAAGGGATCAATACCTGCTAACACAAAAAAGAGACAGAAAAATTCCTTTTACCTCAATTGCATTGCCTCCCTCTAAAGAGATGTTCCTTCAACTACAGAGCAGCAAAAGCAGATAGGTGGTTCTATTTCACCAAGCCATCAAACATTATAAAAGTCAGTTACATAAACATTTGAATCTGGTGACATTTGATTCCGGTGCTGTGTGGGCAGCCTGGTTTACAGCGGAGATTTCTAAACAGGCAATCCAGTTTTCCAGGTAATTAAAAATGTTTGCACAGGCTAGTAGATTTATCTTTTGAAACCATTTTAGCACTAGTGCTCTCCAGAGTGGTATCAGTTGACACAGTGCATAATCTAGAAGAGACTAATTGCTGCATGATTTCTAATTTTTCTGCAGTCATGTAAATGAGCTGAAGTCTGCACAGGTGGAGCCTATTAGAGTGAATGATTTTGCTCTCATGTTGTTATCTTCATTTGCTGTTGTCTTATCAACTCAAAGTAGGAAATCTGCTGTCATGAAAAGCAGGCAAGGGAACAATGTCTGACTGAAAAGTCTTGTTTCATTATTTTTTAATTCATACAGTACTACCTGCCTAATGCAGTTTTCTGATTACCATGCGAGGCAGCCAGTAATGCAGTTTTATTCAAATAAGGGAAGTAGTGCTTTAATTTAAGCTAAGAAATCATCCACATTTCTTACCAGGCAACAAGGATTGTGATTCAATAATACATGAATTTAATAATGCATAATGGTAGACTTTGCAGGTACTAAATAGCAATATCAGAATGAATTAGTATGCTATGTTATTCTACGGGAGTCCATCTCCTTTGCGCATGTGCTCTGTCTCTGTCTCTGCTTTGCTTTTCCTTGAGCTATTTCACTCTCTAAGAGGTGGGATAAACAAATTAAGTCTTAGTTCCATAAGCACACCATTACAGATCTCCTAAAACCTTTTTTGGCTGCATAGGAAGGCTGTATAATGGACCGTGTGCAGCTGGTATGTGGAAACACAGACCTGCAGCGAGAGAGAGAGAGAGAAGTAATTGCACCAGGGGAGGTTTAGGTTGGATATTAAAAAAAAAATTCTTCACAGAAAGGCTTGTCACACCCTGGAACAGGCTACCCAGAAAAGTGGTGGAGTCACCATCCCTGGAGGTGTTTAAAAGATGTGTAGATGTGGTCTTTAGGGACATGGCTTGGCGATGACCTGGTAGTGCTGGGTTGGATGTGATGATCCTGGGGGGTCTCTTCCAACCAAAATGATTCTATAATCCTATGATATTGAGGGAAGTTTTCAGGAGCACAGGGCAGTTAAGACACTGCCGTGGCTCCTCTTAGAGGATCATCCCAAGATATAAGTACTCTGCTAGTTACAAGTTTTGTGATTGTTCCAAGCCTAAGTAAAATCACAGCTTTGTACCATAGTTACCCGTTAATATGAGAAGATACTCTCTTTCCCTGATCCTTTACCCCAGCACGTTTCAGACACAAATCATACTTTTATTGTGCGGTGGTGTTCTGTAGCTGTACTCAAGCTAACTTAAATTCATCTGCCTTGGGTATTCATAATACTACATGCAAGCTGCATGAGCCCTTTTAAGTCTCTAGATAATGAGGAGATGCAAGAAGAGAGAAGAATCTGTATTTACATCCTGGCACAATTGTGGCTGAGTGAGGAGACTAATTGCTTTGGGCTTCCCCTTCTGTTCTTTAGCATCTGAAGCTGGCAGGGCTTTCTCCTTCTCATGGTTAGTGTGGGCTGCTGAGGAGAAGTGTGGGTCCTTGGACTTCACCTCCATTCATCATGTATGATCTCTAGTGTTTTGGCCATGCAAGTAGTCCTCCCGAGCATCTTCTCTTTTTGGCTCCTTCAAAAAGAAGGCACAAGGTCCTGGTCAAAATACAAAATGACAGTATAGCTTCTTACTCTGGTTCTCCTGTTTTGTGATTCTTGGCTTCACATGCCTTATTGCCCCCAGTCTTTCACATCTCAGAATGCCTCTGTCTCACCTCCAACACCTCTTTTAAAGGTTGGGGATTGTGTTATTTTGCATTTTTTGGGCATTCCTCAGCTCAGAAAGTCCTGCATTTCAGCAATGCTGGCTTCGTTGGTAGCTGTGTTTGTTTTAGTTCAAAGGCAAGTTTTCACCACAGTCAGACATGAGCACCCAGATGCAAATCTAGAGGGCCCACTGCTTGAGAAAAGAGTTTTCTATAAAAGCACGGAGCAAGGAGGAAAAACAAAAAGAAAACCGTGGGCCTGATTCTGCTCTGACCAAAAGGGTATGTAGATCTCAGTTAATTTCCATTCTGCAGCCCTCAAAAATGTCCCCTCAGTGCAAACCCATTGATTTAAATAGAATTATTCCTGATTCATACTGTCCTCATGTGTTTACAATAAAAATTCTTACTAGTGCCATTAATACCCTGCAGATTATTCAAACTGAAAGAATTTTTCAGAACAAATTCAACTTTCATCATTTACGCTCTTTGTACCCTCCTTGTGTTTCACTCATCACAAGCAATAAAAACTTACTGATCGGTTTCACTTTTATTTACAATCCAATTAATTCCCTGGCACAATGACATCCTATTTAGGTTCATGACATTGGAGTGAATTGGAATTGGTCTGATTTTTTTTTTTTTTTTCAGCAACGTTATTTCCATTGTATTTTTTTAAAGTTGATCGTGTCCTTTTATTGGCAGTTTAGGAAATAAAACATTTGTATTCCTTAATAGTCTTCCTCCTAATTCTAAAATGCCCTTGGGAAAGCTCTGATTAACTGTACTACATTCAAATGTAGAATGATCTAATTACTGTTTCCATACCAAGAACTTCCAGGAGACAGGATTATGTTGGTTTTAGCTCCTTTGTGTTTGGAGAGTGCTTATACATAATATCTCTGTGTACATGCTACATACATATTTGTGCAGGGATGAGTACATATATGCAACAAATACGTGGGGTTTTTTTTAACTTGGAAAGATGAAATTTTGTTCCTTTTATATTTAGACCTTTTTGCTTATATTAGTTTTCTTCTCAGCAACAAATTATGCTCATCCTCTGCGGACAGAAGCTCGCTTAAAGTTGTAAAATAGATTTCCTCTTGTATTGTCCTGTTCAATAAACCTCTTGTTCCATTGTGGAATCTGTGGGAGCCTTCTCCGGGGACAAAACCAGAATGTGGAATTCATTACGTATTGCCCAGTGCCCCATGTGGAGCACTCATCTGGATTCCTTCGACACAAAAACGTGCTTTATGCCATTGCAGGAGCTTTTGAGAATTTTGAAGTAAATCCAGCTCAGAGCTGGTATATCAATGGCAAATCCTCTTAGCTCTGGTTACAGGAGATCAGGATGTTATTTCAGCATTCATATTTGGGAGCTGTTCCGTTAACACCTACAACAGTAGATGCGGATATATATTTGGCTGCTGTTTAGGAGGATCTGTTTGATGACTTATCCTGAAGACAGGGATTCAAATTCTGTTCTTACTTGTACCTATGTATCTCCATGGAGTTCGCTAGCTTAATATTTCTAGCATACCATCATTTCTCTGCCAAGGTAGGGACACTTAGCTCAGAAGAAACACTCACTGTCTTAAATCATAAGCGTTCTGTCCTGTTAACACCTTCATATCCCTAAAATATTCTTATTCAGACTTGCAGTCTTTAGATATGGATTTATTGCAGGGACTAGTCCTGCTCATTAGCACCAGTTCATGCAATGCAGTGTGGCCCCTTTTCCTTCCCCATGTAGCTCACGACTTGTCCCTCTGTCCCTTAGCCAGTGGCCTGCTTAGGGACAAAAGTATAGGGTCAGGCCAGGAAGCCATAGAATCATATATCATACCATAGAATGGCTTGGGTTGGAAGGGACCTCAAAGATCATCTAGTTCCAACCCCCCTGCCACGGACAGGGACATCTCCCACTAGACCAGGTTGCTCAAGGCCCCATCCCACCTGGCCTTGAACACCTCCAGGGACAGATCATCCACAACCTCCCTGGGCAACCTGTTCTCGTGTCTCACCACCCTCAGAGTGAAGAATTTCCTTCTAATTTCCAATCTAAATCTACCTCCTTTTGCTAGGGCCCCGTTCACAGGGTAAAGATGTAAGGAGGGTTTCAAAGCCACCGTTCCTTCCTGTAGGAACAAAGAATGTTTTGTGTAATGTTTGTAGGGTCTCTTGTAAGCCAAGAGCTGCTCACCTGCTGTGGGATTTGGGGAGGTGGGTAGTGTAAGGGTAATGTGCTTGGAAACCACTCAGAAACTGAATGATACGAATGACATGAACAGAGACATGGCTCAGCTGGACATAGGTGCGCTGAGCAGCAAGTAGAGAAAAAAGGCAGCCAGAGAGGTGGTTTCCTCTGGCAAGCTGTATGTAGAGGGTTGTCAAAGCTGAATTATGACAGTGCTAAAAATGGTGTTTCATATTTTCTCTTGGTGTGTTTTGAAAGTGGGACAACTTTCCAGGGATTATAATTGTGACTTGGGAGTGAGCTCAGCAGCGAATTTAACAGATTAGCACTTACCAGCTTTTAATTCTTTCTCACTGGCCAAGTGTCCCGCATCAGCTCATCAAGGGTATGGAAATTCCAGCTGATGAAAGCAAAGCTGGCTCACTGGTGGGGTGCAAGTTCTGCTAGCCCATTTCTTGCTTTGGGTTTGCACTGAGTTTTTAAAAGGTCCATGGTTTAGATGGCTGCAGAGATGAGAGATGCTTCCGTGTGTCCAAACCTCATGTGGTATGTAGCAAAGGAAAAGGGTTTGCCAGAGTGATATTTACACCAGTGGTAACAATACTGGTTGTAGAGCAGAAGTGGTGGTGGGGAATTAACACTGCTTGTGTGTGTGAGGATGACTGTAGGATTAACCATTTATACACTTCAAGTACTTCTTAACTAAGAGCATTTCTTCTTAAACATCAAACTAATACATAATTTTATTTAAGATGTTATTTCCCTGGATTTCTTGAGAAAAACTTACAGCAGAAGTTCCCTAATGAACTGAGCTTCTGTCTTCACTGTCAGATCACCCTTCTTTTTTAAGCATGAATCTGTTGATACTTGATGTTTTGCATTTGCTTTTGTATTTTCCTTGATCTCTCAGTTCCTGGAGGCATGCATTCAAAGAAAATCCTCAGTTTTCCCTTACTGAGCTGGTCCTCATGGCTGTGGAAAAGACCGTGAAAATGTGGCCGTTAGGGAGTGTCACATCCACGAAGGCATATAAAAGGGTTTTAAAGTAGATAACTGTGCTTTTCCCAAGAGATATTGGACCAGATGATCCTTGAAGTCCCTTCCAACCCAGTATTCTATGATTTTATGATAGATTATTTTTAGTATATTACTCTTTCTCAGCTTTTCTCATGATTTCTGGATGACTGTCCTATGATTCTGAGATACAAGAGACTGGTGACCTTGGTTTCTTGTGTGATGGCGTTGGGGGGTGGGTTCTTCTTTCTGCAACTTGGGGTTCTTTTCATCTTTCAGTTTAGATGTGATACTTTCTTTTGGACTCAAAGTCCCCCTTATTCTTAATTTTTTGTATTTTCTTGACAGTTCAGGGTGCTTTATAGGGGTTGGTTCACAATACTCTCTTTTTTTCAGGGGAAAGACAACCCACCCTGAGAGGCTGTGTGTTTAATGTCGTGAACAGAGCCTGCAGGTTTTTCACTTCATTGCCTGGACGTAAGGGTAAAATCCAGCCTCTACAGTTTATTACTCTCTGTTTGTCACCAGGTGCTAGTAATTTTGTAAAGCTTTTGTAAAGCCATCATCCTCTTTTCCTGCCACTGTGTGGATGCAGTACTTCTGGGTGACTTCACTACTTGCAGAAAAGTAGCTTCTTATTTATGTCCTGAGCCTAGGCTGCAGGTTAGGGCAGTATTACAGGATGTGATCACATATGCTTTCCTGTCCTTACACTCTTGTGAAGGTTTCTGCGTATAGCTGTTACTGGAGACAGGAGGAGTGGTGTGATCCAGAATTACCATTCCTGCGACCCAATTGGACTGCTAGTGGGGACTGTTAAGCCCTCAGTGTTGACTGAGAGGAACTGTTTGAGCTGGGTGATTCCTTACGTTCCTCCCCTGTTCGCACTGGCTCAAACAATGAGTTTAAAGCAGGGCAGGGGCTGTGCCAGGTATTTGATCCTGAGGATGTGCATTAAATGGCAGGAGACATGGTTGTTTCTACTGATGAGGAGCACTGCTAATGGTATGGGAGACTCCCAGCCACCTACTAATAAGCCTTCCTCCACTTTGCTTGCCATCAGCAGAGTCTGTAGAGGCCAGGGGGCTGCTCTTCCTTTTTCCTTGGGCAAAGCTCTTCATTAAAATTGGGGTGAGGGAAGCCCTTGAGTGTCTCCAGAATACATGGCAGAACTTTTTCATAATACTTCCTCGGAGTCTAGCAAAGGACAATGAAGCTTGACAATTTTGGATGGGGTTAAATACAATATGGTTTGAAGTTTTCTGGTTTTGTGTTCTAAATGCAATAATCACAGTTATTAAAATGCGAAGGGTTATTTCATTGAGCTTTGGAAGTGGAAATTGTCATGAATTGTGTTTATTACTGTAGGACATCTGAGGTCAACATGAATGTCCATCACTACATGAATGTGGAGCTATAGGTGGCTCTTGTCTAAGAGTTTCCAGTGGAAACAGAAAAGGGACACAGGATGGGTAGAAGATGCCCTCATGGAACAGCATGAGGCTCTCTTAATTCCCCAGTGTTGGAGAACAAGCTAGATTTTGTGAAAAGGGGGTCAGCTCATCTACAAGGGACAAAGAAATAGGGGAGAGAGCAGAAGAAGGGAAGCCATAAAGTGGAGGTGAAGAGAGGCTGCAATCAAACAGTGTTGTGAAGGTGAAGGCTAGGCAGAGTTGGAGGATGTTTCTGTGTGTCCAGAAGCCTCTGTCTTGACAGTGTCTACAGCTGCTCTGCAAGGTTTTTTCTCTGGATTTAGCCTTCTGGGGGAGGGGAGGCCCATCTGGAGCTTGTTGGGTTTGGAGGGCAGCAGCTGTCTCTGGCACTTTTCTGAATCCATGGGGAAGAGTAGGCGAGCGGCTTGTCTGAATCTTGGTATTTCCTTTCCTCCCAATGCACTCGTTTCCTTTATTGGATCTTGTGCTGCTCCTGATAATTCTCTCCCTTGCTTCCATTAATATCTTGGCAGCCTGTGACAGGGCTGAAATGACACGATCAGGAGCTACTGCTGTCTTAGTTGTTCCATGGGCATACCAGGAATGTTCTGGAACAGCTTTAATTAAGGATAAAGCACTCTAGAAGAAGGATGAAACAGAGCATTATAAAATCAAAGTTAGCAGTCTTTTTAAAGGATGAAGTTGTACAAGGTTTGAGTGACAAGATTCCTTCGTACTGCACAAGTCTCCATTTTATAATTTGATCTCCAGATGGCTGTGATTATTCTCAATCTGGAAAAGTATATTAATGAAGATTTTCTTTTTTTTTTAATTGCATGTGATATGAATTCCCTTCATAATTGAAGCTATCATTTTTTCTTCATTTTGTTCAAAGATAAATTCACTAGGGAATTGCAGACCCTTCCTACCAGACAAGAATGATGTCATCTTCTCAGCTTGTCAACTGCATCATTTTGAAGTGCAGGGTAACTTTTTTCTTTAAGTAACCAGGTTGATAAGAGAAAGACTTGCTGAAGTTGGTTAGAGCATAAACTGTATACTATGAGACTTATACAGCCCATGAGAAGAGGAGTCTCTTGTACTGTAGAGAAATGGTTGCAGCAAAGGGAAATCTGTGAATACTGGTGCATTGAGACATATGCTGGGCAAGCAGAGACTGTCCTCTAACCTGGTATCAAGGGAGAGAAAGCTATGGAAAGGAGGCTGGCCTGTTTCAGTAGGAGGTGAAGAAAAAAGAACAAGAGTCATTATTCTAAATTTAGAATTTCTTTTCTTTGTGAATAAAGTAGCCCATCCCTTCTTTTTTTTTTTTTTTCTTCTGGCTGGGTCTTACTTGGTTTTGGTGCTTCTTGGCTCTCTCCTCTTCATGGAAGGCAAGGAGATGAGCGAATAAGCGACGAGCATTTCCTCTTTCTTGCACAGCTCTGGCTTGTCCCTCCTCTCAGTATCTGCTCTAACAAGCCATGCAGGGCATCATTCTTTTCTAGATGGCAGGTCACAAAGCTTCTTCGAGGCAAGGCAGGCCCAGTGCCTGGTTCTCACAGCTGCAACTCTATTTCCTGTCAAATTTGTTGTGGCTTGCGTGTACGACATTCTTCAGCCAGCACCCTCAACACAGGAAGCTGGGCCAAATAAAACCTTTCTTAGTGAGGGAGGTCTGTATCTCAACACATCCCCGTTGTATCTAGCAGAAATGAGAGGAGACTCTTTTTTTTGTTACTCTTTGTTATTTCAGATGGAAGGAAAGAGAAAATCATGTTAATCACATGTTCTTTCTGTAAGTGATAATGATGGAGTGTTTAAGCATCCCATTTCAAAACTTCTCCTTGGTTATGGTTTGCTCTTGAGAAGAATACTTTCCAATTAGACTGAATGCCAGAGCACCCCATTTAGTGTTTGTTAGGGCAGCATTGGCCCCTGGACAGCTTCAAGAGCAGCGGTTACAGAGATGAGAAGGAGGCTTTTGTTTGGTTGGTTCTCTCTCAGTTTAGAGGGCTGCATTTCTTGTTCTGGCCATCCTATTCAGCCCAAGCTTTGATTTGAGCACAGCCTCTGAAGAACACTGCAGCCATTGCAAATCTAAGCATGGATGAGGAGAAGCTGCAAGCTGTCTACTGGTTGCACTCTTGTGGAGTCTGCTTTGTTCTGGGAAGGCTGAAAGAGCACACGTAATAATTTGAACTTCATTCAATATCTGTTTATTTGACCTGCTCCCAGGATTAGTGCTTGAGATGAATAAGATTTAACTTCTATGAGCTGCTTTCAGGTAGTGTTTGTTACTACAGTGCCTAAGTGACTCAGGTGGAAAGGTGGTTTCTGGGTCTTGCAAAAGAGAATCTAGCCTGTCCTGTAGAACAGCAAGTCATCAGGAGCAGAGTTACTGTGCTGGTCCAGGAGCTAAAAGATTTAGTTCCTTAACACGGAAACACATGGCTGCTCTTGCGGTGGCAATGAATCTGCCCGGAAATGCAACAACTCATAAGATGTGTAACCAAAATTGTGTTGTTCAAGAGTGGAACAAATTAATTAGGCTATTTGGCGTCTTCATCTGTCATGATTTGAGTGATAAAATTCACAGAAGACAGGCTGCCTTTTTCTAACAGCTTTCCTCCTGCTGCACACGTGGTCTGGGACTTTTTGTGCCTTTTCTTCTCTCTGCTGTTCATTCGAGCCTCCAGCCCCAAGAGCTAAGGAACTCCTGCTTCTTCCCTGGGTATGGGACTAGCAGCCATCAGTGAGGAG
The DNA here is from genome assembly GCA_013400335.1 of Eurystomus gularis. Classification (NCBI taxonomy): domain Eukaryota; kingdom Metazoa; phylum Chordata; class Aves; order Coraciiformes; family Coraciidae; genus Eurystomus; species Eurystomus gularis. The sequence continues at coordinate 123,998 of VZZY01006866.1, read as the reverse complement.
GAGCTGAAGAGGAGGAAATGCCTTTCCAGCCTCAGTGGCTACTCGTAGAGTCCCCATCTCTCCTCCCCATTGAACTTAATCCCTCATTGGAACTCTTTTCAAGCTGTTCTTGCTGTGCTGCTCCTTGTCCAGCTCCCTACCAGCCTTTCCTCAGGGTGTCCTTCCCATGCTGATAACAGGGGACTGGGGGCCACAGGGAAGACTTCAATCTCCTCCTCACTCCTTGGGCACACAAAACACATCCTGCTGGTTATAGAGTCCCTCAGCCTCATCACATCACTACAATGAGATGGATACTATCAGCAACCTGCGAATACTGTGTTCATGGAGAAGGGAGATACCCTCTTAGCTGCTTTCAGGAGCAGAACTGTGTTTCATTGCTCCACTGACTGTGATTCTGATGAGTTCCTCATGTAAAACTGCCAGGTTGTTGGAGGGGTTTTGGTTGTACCAATTTTTAAAATTTATTATTTTTAAGTTTCTGACTCTTTTAAGAGCAGGAATGCGCCAAAGGAAGGTGAAGGATATGAAGAAGTAGTGCCATTGAGATTAAAGGGACCAAATTTTACCAGCAATCACAGCAAATATCTGACTTGCTTAAGTGAAGCCAATTACTGTATTATTGCCTCCTTTTGCACTATGCACAGTAGGGATGTCACTGGATAATGGTTTGCATGTAGAGTTAATCACTTTGATGCATTTCTGACTGATCCCAGCAAATTATGTTTTGGTTCCACTATATTAAACACAAGAGCAGGGGATTATCATTAATAAATCTAAGGCACAGCATGCATAAATCTTGAATAAATCAAATATCAATTACATAGGCAGTATCTGCTGACATCTGCTTTCATCAAATAATATATTTGAAATAGATTTTACTCCACTTTGTCTGAGTCAAAGGAGCGCTAGACTGGTGTGCAAAGACCCTTACTCCAAAGAGTTGGGTTATGTAGGCGTGCTATTGCTTGCTGAGCAACATAAAACAGCCTTTTTTTTAATTGCCTTTCATTTTTCTACATAAATAGCACATAGAGTAGTTCACATGGTACAGAGAGGACTCGTATCTTTTGGAAGAAGCTCTCCTGTGTATGTGTTACTAAATTCTGTTTTCAAGTATTTTATGAAGGTCGCTTCTGATGAGGCTGCTGTATACTCACAACCTTTTCATGCGAGGGCTGCCTGGGTGGAGTGAGTTCAGCCTGGGATTTCCCGGAGATTGTGACAGGTGGAAAGAAAGTTAGTTAATGCTCGATTTCAAGGGAATTGCAGAAAGGGAGGATTAGATGTGGACAGAGCCCAGGAGCCTGTGGGTGTTTGAAGGCCTGTGGGCAGGGTGAGTATTTATCTCTGAACACATCATCTCCCTGCCAGGGGCAAGTGGGGTGTTTCTCTGGCTTGTGGGAACACGCAAAGCAGGAGTTTAACGTGGTGGTGAGTCCTCTTCCTACCAAGGCAAAGGCCTCGCATGGCTGCAGAAGTGACACCCTCTATTGTGTGTTCTCCCCTGGGTTTGAACACGCGAGGACCACGTCTGCACCCGTTCCTGTTCATGCACTGGCCCAGGGCAAGGGAGGGCTCCTTCCTGCTCCCTACAAGCACTGAGCCACCCCTCCAACAAGGTGAATGAAAGAAAGAAGGAATATGGTGCTGGCATATCAGTAGAGTGTCTTCAGATATGTTGGTTTATCCTTTACTATCCTTTTCTCATTTATCAACTATCTCTTCACCTCACTTCCAGATTAATGGAGATTGTGGTGACTCTGAGCAACCCACAAAATGAGACTATAATCTCCAGCTGAAGAAAAACAAGATAAAACTTTAAAGGTACACTCTGAGCACTTGCGTTTCCAGCTTTTCTCAGCCTGCTGGAGTCCCACATCTGCCTTAGCTTCACAGAGGCACTTCAGAAATGTTGTTGGAAATGCTGCTTAACAAGGCCTGTGGATCTCCAAGTTTTGTTTCATGGGCTCTCTGGGTAACAAATAATGCATCTGAAGACCTTGGGGACATACCAGATGACTTCTCCAGGGTTTTGTGTAATAAACTTACACACAGATGTTTTCAAATATGCGCATACACCATAATAAGTTTGAGTACATGTAGGTGGATTTAGTTTTCTAATTTTGGTGCACCATTTGTAAAGCGTGCTTGTTTGTGAACAAAATTCTTTCTTTTCTGTCTGGGCATCTGCTGAGCGTGTTAATTCTGAGGAAACGTGCAGATATCAGAACTATATTTTATGAACACCACGCCAGAAGGAAAGTAATAGTTTTTCTCATTGTTTTTGGAAAGATCTGTCAGCCTCTAAATTAGTGATTTCAACAACTACAAAAGTCCCTTAACTTACGCATTCACAGAAATGAAAGAGTTGGTATCCTATGGCTTCATGTATTTTAATAGAGCTTCCTTTCTCTTGTGCATAGTCCTGAAAGGCACTGGGAGCCTCTGGTCCAATTTGCAGCAAGTGCACTTCTGCGCGAATCTTTATACCTATTCCTGCGATAACACCAGCGGGTCTGTGGACAGCACAGCTCTCAGCATGTGAAAGTGAAGCAGTGTATGTGTGAAGAATTTTATAGGAGTACTGTCCCTTGGGAAAGGTTTTGAAAATATCTGACACTTGATATAATCTACTGCATTCCAAATGCAAAAAAAAAAAAAAAAAGCTCCTTAGAAGTGTTTTTCTGAGCCCCAGGGATGTCCTCTGGCAGAGATGGTCCAGTTGTATCCAGAGAGGAAGGGACTCAACTCAATTGCAACTAGGAAAAATAAATATAATAAAATGAAAAATGACACAAGCGCTGCTTTTGCTTTGGTGGTAGGAATATTTAAGATGTTCAGCAAGCACATTTCAGGCTCATATTCAAGTCTGAGTCCTTTCTTAAAAGAGAATAAATTAAAATATAAAGCTTTAAATTCTTTTCTTAGCTGCCTGGTACAATTCCCTCTGCCTTCTGTAGGTGTTACACCTGTGCAACTGGAAACGGGTTCTTGTTCCCCCTTGCAATTTAACACGTCCCGTTACTACTGTCAGGTGTCATGATACAAATCTGGGGGTGGCAGTATGGATTTGCAGTGGTGTAACCATATATAATGCTTACCCTGTTGCAGAAGGAGCTGTAGTTCACCTGAAGATAGTTATGTGTTCAGCTCCTGCCCGTCACTGGGGTTTTTTTTTTGGTGTTTGGGTTTTTTTGTTTTGGTTTTACAGCTTTAAAGAGAATTCATGGTAAGAAGTGGTTTGCAAGGTAGAGATCTTCTGTCTGATGGAAGGGATTCAGAGTTGAAGCAGATGTTGCACCGACTCTAAGGCCTTTCTGTAGGAAAACTGGACCTGGCTCGTGCCACTCCACAAAAAGATCTGGAGAGGACATCAGAAGGGGTAGAGGTCTTTGCTTTTGCTCTCACAGAGGTTTAAATCTTCTTGCTTTGACACGGGTGTGCGGCACCTTGTGTCCACTGCATACACACGTGTACATGTGCCAGTGGGAGACAAAAGCTGAGACCAGGGAGGGATTTCACAGCCAACATTTGCAGCCAAGTCACATTTCACATACACAAAGTACAGGGAGAACAGCATTTTTTATTTTATTTTTATAGAGGATTTTTTTTTCCTAAGGGTGGTAAGTGAAGCATGAATTTTATCTCACTGTATCACAACCACCTTGCCCACAAGCCAGCAAGGTGGCCTTTCATTTACATTTCATACATTTGAATTCTTTATTTTGCTGAAGTTTTTTTCATCTTGGTGAAGTCTCATTGCCTGAGTCTGCTGCCACAGGCTACTAGTCTGGAACAGATCTGAATCTCAAAATCAGTCATAATGTTAGAAGCTACAAAAGAAGGTGAAGGGAAAGGTGAGGACAAGTATAAAAGGCTGTTGCCAACTCTATCTAGCTGCCCAGGCCATCCATGAGATGAATGGAAGAAGCCAAAACTGCTAGCAAGGGGAGCATTGCTCACTGCTGTTGGGCTTCATGTCTCTGGGACAGCCCATAACTGTGTCCAGGTTTAGGGACATAGATAAGCAGATAATAACATGAGGAGCTGCTGAATGTGGTATTTCATACAGCCTGCCCTTCAGGCTGATCCCAGCCTCCCTGTCCAAGTGTCAGCCCATGCAGCTGAAGATCTTTGTGCAGGGCTTGACCTCCTGTTTGCCACAAGCTCTGGGCCCACTGCCACAGTTCTCAAGGATGTGACCAGTGTAGCCCCCAGCTTGTCATGTGCTCATTTTACAGGGGAAACCATTCCCAAAATTAGCTTCTCCATAAGATTGTGTGGGATTTGGGTTGAAAGGAAAAGAAAACAAAACACATAGGGTATTTGTGTGTTTACATTTGTGCAAGATGGTTGGAGATTGAAAATGCTGCCATTTCCCTGACCTTGTTTCTTTTTCTGCTAGTTGAATTGCTATGTAGCAATTGCTTAAAGTGGCTAGCAACGATAATGCAACTATTTCCAGTCATTAGCAACTCTCATGGTGGAAAATAAGCCTATTGAATATTAGATTAAGTCAGACTGCTTAATTAATACCATCTCAGGGCTGTCCTAAAGAAATTTCCCTACTCTGCAGGTCTACATGGATGGCAGAGTACACACTTATACGCTAAACTGCAGGCTGGCATGACACGTTACTGAAAGCAGTAAGATCTGTGTAGTGTGGGCAGTTTGGAAGACCTTTCTTCTGCAAGAATGAACATGGCAGACTTCCCAGATCTTCTGTATTTATTTATTTATATGTGCAGACACATATATAATCTGCCTTTTAGTTAATTAGCTAATGTTTGTAAAGTGCTTTGAGGATTAAGTGCTATATAAGTGGTAATTATTATTATTATTATCTCTCAGTATGCCTTGGTAGACAAGGTCAACCAAGAAGACACCAAAGAACGTATCTGCTAATGAAGGCTGGGTAGACTGTTTGCTCTTCTCCCCCTGTCCCTGAGGAAAAAGAGAGTGTTAGGCAGTAAAAAGGACTTCCTTAATGAAGCAAGTTGGTGAAGCCCTGGATCAGATTGCCTGGGAAGCCCAGTAGGTGACTGTCACTGGACAGGGTAGACAAACCTGTGTCAAGGATGACCTAAGAGTGGCTATTCCTGCCTCAAAGGGCCAGGGTGCGTGAGATGGTTTCTGGAAGTCCCTTCCCAGCACAGGACATGGTGGCTGTCTTCCACAATCTGTCAGCTTGATGCTTTCCTGGGTCCACAAAAGTCAAAATGCCCTTAAGCCAAATATGCAAGGCAGGACAGCACAAAATGCGCTGATGTTTCTGGTCCAGCTGGAATACCCTCCACAGAAGTGTTGAGATTTTTCTTGCACTCTTTTTTAGAAACCATCTGGCAGGGCTGCACTGCTCCGTTTGCCCAACACAGGCTCTGCTGGCTGTTACCACTCCCATAACCATGTGGGCAGCACTTCTGCTCACAGACCACCAGATCTTGCAGCCTTATGCAGCAGCACAAGCTGCCTTTGCGTTACTCGTCAGGCGGTGAGCTGGGCTGGTGTGCTCATCACTGCTTTGTTTCACCTGCTCGGGGCCACAGCACCCAGCCAAAACACAAACTGTGGGCAAGCGAGGGGCCAGGTGCGTGTGAAGAGGTCCTCAGCTGCCTGACCCGTGGTGTCTCAGCCTCTTACATGGAGTGGGAAATTCCCATTTTTGCATTTCCCTTGCTTGGTACTGTGTGAGTGAGTGTTAATGTAATAAGAGTGATACAGCACATATACAGAGTGCCTTTCAGCCTCCTTTATGAGTTGCAGACGTTAACTAGCTCTCTTAAAATACTTTCAGGGAAAATAGATGTTTGCATTTAATACACACACACAAAAATGTATTTAGAGACATCTATGTGTATGCATCTGTCCCAGAGAAAAGAGTGAACCAAGGCAGTGAAAGGCTAAAGAGAAGCCTGGAAGCTTGGCACCAGGCTCTGTAACTTTTGGTCAGATGCTGTCCATGAGAACAACATCACAAATCACATTTCTGTATTTCTAGGCATCTGACTAAGATTTAATTGCTCTTAAATGTTTATTTCCACACTTGCATGTAGGTACATCCATGGTAATGTGGGTGTATGGGTTGTCATGTGACGTGGTATTTGGTTAAGTAGATCTTATTATCCTCAAACCTTTTAATTGCTGGCAGGTAGTGACTGGTTCTCAAAACTTCTGTTGGCCAATATTGAACTATTGCTCCTTGTCTTCTTTACCAAATGAAGAGACTTGTGATTTTGGCTTCATGGTATCCTTTAGGTTATCTCCTTTTGTAAAATCTGGGTCCAGAGCACCGCACATTTTTACATATAACATCAACTCCTTCCTCCAGCAAACCCCACGGCACTGCCAGGACCACGCAGCAGAACAAGGTCCAGCACACACACCTCTGCCTCTGCCAGAAAGCCCCATGCTTGTTGTCATCATTCTAACAGAAAACACAGACCCTGAATCAAAGGAGTTAACTTGGCCTTGTCAGCATATTTGTACTGAACAGTTAAAAGGTTTCAGGGGGCTGAAGGCAGGTTCCAGCCTGGCTCATCCCACGGCAGCAGCCATCGCTACGACCTGGTTTTGTTAAACTTTTGTTAAAAATATGGATAGGAGAAACAAGGAAAATTAGTTAAAGCACTGAATGTGGTAAATATAAAGTACTGCTTTCCCCCAATACGATTTTCTTTCTCTTTCACTGGAGGGAATTTTTACAAACTCCCTTTTAGCTTGAAAGTCTTTTAAAATGACTTTAAATAAATAGGATGAATGTTCTTTGGGAGAGAAAAGAAACCAGCTGAGATAGGCTGGAGTTGCTATTTCTGTTCTTGCAGCTAAAGTTCAAGACTTTTTCTTTGATGACAAAGCAAACACACAGGGAAGGGGAAAGAAAAGGCCCGGGAATAGTCAGCACCAGAGACAGAAGCTGTTTTCTTTCGCTCACTGGCTGCTACAGTCCTGCCAGCTGCCTGGAGACCAGACAAAGTCAGCTCTGCTGGATAGTTTAAGATAATGTTTCTTACTCCGTGTTTTGTTTCTGAGCACAGAAGCCTTGCAAAAGATAGAGTCTTGCCTTGTGTAGAGAAATCTTTATCAAAGGACAGTAGAAGTTGGGTCAAAGAGGAGTGGAAGTAGGGTGGGTGAGGAGGGAAAAGACAAGAGGGAGCAACATGAGAAGCAGAAATGCAAGACCAGTGCTGTTAGTGTCGCAGGATTTCAGCAAAGCTGGTGAAGAGGGGACCATTGCCAGGGTCTTACTGTCTTGTTCACTTCGGTCGGGACCCAAATGATCGCTGTCAGGCCGGTGAAGATGGTGGTGCTGGGCAAGAGGAGGTAGTGACTGTGGCAAACAAGAGGAAGGCACATTGACTCATTCTTTTATTAAACGTTTATGCCTAATTTCTGGTCTTCCTCCCCTCTTCCCAGAGATTGCCCACTTTCCCCTCTGACCTGCACACCATCCCCAAAAAGGACGTATATTGGTAACCTCACCTAACTGGGACATATTCTCTTAAAATTTTTCTGGGTGTTAGGACTAAAATGAGGTGTAACTGGTGGTTGGGCTTTGGTTCCTTTAGAGCGTCTGGACCTCTGCCTGTGCAGGGGCACAGGAACAGTTGTTGTGGAATTGGAGGGGGCTCACATCAGCTGACGTTGAACAGGACCTCTCTTGCTGCTGCTGAATCCTGTGGGAAATGAGAGCAGGGCCTGGACCTTCCTAAACTGACTGCAGAGGAGGTGGGATGAAGAGCAAAACTCTGACTGACGAGCTCAAGGGAATGCTTAGTAGTCCTTTTGCAGATCTTAAAAATATGTGTGCACTAGGATCTTCATCAGACCAGCGTACATATTCCTGCACGCTTTGTTGTACTTGACTTTGATCAAATTCATGTCTAACACATATTCCACACTCTGCTAATACTTCTTGGTCTTGTTCTCTGCACCACTGCTGAGCTGGAACTACAGGTCTTTTCTTTGCTGTCTCCAAAAAACAGTGTCCCAAGTTCACCTTCCTAGGCAGTGTGCTGTCTGCCCTCAGGTTTTCTAGTGAGTGAGTGATCACTGGTTTTGGTGAAATGGGATAATTAGCTGAAGAATGTACAGACATAGATTGTATTACGTAGGTAAGTGTATGTAAAACAAGGTTATGTTATATGTATATCTATGTGTATGTTATATCATCATAGTATTTTATTATATAATTATATATTATAAGATAATTCAAGTATAGTAATTATTGGAAAGTTAATATATAATTACATTCTAATTATATATCATTGTATTATTTATAGGTATATGTAGGAGCTTGGGAGAGAGCTTGGATGGCTGAATGAAGATTAGACATAAATCTGTTTAAAGCTTAGTTGCTCAGTTAAAGTCAATGAAGCCATCAAAGTGCAAAATGAACATCTTCTTTTCGTTTTCCATAACTATGTCTGGATTTTCAGGGTAGAAAATTTGGTTTCAAAACTTTTCTAAATAAATTACTCTGGTTAGTTCTCAGAACCACCCATTGCCAAAGAAAAATTGTCTGTATCAGAAGGGTTACAATGGAAATAGGAAAGCAGAGAGAAAGGTGGTGAATATATACTTTGTTATGGGAGATGGTAAATAGGCTGTGTGAGATTATTGGTTAGCCTATAAAAGTGGAGCTTGGGTGAACCTGGTAACAGTCTGAATGGTGGGGAGCAAATTCCCAGGGAATGACCTTTACTGCTGTTCATACCAGTAGAACTGGAGGGCGCTCCCTGAAATAATTAGACAGCAAGTTTAAATCAGCAAAAAGGAAGTTTTCCTCCCCCACCCCGGCTTCCCCAACACCCACAGTGCATGATTGTAGTATGACACTCCTTGTCACAGGATGTTGTAGAAGCCAACGGTATAAATGGGTTTAAGAAGGGATTAGACAAATTCATGGAGAGGAAGCCTACTGGGAGCTATTAAGCACGATGGTCCAGATGCAACCTCTGGCTCAGGAAGTCCTAAAAATGCTGATTGCTGGAATCTGAGAGGTTATACCAGAGAAGGGATCACTGTAATTGCCATGCTGCTTATATTTGGGTCTGAAGCACCAACTGCTGACCACTGGGGGAGATGAGATACTGGGTTGGATGTGCCCTCAGTGACTCAGAATGGCTTATCTATTTTTATGTTCTGTTTTATGTTTATATTTATGTTTTATGTACAATGAATGGAGAGTTTACCTCGCTTTTCTCCCCACTACAAGCTGAAATTCACTAGTGCCAAGAAATTCAGATTTCTGACTGTTCAGGCCACTCAGGACAGGCTGCTTGGAGCCGGCACAGATGCAGTGCAGCACATCACAGAATTGTTTTGGTTGGAAGAGACCATTAAGTATAACGTATTTCATACTGGCCTCTGTGACTGCCCAGGGCCAAGTGAGCATGCAGCCCAGATCCTGGGCTGGATCCACTGCTTCCCTCTGGGTACAAATGCCCATTTGCTTGTATGAGTAAAGACATTTGAGCAAAGTTGACTCCAACTTTGTGGCTGGAAATTCGGGAAAAAGTGAGCTTATTGCTTGCTCTGCCTCCTTCTCTGGAGCAGGTTAAGCAGCAAGGTTGGTGGATGGAGGAAAGTTTAGCTGCCTTGCATATACAGCACCACCAGTTATTACTCCAAAAACTGCCTAGAGAAGCTTAAAGTTGGTGACTTTGTGCAGTATTGGCCTTGTTTCATCTGTAGTGGTGGACTGAAGGTAACCTGTAAATCCAGATGCATGACTTATGTCCTCGCTCCAAACCGATACAAAGTCTGACCTTGCTCAGCCTGGGCTGTAAAGAGTAACTGTTCACACTAAAGGTGAATTAAACAGGCTGCGAACCATCTCATTTCCTTGCATAGCATTGATTCAGGAAACAGGTACACGTTGGCCCAGGCAACTTGGGTAGGCCTTTGGCAGCATTCAAGTCCATGCTGAAGGAGCAAGGAAGGAGCTGAGACTCAGCGGGTTATTGCTTGGGCAGTACCCTCCAGGGTTACGTTCTGGGAAGGTCTGTCTAGGGCTGGGTGCTGTGTGATCGGGCTAAGCTATGCTGCAGGGGAGGACTTGGACCTGGGAATCTGGACGCAAAACAGCTGAAGTTAGAAGTGATTTGGAGGCTAAGCTCTGCTTTTGAACCGTCTCCAATGTCTATGCATTTATCCAAAGCCGTCCCCTCTCCCTTCCCCCTGGCATCCCCTCCCCTAATTTTTCATAAATGATGCCACTGGGGATTCATATACGAGAAAAAAATGAGGCAAAAAAAGCCAAGGGAGGAGGAGGAGGAGAGCTGTACCTCTTCTGCAAATGCAATAATTCAGATGGGGGAATGTGCTGTTAAAGTTTCTGCCTTGACGTGTGTATGTGAAACGTGGCCAAGTTATGGTTTCTGTGGGAATTGTACGTTTGAATTTTCTGCCTTTTGTGTGGTTAAATTCTCAACCACAACATTGCATTAAATAGTCGGGCTTTTTTTTATATTAGTTGTTGTACCCATAAAGCTTAATGTTTTGCTTCTTTGCGAAGGTGGGAGGGTATTTGTGTGTTTTTGTGCTAGGGCGATGACATGGCGGTTTACTTTCAATCGGAGTGTGGAGGATACACTCGGATTTCTGCCAGAGTGAAAGGGGGGTGGGGCGGCGTGTTGGGATCTCTTTCTAGCGAGAAGGGATGGCTCAGCAACAGGAGCGTACTGCCAGACCAACAGCAATTAGTCGAGGGGACAGGGCTGGGCCTTGGGATTTCCTGTTGTGATACTGGATTTTATCTCAAAGTAAGCAATTCCAAACTTGCTCCAACTGGTAGAGCCCACCAGTTTTGTCTGCTCTTCCCCCGACCTCCCCTCCTCCAGATATTTGCTCTACAACCTCTGAGAAGTGATGTGAGTGACCTTTGTAGAAAAACTGCACCAGCTGTCCACCCATTAAAAACCAGCATCACAAGCAGCATTAATTGCTGCTGTGGTTGAGACTCTCCGTGCAAGCCAAGCATCGAGCTGATGTGAAGGTCTGGTTTCCCATCAGCCCCTATAGAAGGTCAGGAATGAAAGCTGGGAGACATTGTGGGGAAGCCAGCATCACGTCTGTTTGCTCTGTACTACTGAGGCTGCCAGTGCTGGAAGTTTTAATGTCAGTACAGCTGAGGGTTGTGGTCCCTTGAAATGTAAATTGGAAGAGTTTCACAAGAAGTGTTTATATTCTATGTCAGCAGGAGGCTGAAAGGTGAAGTCCTAAACTTGACAAATGCACTTCTTGTAATCAGTGACCAGCAAAAGCAAATGGATATTTACAGGTCCTGTGAAACCCATTCACTTGGGTTAGGTTCATTATTGCAGCCCTGAAGCAGTCTTAGGCATCATGGGCAGCAGAAATTATCTCTTGTAGCACTGGGGAAAGTCAGATAGGCTGGGGAAGAGTGGTGCTGTTTTTTGCTTCTTTTTATTTACACTTTTTTTGGATACTATTCCCAAATTTGTTCTTTGAAAACATAGGTTCCAACTTCCTGCAGCCACCAAAAGCAGTTAAACCTTTCAGACTAGGGCTGTTCTCCTGATGGCAGCCAGCCACAGCTTAGAGCCTTGCTAGTCCTGTTGGAGATGGAGATCTGGGGATGAAAGGGAAACTAAATCACCAAGGTTTGCTCTTGTGGGAGCTTCAACCTCCCTTTTCTTCTTCCAGCTTGCTAGCTGGAAGGTGTTATCTTTTCACTTTTGCTTCACATGCCTATTGAGTCCTTCCCCCGCATTAGTGTCCCTGGTGTTTTTTGCCTCAGTGTTCCCATGTGCTCCTTTCCAGCTAAGAAGCAATTATTCCGCCTGTGTCCATATGCATATTTAAAAGTTGAGGTTGTCCTTCTGACCTTCCCACTTGCCCGTGAACCCCTCCTGTGTCTTCTTGATGTACTTTGAATTTCCACATTTCCTATGGACAGAACCTTCCAAACTAGGTGGAGGGGAATTCGTTTGCTTTCCTCACACAAAGAGCATTCAGAAGCTTTTGGCACCCCGAGACTGAACTGAGGCAGGCACACGTGGTGGTCCTGCATGTGTGAATAAGTGCTTATCCCCACAGGGTGAGCTCAGGTCTCTGGACTCAGACCCAATGGGTAGGTAAAAAGCAACTGCTTTTAAAACTACTTTGAAAGAATGTAAATGTATTTCCTGTTTTTACCCACCAGGTCCTTGAACAGCTTGTGATATTTTTAAAAGTCCAGTTTCCTTCACTGTCCCTAGAATAGAATCCTGTCCACTGGAGCGGGTGGGACGTTTGCCTCACGCTTCAGGAGAGAGGAGCTTCAACCTGCATGTGTCCTGGCAGAGAAGCCTTGGGTACCTCCACGGGGTTTTCCTCCTTAACAGGATTTTCTAGCCTGTTTGAGAAAGTTTTCTTCTCATTCTGCCTTTGACAGCTCTAAGGGCACAGGCAAGGACGCTGTCGGCAGGGAAGCTGAGTTTATTGGCTGTGGATCCTGTGATTTGGATACTTTCTGCCCTTTTTTGAAACAATTCTTTGGTTTTGAAAGCAAATGGTGGCTATAATATAGTGAATTGGACACTAAATTTCTATTAATTCATAAAAACTAAAATAGAATCCATTAGGAGTAGTTTGGTATTGGTGTGAAAGGAGATGTAAATTATCTACTATCATGCTTGAAATGCAAAAGCTAATCATGTTTGGCATCAGGCCAGCTACCATTAAAGTAATTATTTTTAATCATCAGCACTTGGTGACATGAATACTCATATTTGTTGATTTACTGTGGAAAGCACTTCATATAGTAAATAAAAAGCTGGGAAAATATACAGTTTGTTTTAACGATAATAATAATTATTCAGATAAAAAGATGCTTGCTTTTATGAAGCCAAAAGAGTTGGTTTCTGTCCCCAGCATCAGTCGATAAAATCAGCCTGCTCTAATGCCTGGCTTATTAAATGGGAAGCCCACCGGCGATGGAGAGGTTTGGATCTAATTTCTTTGTGAATCCCACATTTCTTATTCTTTCCAATTACTAATAGGGGGTTCTCCTGACCCACTGCTGTTGAACAACTCCTTTTCTCCAGAGGGGGTTAAGCTGACATCAATTCAAGCTGAGGTGTCCTACGTCCTATTTGAAGATAAAGTCTGTAAAATACTGTAAATGATCCACGTGACTTAGGTTAAAAATCCCAATTTCGACCTATTTTCACTGGGCTTTCATTGAGGCTGAGACTCCTAATTGCCTGTGTGAGTTATGTAAGTGCCTTGCTTATTTAGGACCACACTGGAAATCACCTGTCTTCTGCAGGAATGAAACTGCATATGCTGGCATTATGTGTCAAAATGTTACACTGACATTTGGAAGTATTTAATAAGAGGACCAGCAATACTTTCAGAAAACATCTCATGGATGTGACTGAAGGTCTGTATTTACACCAGTGGTCCGTCTCCCCAAAACATTGTGTCTGGATTGAAGACAGCATGCCTTGATTTCACAAGCATAGACTCTTTCGGTATTAAATACACGGTATTTAGGTAAAAATGACTTAATGAAGCAACCAGGAAGTCCAAATTCAGCGTGTAGTGGCTGGAAAGACAGCAAGTACATGAAAGCAATTCAGGGAGGGGAAGGGGTTATTAGCGGATAAAGCAAAAGAAACAGCAAAATACTAAGCGTAGGGCTGTTGGTGATTTTAAGGAAACAGGGGCTGATTCCTGCATGTTAATTATAGTAGAATAAAAAGCTGATTACAGGGTGTGAGCGGGTGTGGGAATGGTGTATGCTCGGAGTCTCAGAAGCAATTCCATCGCGTGCATTTTGACAGGGTATTTCATGCAAGCCGAATTATAAAAGAATGAATTACCCCAAACAGGCAAGTGGAAAAGGAAAGCAAACAAAAACTCGTCTCTCAATTCCTTACATAAGCAAATCCAACCAAACCTATGCCATCTCCAAAGCTGTGAGAGCACTGCCACGCTAGCCACGCAGTGCAGTGGGAGGTGGCCACTTGCTGGGTAGCCAGGAGGCTTGGTGGGAGTGTTGGTTCCCGTTCCTTTGGCACGGCACAGCTCAGCATCTCCACCACAGTGCTCTGTAGGTATTGCTTTTGTCAGACTCAGTGCAATTCCCTTTTGCTCTAGTTTTTGTCTGCGTTACATGGTGTGGCACTGAGCTTAGTGACCTGGCTGGCAGAGGTTTGCTCTATTGCTGTGGAAGGGACTGCTCCTCAGCAGTCTTCTCCACCTCCTGTCCCCACCCAAGCACCATCCTCAAAATGTGGACCTTCTTTGAGCCTCTCCTTTCTGCAGAGTATAGTCTATATAGCTAGCCTTTATAGGATGATAGCTGTTTTATCTAGACCAAGCCCTTTCTGGTTGGGGGATGCACAGGTGATTTTATCTATTAGCCTACTCTGGTTCAGGGATGCACAGCTTTCAGATGGCCACTAAGCCCAGAGATACAGCTTCCTCTTTCTATCTTCTAGTTTGGAGCACAGGCACGTACGGAAGGCTGTACACACAAAGTGCTTTTAATATTGGCCCACGAATTAGCCTAGGGCTTGAAATTGGGTCTTTCTAGTCTGAAAGTCATGGTACAAGTTCTTAAATAAAAATGCATCCATTTGTTCACGGTCCTTACATGTGGAAACATGGTATGTGATTGTTTTAGGCCATATATTAAAAAAAACCAAATACAAAAGACAAACGCTTTGTGGCCAGGAGTTTCAGAATGCCTAGTAAGTGTTTTTAACTAACCCAGGTCAAAAGATGGAGGTTTACACTATTGTTTTAGCTGTTTGTGAAAATAAAACTCAGTGGGGTTTTTCTGAATGCCCAAATGTAGAACAGATAATTGGGCCAGTGCTAAAATAATATACTTCCTGTTCTTGTGCATTTTAATTCTTTTGCCTTGACAAAGCTATGAAAGGTGAAGAGGTGCTCGTATCTGACAAAGATTCAGTCCTACATGAAACAATAATTTAGGTAAATTCATACTTTACAGGTATTTATTGAGAAAAGGAAGGTTCCCAAGTCAAATAGTTCTCTAGAGGATTGTGCCTTATCCTGCAGGCAGTTGCAATATTGGCTTAATTGATTTCTTATCAGAACTGTAAGAAAAAAAAGTTTTGCAATTTTTTCATTAAACTTTGAGGGGGGAAAATAATTCTTTTCTTGAGATTTTAACATTCGACTTGATTCTGAAATGTATTCTCCACCAGTTTCAAATTTTTCCAAAAAATGACTTTATAAAGAGGTCTCTGAAATGTTCCTTTTAGAAAAATTTCAATGTAGATTTGCTAACTCAGTTTTCTGAGGTTTTACTTTTAAGTTTTATATAATAATACAACATTTAAAAATCTTAAGAAATAGATTTATTTCAAAAAGGAAAATTCTAGCTTTTTTATTCCAAAATACTGCAATGTTTTGGACTGTTCACCATATTGTATTTTTTTTTTCTACAGGAACATTTCAGCAAATATTGCATGAACTTGTGAAGGATTTTGATTGACTGCCTCTGACTATTCTTTCAAAGTTTTTCTTGGCACCTCTCATTGATTTCATAGCCCTTTATTCAGCTTTACCAAATCTTCCTGCATTAAGTTTTGCTTCCATGGCGTTTTTCTCATCCATCTTCTCTCTGATATTTCAGCAAAAAAAGGTGTCCTCCCTTCCCGTGTCCTACTGTTGTGTTTCCCCTGGTTGTTGAAGAAGGTACTGTGTAAGCTGTTTGATGAACCTGGCACTTGCCCTTCCCACGGCCAACAATCAGTGCCTCATCTGGCTCTGTGAAATGCTCGCTCCGCTCTTGGTGGTTTGCTAAACCCATCCTCTCCTTCTCCTCATCAGCATGCAGCGCCCATCTCTTCGGCTTTTGAAGTCTGTGTGCTCAAGCCAGGGAGTGCCGGTGGCAGAGCAGATTTGTAGGCAGAAGTGTCAATGTGGGTTACCTTCGACGTTAGCTAGATGGTGCTAAAGAATTTTTGCTTGTCGTCGCTACGGAGAACATTTGGAGTGCAGTCCTCCTTTTGGTTCCTGGGCTTGCAATTGAAAAGCAGCACTTTGGCTTGGTGCTAAACGCAATCTAAGTTGCAGCCGGTGCATACAAGGAGTTAAAAGCGGTGAAAGACCAGCTCTGGAGCACTTTATGAGTTAAGCCTATTGGTTTCAATGACTTCAGTGCACCGTGGATCAGCCCCAGGAGCCTTACACATACTTTGACATAAAAGAGGGTTTTTCCAGTGGAGGACTCCCTCTCCTGCCCCTGTTTCCGACCCGCTGGAGCAGCTATGGGCTTCCAGCAACCAGCTGATGCTTCCCATTTTACTCTGAGTGAGCCTGTCTTGAGAGAGTGAAACTTTCCTCTTACCTTTCAGAGCCATATCCTACAGCGGTTTGGAAATTTTTAGAAGTGAATAATTTAGGAAACAAAACCAAACACTATCCCTCCAACTTGGAAGTAAGTGCTCTTGGAGCCCAGGTTTCCTTGTTTTTTGAGTATTGCTGTTTCAGATTAGCAGAGTCCTGGCTCTGATAAATACTAACAAAGTGTAACGAATGATCAAAGCTGCATTTACAAACCAATGAGCTTGAAATGATTGATCTGGATGACATAATAATGATAACCAGTGAGACAAGGCATGCAGGACTCTACCCCTCCAGGTACTGGGAGAAATGAGCAGGTATTAAAAATGACTCTGCTTCTTAGGTCATCAGGTTATTCCCATTCCGATATAAGCAGAGGACAAAAGCAAGACCCTCGCTTTCCCCCAGAAGAGCCCTGAAGCTGCTTTGGACTGTTCATATCCCTTTGATAGTAATTCACTGTTTGATCACAAAGTTTGGCTGATGACCTAGTAAGAAAGATCAAGTCATTCGTGACCATTCCCTGTACTGCTGCAGATCTAAGCCTCTTGCCTGTTGTTCAAAGTGTGGTGGAAGTTCAAATGTTGCTCTTTGTGAAGACTGTGCAAGGCTGTAGTCACAGATGTGAAAGGATATGAGTGTGTCTAGGGCATGGACTTTGCCATCTGGAGGTTTCCTGTCATCTCCCAGAAGACTGGCTAGATGATTAACGACAAGACAGCTTGGACATACTATAACTGCAATCTTCTTTAGAGCTTGGCTGCCACTGATCCCATGATAACCTCTCCAACAGCAGGCCATCTCCTTATAACCTTCTAGAATCATGCTTTCCACAGACTTCCTTTCCTCCAACAAAACAGAAGTGCCAATCTACTGGCCTTAGACCTGGCAGATGAGAAAGAATGAGTCTCCCTTGTCATGGTCTCTTTTCCTTTTTTCTTCTTTTCAGTCTTTCACTGCAAAGCACCTCTGGGTGTGTGGGATGCTCACATTCCTCAGCACACCTTAAAGAAAACTAACCCTTCTATAAAATCTATTTATTTATATTATAAAATCCTGCTCTTTATTTCTAGCAGGTTGCTTTTTCCAGGTAGCAACAAAAGACCTTATAACCCAAAGTTCAGTGCTATGGAAGATAGTCTATTTGTGCATGTAGGAGATGCCCTCACAGCATTGTGAACGTTTTTGCTCTATAGGCCTGGTCCTGATGTGGTGTCACTTGCTCTGGATTTACAGAAGCCAAGGATCATTTTAGGGACAAGTCCTCTGCTGCTGCTGCACCATTAACAGCCACCAGCCACTCCTTCTTTTCCTTCCATCTCACAGAAAAAAGTATGGCAATCAGAATAATCTTGTTCACCCATGGGCCAAGGAGGGCTAACATTTTAAACATACTGGGCTGAATCCTCAGCAGGTTATAAGTAAACAATAACACCTTTGAAGTCAAGAGACCTTTTCTCATTTACCATCTGAGACTTTTTCTCAGTGTGACATTGGGAGGACATTCACAATATCTACATTTAGAAGATAATTTCTCTAGGTTTCCCATAAAGTTGACAAAGAGACAGTCCCTCTGGAAGACAATTACAGCATTTAGTTATGTATCTGAATGGCCCTATGGAAGAGGCTGTCTTTTTTTGCTCTCCTCACCTCTTTTCCCCCTTACCCCTCTATGGACCATAAAGACTGTCCCAGGTTAATCACCTGAAGCAAGATGCTTAAAATTTGGCCAGCTGGGTAACATCTCGTGTCACCACTTTCAGCACTAACTCCAGATTTAGTTCATCTAGCCGTTCCTTGAGGACTTCTTCAAAGCAGCTCCATCTGTTTGTCCAACCTAAAAAAAAAACATTAGTAATGACAAGTAGGACTGACAAGTATGTGGACAGGCATGAGCACTTTTCTAAAGATTTCTAAACTACCCCAAAGTCCTTTTACCCAAACAGTGTTACCGTATACGACAGTTGACCTCAGACTGAGTTCTCTGAGCAGTGAGTCCAATTAGCTTTAATACTTTCAACATTTAAATAGTTAACAGTAAGCAAAGTTCTTTAGAAGCGGAGGGGGATGACTACATGTGCATCTGCTGAAGTTGTCAGGCAACGATGGAACAAAAAAATAAAAAAAATTTCTCTAATTGCTTCCAGACAATGCCTTTTGGAGAGGGCTGTGCGAGAGCAAGCGGAGCTCACGCTCTGACAGAGGGACTGCTCCAAGCCAGAGGGGAGGCTGCGGCAGCCCTGCCATCTCTCCAGTCCTGCCTGACGACCTTCTTGCTGCCAGTGGAAAAAGGCCTACTTTGCCCCAAATGGCCCAGTTCTCCAGCTGCCCACAATACCCCTCACTAACAGGAAGCTGGTGGAAAGCTAAATGCCCAGGGCAGCGAGCCAGCAGATCTAGGTCTACTGCTTTCTTCACAACTGTGGGCTCGTCCTGTGGCTTCTCTGACTCTCCGTTCTCTCTGCCAGTAAAATCTGAGATAAATCTGAGCTGTTGAGGGCCATAGTTTGTTAGCTAATTTGTCCAGATCCTACAGTAGCAAGTGGTGTTGTCTCATCGAAATACAGATAAATTCCTGCAGCTTCTCATGTATCCTTACCTAGAAGTATAATTCCAACACAAATCTTCCTGCTTTGCTATCTTTCGTGTTGCTTTCTGGAGTTTGTTCATCTCAGTGTTGGTGGAAAATGGGATTCGTGTATTTTTTGCTGCAATTGGAAAACAAAAGCGGAAGGAGCTGGGAGAGACAGCAGCAGAGAGCACTGAGGAAACTTCACTGGCTGCAAACAGCATTAACAGTCAGTGCCAGAACCGAGGGAGGAGTAATAAGGTCATATATTCTGTGATGACAAGTGAGGAGAGCTTCTACTTGAACTACCAGGACTCAGCTCAGGCAAGTCCTGCCACCAGTCCAGCCCTGGCTATAACAAACCAGCCTCAGAGGTGACTTTTCAGGAAAGTCTAATTTCTGAGGAAGCATAGAAAAAACAGAGGTGGAGAGGCAGTCAAAGTATTTAGCCCTTATTAGATTCCACAGAACTCATTTACTGCTCTCTGAAGCCTCCAACAGCTTCAGCTGTGTGACGGGGAAGACTACAGCCCTGTGTTTTACTCCGCTTTGGCTCAGCCTCGGGCAATTCTTTATCAGACTTTTCTGATATTTAAGTGCTAGGCATTAGAAATGCAGCTTAAAAATAAAGCTTGGTCTTAGTTTATGGTTGCATGAGGTGGTATTATTGAGGTTATTTCTCTCTGGGAAAATCTGTATTGGCCCTTGTCAGTCCACAATGAAGATACTTATCTTAGTACTCGTCCGGGTGATTGATTGTGTCCAGTCAATACTGTCAGGTGCTGATGTCTTTTTCTATCTTAGGTTTTTTTTAAATCTCACTGTGGAGTTGAAACCACTTAAATATTTTATTATAGCAAATGTAAGCTCAACATGTAAATTTAGCAGTAGAACTATATTTATATCCGTGCACATACATGTACTTTTACAGGCCCAGGGTTTTTATTTTACCTAATTTCAATCTAAATGGTTTGGTTGTAGCGGAATTGGTAGTGGTGTACATGAGCATCATTTTACATCAGGACTTAAACAAGTCTCCACTAAAGCAACATTGTGGTTTCTCGCAGTTGGAAAGGTCAGTGAGTATGATAAAAGGAGCCCAGAGAAATGGATGACCCTAACAGGAAGGAGATCCACAGGAACATCTTGAGTGAATTCATTGCTACATGTTGACATGCAGTGAAGAAACAGTCTCAGAAAGCCTCTTTTCATCATCTGTACAGCAATCTTAGGCAAAGGCCCTTGAAAGTGAAGTTGCTTAGGTTAACCAGAAGCTTTGTCTTTCAGATGGATTTAAGAATTTAGGTCACTGTCAACAGTCACTGCAGGGAAGACAGTGGAGATTCAAGATATTTGTAAAGCACCACGCTTCATCTAGAGCCTTTCCCACTCATGGCTGAGCTGGTGTAATTGAGTTTATGAGGACCCATCATCTGTTTCAGCCTGAAGTCAGCTGGGTTAATTTAAGTCAGGGCTCACTAGCTGGCAGAGGAGAGCACTTTAAACCTACCCCAGCCATTACTGCTGCAGTCTGGCCTACTGCCAGCACAGAGTCTACAAGGAGTTGGAATATATTTAGCTTCAGCTTATTCTCTGCCCTCTCAACGTACATGCTGACCCATGCCAGCTGTGACTCAAGTCTTCCTGGCCCCTTTTTTTGACATCCTCCAACCTGCCTGCTTGTTTAGATTCACACTGCTTGCAGGTATGGTACTTACCTTGGACTGTAGAAACCTGACTGTGCAGCAAGACTTCCTCAGAGACCACGGGCAAGTTGTTTAATTCCTCATACTTGGTTTGCAGATCTGCAAAACAAAGAATAACTCCAAGAGTCCCCCCTGGGATGCTGCAAGGAGTGATGCTGGAGTGTTTGTGCACCATGCTGGTTTCTCTGTAGAAAATACCACTGTTAAAATTAGCATAGTTCTACTCTGAAATCTTCACACCGGGTGTTAAAGTACCTATATTTGGAAGTTTCACTTGTTTTGAAGGGTGGTGAGGGTTGTTTTCCATGTGCTTGTATGATAATCTCACTTTAGCTGCATTTTTAAATACTTTCCTTTTTTTTAACAGTTGAACAATAGTCTTAAAATGAGTTCACCTAGGGCAGACCTGGGAAAAACTGAACATATTAAATATAGCACAGAACCTGTACTTGTAACGTTAGTTAGACGAGTCATTCAGGGACCGTGTGTTTATTACTCCAAGAAGAGATTCAGCCCTGCTGTTATTACCAAAAAAATTTAGCCCTTACTGTAGTTAGGGAAAAGTGCTCCGGATTATAGTTTCCTCCACCAAACACACTTTTTTAATCTTGGAAGGTTCTTCCTCATCCATTCCAACTTTGACTTCAATTTTTCGTGGGCAAAAAAATGTCAGGCAGCTGTATAGGATTTCCAGTTACAAATGACACAAGTTTTAGCACATCTCATAGGCAAGGGAATACAATGTACTTGATGATCTGATAAAAGTAAACCTGAGGGAGCCATTCCTAAAAGTGCCACTTGGGGTCAAGGATGAGATCACATCTGAGAAGGCAGCAATGGTAGCAAATACCTTTTGTAAAACAATGGCATAAAGGGCTTTAGAAAGCCGGCCTGCATTCAGGGGTCCTCATGGGCTTATAGTGATTATGGGCATATGCAACCATGTGCCTATAATGCCCAGTAAATGTCTCATTCTGCTCCCTCTTTAGGAATAATTGTCCCTTAATAACAGCAGCAAGGTAATTTAAGTCACTGTGAGCTGATTATAATGTGCTTGAAATAGTCACAGTCAAGGGGACTGAGGATGGGGAGTTTTTGTCAGGCAGATCTTGCATGTTGGACACTTTTCTCACCCCATCATGGCAGTACACACACACCTCTTAGTTTGAAGATCTTTACCCGCCTTTCCTGGGGCTACCAGAAGGTTCATCTTTCCAGTGCAGTTTTATATATTGCTGGTTAATGAGGAAATCGTGTTCCAGCAGCAGAGGAAGTTGCTCTCTCGGTTTTAGATCACAACTAATTATTTCTGGGTAATTCTAGGAGCCCTGTACAACAGCCTGTTGTCTGGACTCTGCCAGTTCTGTGTCTCCTCTCAAACAGGAGCCCATGGGCTGAGGTCCACTGTGATGACACCCGGTACAACCAGTTGAGCAAGTAGGTTTTTTTTGTGAAGCTCATTCTCACTATAAGACTGTGATAGTGATATGTCTGGAGGATTGAGAGGAGAGTGCATACTGGGTTTCCTTCCAGCTGAGACATAGAAGTAGAATTTGGAGAATCTTGACTTCCGCCTGAGCCTGCCACTGATGTTTTGTGCAACTTTAAGACAGGCACATTCTCTTTGTACCTCAGTATGTGATATCCTTGCTGTAAATATAACCTGAACCACTTGATAGGTTAGATCAGGCAAAGCATCGTGCTGAGATGACTTTGCTTTTTCTGTTACCAAATGCAGGGTTTTCAGAGCATTATGTCCTGCCGCTGTGCCATGAATGTACCTTCAGGTCCCTGTTTGTAGAGGCACCTAATTCCCTGCTTTGCATAGATCTTCTTAGAAGCCCACTAAAGGCAATGGCAAACTGTGCTATTGGCAGGCGGGAAACCTCTTTCATTTCTGGGCGCGTGAGGTAATTAGGTATTAGGGTGATGATGAATATCAAAGAAGCTTAATATGAAGAGCTCCACCAAGGGTATTGCTAGGCAAGTGTAACTGCAGTATTATACCTGACTCCTGCATAATCAGGCATGTGGAGGGCTGAAGTTTTCATAGATGCATCCTGGACATTGATAAATAACAAGACCTAACTCCCTGTTGCCTTGTGTAGTGATGTATGTATCACAGCTTGTGTTTGTAGTAGAAGTCCATCCCTTTAATAAAAAGTCTTCATGAAGTAGAAGATTTCAACTGTTTGGGATTTCATACATTGAAATTATCGAGACAAATTCAGAAAGAGAGGATTTAAAGGTTCATCAGAAAACTAAGGGGTGTTTAACAGTGTATGCAAAGAGTAGTCTAGAGACCAGGAACTGCATATTTTCACCATGTAATCTGCATGTAACATAATCTGGCTCTTTTGCAGGTACAAGTGTATTAAATAAATTCTCATACAATGTGTACAAAGACAGAAGAAGAACACATCTTAGAGCAAAGACTGAAATATATCATTTTTTAAAGAAAATGGAGGGAGCAACCAACAGGTTGATTAGAAACTTTTGGTTTTCTTTAAAATATATTAACATTACATACCTGTGGTCCTCCTCCTGCTCCACAGTTGGTATTTTTGCAGGTAACGCATATGTTCTGCATAGTTAATTATAGTACTTAATACCATCTTGGATCCTAATCTAGCAACCTTAATTTAACAAGGCTCTGGCTGCAGGGGCAGGTGCTCCAGGCAGACCCAACTCAGAGCTCTGCCCACCTGAAGCTTGTTGCAATCCGAGAATTTGTAACTTGTACCCAGGTGTCCCTACGACCTGGCAGGTACCTCAGATCAGAACTGAAATACCCCACCCCTCTGCTGCCCCACCAATCTGAGCAGCCTCTGAGTTAATGATGCTCACATGGTAGGGTCAGGAAAGGGAGTACAACCTAACAAAGAACTATTCCAGGAGACTTGCTGAGAGTCGTGTTGTTCATGATGGTCCTATCCTTTTTATTCTGCTTGGGGTGGAAGTTGCGTTTGACCGGTTGCTGCCTCCCGCTGCTGGTAATGCCTCTTGCTGACCCTGGGTTCGGATTTGTTTGCTAAGCTGGGATCTGTAAAACTGAAGTCTAACAATTCCACCGCTTGTTCTAATTTAGTGAGGGGTGAGAATTAACAGATGGTGTCATTATCAAAAGCTGCTCAAGTGTTAAAACAACATAGATCCCACAAATACAGAAAAACAAACGGCAGTAATTTTTCCAATATCTGTTGAATAATAATCACACTTTGCATTCATACAGCGCTTTTTAATCCACAGCTTTTGAAGTGCTTCCAGATTATAACTAAAGCTCGGCCCAGATCTGCAAGAGAGGCAAGCATTGCCTCTCTGAAGTTCAAGGTGTGGTGCGGAGAGTTAAAGGCTTGCACTGGAGAGATGCACAGGGATTCTGGCTTCTGCTCATGGCTCTGCTACTGCTTCAGCTGAATGGTCTTGGGTAAGTGATTTCGTTTCTCCATACTTGAAATTCTCCATTCCTAAACAAGAACGTTTTGCCACCTTTGTGAAGTGTTTTGTTTTCGACAGATGAAAAGTGCTGTTTTGTAAGGCATTGCCTCTGTTGTTATCATCGTTGTTGTTATCATCATTGTTGTTACTCTACAGAGCAGATACTGAGGGTAGTAAACATGAGATATCTGGTCTAGGTTTTCAGAGGGGCTGAGAATATCAGGGTTTGGTCTGAAGTCCTTGTAAAGGCTTGATGTTCAAGTGTCCCAAGGCAAACGCTGTAAAACAAAGGTAGAGTTTTTCCTCTCTCCTTATCGGTAACCTTGCTAATCATTAAAACTTCTCAGGAGCTTTGTGTGCCAGCTTTCTCCATAATACGTATTCATTTGTGCTCCTGCAGGTGTAAATGAGCACTCCTGCAGTTAAATTCAGCAAGTAATTGTAGTAAGGAAGTGATAAGAGAAAAGGATTTGAGCTCGCTTTCTCTCATGCTCTATTTCAGGACTTTGTGATGAGGCCTTGTTTCAGGATTAAAAGAAACATGGATAGCAAAATCATATCTATTGGTAAAGCTGGATGTTAAGACTCTGTGCAGCAATAGTAATGTGTCTGTGATCATGGCATTTCAGAGTAGGCTGTTTCAGAAGATAATATTTCTGGTGTTAATAATATTTATGTTTTGGTTGGCCCAAAGGATCCAGTGGTCCTTTGTGATAAATCTTTGAAAGATCTGCGTTTTCATGATAAATATGAGTGGGGAGGGAGGTGAGAAAAAAGAAAAAGAAAAGGGTGGGGGGAGTGGGACGACAAAACCAGCGTTTTGGGAGGGGAAATTCTCAGATTAATCATGGCCAGTTCTATTCCAAAAAACAAAGTTCACTTATTTAGTATTTGCTTACTTAAAAACTGCATTCATATGAGTATCGTACTGGAAGGGACTCTTTGCGTCATTTGCTAGATTTGTGTTAGTGAAGCAGTTAGAGATTTGTTCTCTGTTCCTTTGGGCAAATGTCATGGTACAGCTTGTATCCGTGTGGTCTAAAATCTTTCATTCCTAAAAGAAGTCAGCAATGCTTGAACGGCTTCCTAGGAGCAATCCCTGGCCTGTGGCAACCCCTGAACCCTGCTTGGCCGTTGGTAAGGAGGGAGCTAATCCACCCAAGCCAAACTGTGCCAGAAAGTGCCACTATATCAACAAAAAGAGGACGGTGCTGGAGCCTACCGAGAGTCTAATCACTGGCTTCACTCCCAGGCTATAGCAGGTGGTCATGTCCCATAACCCATTTGAAATCCCTCTGAAAGGCTGGAGCGTGTCTTAAGTTTCCAGTGGGGCCCAGGATGGATGCTTTGTGAGCGTACGTTCTTTTTGAAGAAACACGATTTCATACAGATTTCTTATAAGCTGTTGCATTCAAGTTACGGTGTGTGCTGAATGGTGTCTTCTCCTGCCAGAAGTTCCCACTGCTGAGTAGCAAGAAGGCAGCACGAGCCAGGGGTGTTGCATTGCCCTGTTGGGTACAACGTGGGCATGGTTTGGCCTTCACTCTGTCAGACCTGGTAGGGGCTTAGTCTTGAGACTCAAAATTTTGTTGCCTTCCTTTAAACACCAGAATGTTACAAGTGACACTTATTTATTTATTCCTTTGGTCCTGGTCAGTTGAAAAGAAGAAAGGAAAGACTCCTTGAGATTTTTCTAGCTTTGACAGCATTTGAGGCTTTATAAATGTGGGTTTCGGCTGCACTCGATGCAAGTTACTGCAAACTGGCAAACCAGCCTGTAAGCCAGCGTAACACAACCACAAGTTTGGCAACAAATTACCGCTGCCAGATGCCTTTGCTGTTCCTTTAGCTTTCTATGGATTCGAAGCACTTCACTCTTCTTTTTTTTGTTGTTGGAAATACTTTCAAAGTAGAACACAGTGTTTTGGGTTGTCTAGCCAAAGTTTAGCTGTCCTTTTGCATCTCTGCCAAACTTCCTGTTTTCAGCAAAAACAATTTATTATCTTGCTGGTTCTTTAGACCTGAAAGGATTTGCAAGCACAAATAAACTTCTGGGTTTTTTTTTTTTTAATGGCCTTTCAAAGAATAAACTCACTTGCTTCCTCTCAATTATGTGGTCTATACTAGCAAAGAAAAGTATTTAACCTTTAGGCCACTAGCAAGATTCAGAAAATGTTCTAATTGTGCAAAACTTCTGCACTCTGAACTTTTAAAAGACAGATAATTATTTTTTCATTCGCTAGAAATATTTTTTTTCAGGGGGTTGGGCAATAACATCACTCTGCCATGTGTGTGTTAAGGGAGTCTGGAGCGAGTTAAAATTTGAAATATTTTAAGAGATGTTTTTAAAGATTTTTAGTAATTGACTAAAAGGGAGTGATACGCTCTGCTCAGGAATGCTTTGTTCCAAAGGCTTATTATTGACAATCTGGCCACATTGTCACAAAATGGGAAAATCTATGAGAGGTAGGCAGAAGCCTTCCTATTCGACAGCTCCACCAAATCCGATCTGCAAGTAAAAAATGAGGCAGTGAAAATATCCGTTACCTTCATGGAGAGAAAGCAAGATATTGCTGCAAACCAAAGCCTTCTGCAGAGGAATGGTAGAAGAATTGCGTCTCTAAAAATGAAACATATGTAAGTTATCCAAAAAGAAAGAAAAAATAATAAAAAATCCTTGTCATTCATACTCAATGCCACTGTAGCGTAAGGGAGCTTAATAAAAGCATGTTTGTAAAACTGACTTCAGCAAGAGTACATTTTCAGAGTAGGAGGTGATAGCTTGGCATTAGGCAGCTATATCTCTGTGTGCTTTCAAAAATCATTATGCATTACCTGCAACTGTTGGGAAGATGTTGGAGTGTATTTTTTGTACTGTACTTCAAAGGATTTGCGAATTCTTTGAAGGTGACTTAACAACTATTAAATGATTCTAAAGAGGGGGAAAAAAATTGAAAGCTTTCCAAAAAAAAGGTTAAAGGATATGTTTAATATTAGTGTTGGAAATGTACTATTAATCCTCAAAGTTTGTGTGTATCATAATATCTAAGATGGCATTTATCATAGCAAAGAGAGAAGGAGCAATTTATGGTGGGAAGGATGTTTTTAAGAGTTAAATATGTTCCTCCCCATGTCATAGAAAAAAAAAAAATTACATCTGAGCAGAAGCCCCCAGCTACAGAGAAATCCTCTAACAGTTTTAAAATCCAGGCGGCATGTTGGCAGGACGCTGCTGTTGTTTTTCTAGGGAAAGCCGTACTTTTTTAGCCATTTTTCAGCAGTTTGGTGTCTTTCATAAGATAGTTATAAAATAACAAGAACCTTGCTGTGCCAAGTATTAGGAACATGTGAAAAATGTCATTTAATATGTGGGAAAAAAAGCCCCGAAGTCTGAATAATGAAAGGAAAAATGCTACTGCTTTGAATGGGGCACTGCTATTGGTATAGTTTCTATTATAGTCCTATCAATTAATAACTGTGGGAAATTCTAAAATGTGCTAGGAAAGAAATGCATGTCTGAGTTACCAGTTGGAAAGACGTTTCTCTAGAGTCAGTTTTAGATTCTTGCTCCTTTAAAGACACAAGCTAGGAGTTTTGTCAAGAACTCTGCGTTCATCCTTTCAAAGTGAAAGTGTTTAAAGGGATATTGGAAACAATTTTGATACTGCTAGCTTCAAAGAAGTTAACTGCATTTAGTGTCCTTGGCTCTCAGCTTAATTTGTTGAATCATGCTGCTTCTGAAATTTATTGCAAAATTATTGTTCTCTGGGGAAATAATTACCATTCCTGTTACTAGTGTGAGGGGGAGGTGGATGTGCATAAGTTTGTCAGCAGAGGAATTCCAAGTCAAGGAGTTTAAAGGAAGCCTTTTGTTCAGTTACACTGAGTCAGTATCCTAAAAAGAAAGGGATGCTGATCTATTGATTCTGGAATAACAGGCTTGTGTCCTATTGGCAAGAAATACTACTTAGATACAGTTGTCTTACAAGTAAAACGAGACTGACCTGTAAGGGTTTGTGTGTGAAATAGGGCTGGTGAATCTGGGCTTCTTTGTTAATTTTCATCTTGCCGCAAGGTAGTGATGGGATTTGGCTTTCGGGGCTGCTGGTTGACGGTGTTTGTCAAGCAAGGAAGAGGTGTTTAACATCCAGCAGGGCTGAGCCTGTAGTAAAAGCCTTGATTCTGGGTGTCCTTACCTAAACTAGTCCCCAAAAGAAGGAATTTAATTAATGTGCATGCTCTGCAAGGGCTTTGACAGAGGGAAATAAGTGGCAGGGAAGCTCTCCTGACAGAGTAAGTACCTGGCCTGAGACTGCATTAACTCTCCAGGGAAGGATTTTGGTGGGATGCTGGAATAGATGTGCACCCCAGCACTCCTCAAGTCTCATCTAAACTGACCCTTGTCTCAGTATGGAGGCTGGGGACTGGAGTGCTCCTCTGGCTTTTTAGGAATGTGTTTTGTTTCAGAACAGTGGGGATAGGCAATTACCAGGGAATTTATAGTAAAGCCCGGAACCTCAAAACTGGAGCCTCGTCTTTTGGTGAACTCCACATCTCTTGTGTGTGTTGTACTCTAGTTAGTCATTAATGGCTGTAAAGCTTCCAGCCTGGCCGTACGCAATATCTGTACACAGAGTTTTCTGCAATATACTGTAAAGGGAACCATTTGCATAGTTTTCCATCATCTGAACTGAGTTTCTGTCTTCCTGAACCATGCACCGCATCGTGGCATTGGCTGAGAACAAGTGTTGACTGCCTGGAATAGTTTGAAGTCTCAGTTTCGGGATAGAAAGCCAAACTCAGAGTCTTAGATCTCTTCTGGGTATATTTAGCAGTTCAAATAAGAGTCAGTTGGATTTTAATGATTATCTACTGGATGCCGCACCTTGCAACGCATGGAGGAAGGGGAAAGGAAAGGGTGGCTGTGGCTCATCAGCTCCTGGCTTCTCTGTCAGCTGCAAGAAGCAGAAGAACAAAGTTTTTGTGGAATCCACTAGTGGCTGCAACAGACAGAAGCTGGAGCTTCCAACACTTATAATAAATAGATGAGAAGCACAGACTGTGGTGTGCTGTATGGCCTTTTGGGATGCAGCACAGCCCTCAGACAAGTGCCGCCTGGCCAGTGTTCCCCTGGAGAAGGTGAGGACCAGGATGATATCTCCAGTAGCTTGGAGGCTGGCTTGGCTTTTGGCTCAAAACAGAAGTTTTAGACATGCATTAATGACTGTTCGTGTTTGGCTCTTTCTTTTTTTAATGCTTAACCAGTGTTCCTAGTGAATCTGAGGAATTGCCTGTAAAAGTTTCTACATCTGTTTCTTTCCTTAGGCTCTGTAGGCAACTTGTCGGTCATTGCTTATTTCCTATTTGGGGCAGGGGGAAATACTGTATTTATTTATATTTATTCAGAGTGTCTGGAACCTATCCTGGGCTTAAAGCACCTCACAAATTTTTAAAACAAGCCATTAACAAATACTAGATGCACCGGTTTCATATTTCGGTTCATCCCTTTTCCTGGAACTGATTTTTAATTACAAGTCTTTATTCCCACAAAAAGCCGAGCACCTTGCCACACCAGCAGAAACCTGCACCTCCCTGAAAGTGCTCCAGCCCAAGGCTGCTGGAAGTGACCTTGCAGCGGGGTGTGGATCTAGCTGTGAGAAAAGAAACTAGGACTGGAAGAGCACTTCACCATCAAGAGACCTTTAGGGAATCCTGTTTTCAGCTGTGTGTGGCTTTGCATGCCAAAGTTTAATAATTTTGGTGATGTGCTTTTCACTCCAGGTATCTACTGTAGACTGCAAAACTTCAGCTGAAGCAATCCCAGAAAGTAGGGCTAGGGGTGCAGAGCTAAGCAAGGGAAGGCTGGAACAGCAATGTTTTGCAATAGTGGGGGAAAAAAAAAAGGCAAAAAAACAATTATAGTGATCTTTTCTTTAAAACTGCATGGCACACCCATGCTTTGGAGCAGAGCATTGAAAGCTGGCAACAAACTGGCTTTTGTTTCAAGGATATGCCTTTTGCAGTTTCTGTCCAAATCCACCCGAATTTGGCAAAGCTGTCAGGCTTTTAACAAACTTAATTCATGCATATTCAGCAGGAAGGACTTGGACTTGAGCAGTGCGTAAGACTCTCTGCCCAAAGAGCCACAGGGCCTGGCTGGGTCTGCCTCGGCCCCAGGGCAGGAACGCTGCAGGGTGGAAGGTGAAGACGTGCTTTCCCGTGTGCTGCCCATTTCTTCAGGGATTTTAAAGAATGTCAACACTTTTATGAGGAAGCCTATCTATTATTTTTTTCCTAAGCAGTCTTGAGGGCTCTCTGATTTGGATGTATAGGAGAAGAACAGCAGGGCAGGCAACATGAGACCAGAAGCCTGGGCTTTGCTTACGAAGGTGAAGGACTGGGAAAGCAGGAGAGGAGTGAAGAGATAAGTCCTGGAGAGGACTTCAAAAGGGGACAGGGCATTGGACTCTGGTTGTAAAGATGGGGAATAGGGAATGAGGGCAGGAGATGAAGCTGGAGCCTGGAGGGGCAGGGTTGTGAGTTAAGGGACATGGGTTTCAAGGGGTGAGGACTAGCTGAGGAGGAGAATAGATGCAAGAGTTAGGTTGAAGTAGGTGAAGCTGGGCAAGGTCTACCTTCTATTATTCTCTCACTATAAACTTTATCTGTGCCAATTCCAGGTTAAATGTATTCAGTTAAATAAAAATGCTAAGTGCCAGAATGAAGGTTGCCCTAAAAATTCAAACATTGCTGCCTTTGATCACGTTCCTCTTCCTGTGTTGGCACATAGTCTACAGGAACTGGGATTTAAGATGTTTGGTCAGATTCTCAGCTGGTGAGATTTAGTATAACTTTATCAATAGCTCTGTACTGATTTACACAGATAACCTGGTCCTATAAGCATCTTCCCACCTCTGTTATTTCCTAACATGGCTCATGCCTTTAAAGGTAATAAAGATGTGGTCTGGTACTCTCAGACCTGTCAGGAGGTGGAGGTTACTTATTAGTAGCCAAGAGCAGAATCTTTCTCTTCCTCTGTAAATTATCTTCATTTTACTGTGTTTTAAAATGCATCACTTGAAAGTCTAAAATATTTGACAGTCTGTAAATGTATTCAAATTACTGCAGCATTTAGCAATGGTCAAATATCTAGCTATACATTATATACTGTCACATATATTTACTATATGTGCAAAAATGTCACCAGACAGAATAGTTATGTGGAAAATACTATAATAAATGTAAAAGTTGTCATCATTTACTGATGAAAATGACCCTAATTTATTTAGACTACCGACATGTATATATATCTTTGCTCTGACTCTTTATTCTATAATTTTAATAAATAACTTAGTTTTAGTATTTGTTTCCATCATGTGCAATGCCCTGGGATGAGGTGGAAGTTGGAATGCAGAAGGTATCAAATGGAAACTAGTAGGTGTCTTTTGTTTTCTATGTATAGTGAAGTAAAGTTTGAATGAGTGTTAAGATTTTTAAACATTTAAATGCCATGGGGATCTTGCATTTGTGAGGATTTGTTTTTTTTTTTTTCCAAATAGCAGAAAATACACAAAGAAACGCTTTCCCTTTTTTTGTTCCGTCTAAGTGTTCAAGATAATTTTCTACTTGCAACTTTCTGTGAAATCCTGGAAAATGTTCATAAGGTCAAAGTGGTTGTTTTGATGTAACACTGCAATGGAGTTGTTTTTGAAGCCAATAGGGCTACATTAACATAAAACCATATAACAGATCGTCTATATTAGCTGGTATACTGGAAGAGGGGATAGATTTTTTTTTTTTTCTCATTGATTTCTCTAGCCCACACTTAGTCTGGACTCCAGATTGGTGTGACGTTGTCTAGGGACACAATCCAGCAAACATCCAAATATTCTCACAACTGCTGGAGAGCTCTCGTGGGAGACCAGTGGGCTGCTCTTTGCAGGTGCTGGATATTAAAATGTAAGATCCCAGTGAATCTTTCTGAATGGGAATGAGACTCGTAGTATTAATAGTAAAGTAAGAGTTTTATTCTTTTCTGGTCATTTCTGTGTTCTGATCATTTCTCAGCCCACCAGATTTAACCATCTTACTAATGCGCTCTAAGATTGTCTGTACCAAATATTAATATCAGCATTATTACAGTGTCAGCACTTCTCTGGTGTTAGCAGATATATTGTTTTCATTATATAAATCTAGTCCCCACACTCTCTGCTTTCCAGTTTAATTAATCCGCCATCACACCAACATTGCCAAGAAACCTGTAGCTATTTATAGAATGGCATCGTATTTTAATACGCAAAAGATAAATATGACTTGGAAAGTTACAAACTGTGCTACAAGGGGGATTAAACAGCAAAAAAATTTAATTTAACTCAGTGTTAGAAGCTATAGACTGCCTTTAAAGCGTTTCGCCCCATGAAAAATGTTAACTGTCATGAAGCAGATAGCAGCTTAACTTTAATTTTGAGTTTGTCTCGATCTTCAGTACTCTTAGACTAGTCACAGCGTGCGCACGTGCGTAGAGTGGCCACATTCAAACAGGTTGAGTCAGCGTGAAGGTTGGTCACTGCTTTGCGAGGTACGCGGGCTGCACCCCTCAGCGTGTTTGAAGTGGCACAAGGGCCTGTTGCCGTTTACCGCTCCCCTTCTGTGTGCATTTATGAAGTGTAGCTCAAGATAGAGGGGGATTAAGCAGGGCAAAAAGAACTTCAAGAACTCCTCTGTGCAGCAAGAGTGCAGACCCCAGGGATTAGATGCTAAAACGTCTCCATAAAGAGGTTTTTTTAGGGAAAACTTTTTTTCTTTGCTACCCAGAAACCTGAGTGGGTAAGTGCTCAGCAGTGAGCAGCCAGCATTTTCCAACACTAGCCATACAGTAGGAAGGAAAATCATCCCATAGCTCCCCAAAAGTTCCTGATTCTAGTTGTCAGAGCTGTTTGTGTCAACCCCCTGCCCTATAAATGTCTCAATATTGAAAGAGTGGCTTCAAAGAAAACTAGGAGGTTAACCTCAAAATATTGGGCAGAATCAGCTTACATGTTATGAATTTGGAAACTTGTATTCATGCCAGAACAGTAAAATTTCCTGGTGGTATTGCTTCAGGCCATAAGTTTGCAGGCTAAAGGCACCTGGAACTGGCCAGGGCTTGCATCGGAGGTGTCGGTGGTCCTTCTTTGCATCCTTAAATCCCTGGGATGTTCTAGGGTAAGTATTTTAGAAAATGCATTTTTAGAATGGATACTTCCTCAAAGGAGGTTAGATGCGCTGGCAAGTAAAGGGTGCTGGCAGGAGAAATGATGCAGGTGAGGCTACCTGTAAAGACGCAGGGATGTATCTGCTCTGGGTAAGAAAGCAAGGTGGGGAGCAAGTGGTGGGCAGAAAGAGGGAGGGAGTGGATCAGCCAGACACCCTTTGGCATTATTGAGAGGCAGAGGTGAAGCAGAAGAGCTGTCCTGCCCATAAACTTTCCTTTGTGAACTTCCTAATCTCTTCTACAAACAGTTTGTGCTTTTGGCTCCTGGGGTACTGCACTCTCATTACTGAGGATGGCAGAGAGGCTTCCTCCTTGTTTCTAATATCTCCTAACTCTTGCACAGTAAGCAGTGATGAATGATTTATTTTTTTTTCTTTACATCCTTTCTCTATAGTGTTTATGGTTTTGAAGACTTCTACTGGTAATATCCCCTTGATTACGTTTACCCCAAGCCAGAAGGATCCTTGCCTATATAGGCTCATCTTGAAAGTTATTCCACATCTACTCCTTGACCCTCCTTATATGTCTTTGTGTTCTTGTGTGGACTTTTTTGAGATGAGTGGGCAGAACTATATCCTACTGGACAAACCTAGCAGGCTGCAGGTTTAGGTAATGATCAGTTTCCTTTTGGTCTGCATTCCTTTCCTAAAAATGCCTGATCCTTGCTTTCCCTTTTAACCTCCTCTGAGCTCTCCTTTCCATGGACTGTCTACGTGGACCCCCAGACCTCTTTCCTGCATGGTTACAGCTAACTTAAAGCCTATCCTTGTGTATTTATGGCTCCAGTTATTTTTCCCAAGTGCATTACTTCGTGTTTATTGACATGGAATTTCATTTGTCATTTTATCACTGAGTGCAGAGAATCCTTTTGCAGCTTTGTGGTTACCTTTTGTTTGGCTGCTGATATAAAACTATTGAAGTAGTGAAACTATTTACCCCCTTTCCCAGACCATTAATTAATACATTTATCAGCAATACCTGCTGGAGTTTTCTTTTTAAATGTTCCTTCCACTATGAGAAATGACCGCTTACTACGGTTTTGTTTCTAGTCTTTTATGCAGTTATTAAAACCTCTTGTTGCACTTCTGTAAAATGACTTTTTGTAGAGCTTCTAGAAGATCTAAGTGCACTATATTGCTTGTATCACTTTTGTCCACGCTGGCTCCTTCAGAGGGCTCTAATAGAATTGTGAGGCATGACATTCTTCTACAAAGGTTATGTTGGCTCTTCCCCAGCTTATCATGTTTCGCCTCATCTTGAATAATTCCATTCTTTATTATAGTTTTTACAGCTTTGGTCCAGAAATTACTTACTGCCCTATGTTTCTTGCAAACCTTTTTTCTAGTATTGATGGTATAGTTGCCATCTGCAGTGCCTTTGGCACCAGGTGGATATAAATGGTAGAGTTACAGTACCAGTAAGTGGTATTTTCATAGTCTGGTATCTGAGTTCCTTTAGAGTTCTTTGGGGGAGCAGAAATGAGGACTGATGTGGTCACTTGGCTACTGTGCCTTTAAGAATGAAGAAATTTGGAGAAAACTCAGTGGCTTGGTGCAGATGATAAAGCGTTGGACTTCATTCATCCTATAGTCTTACTCTGTAATGGCCTGAGGGGCTGTAAAAACAAGATGAATTTTTCCTCGGTGTAGTGGTACATTGCAAAAAAAACCTCTTGCAAACATTGATTTTTAAAACAGATTATTATGTATTTACATATGCAAAATAAAAAAATATATTCAATGCATTCTTAATAACAAATACATGCTAGTAATCCTATGGAAGAAAGTGCTTGTGGCACACATTCTCTTCATTTTTTTCTGTTTAATACCCCAGCTGGTTTACTATTCCACATTTTTCTTCAAAATACTGAAAGTGGGAAAGCCATGTTTCTACATAAAAGGGGTTGAAAATATTTTGATTTAACTCAGAGGCATTCAGGAGCAAGCAAATGCTGTCAAGTGTCTTCAGCCAGTAGATTTCAATTTGTATTTAATACTTGCATAACTTAAACATTAGCCAGGAGAATTTTTAAGCATTTTTTTCTTTTAATTTGGCGTAAAAAAGACTCCTCCTGGACTGAGATCTTGTATCTCAAGTTTCAGACCGAAGTAAACTTTTACAGCTGAGTTGTAAAATAGCAGTTTATGAGACAAACTCTGCCAAAACTTTAACTATAACTGTGCCAATGTGCCATTATAATAATCCAACAATAATCATGGTCCATTATATTAAATCAGTCGCACAGACAAAGGCTGCTAACCTTTCCAAGTGGGAAAAAATGTTCCTTTCAAATCGGGGATAAATTCCAACTGAGAAGACCAAATGCTCCAGCCTTAAGTAGTGAATACATTTACTTCTCCCCAGGGCTCAAATAACCCAACATTTGGTAAATGTTTAACAAGGAGGAATTCTGCCTCCCATTTGCCCTTTTCTCATATACACTAGATTAACAAATTTAGTTTAACAAGAAGATCTGTGTTACCCCCTGGTATCCCTCAATTAGATCCTTCCTCCTGTTATTGGCGTATCATCCCAGTCCATTTGTTTGATAAGAGGACCCAAGGTAATTAGCTGTGTGGCAGAAATAATGTCTTCCACCAGCCCTACCTCTTACACAGACAAGACTCCCACATGTGTGAAAAAGTGATTTTGCTGTTGCTCTTTCCCTTTCACGTGCATTTTTTCTAAGGGATCTCCTTTTTGTAGCATTTTACAGAGGAGATTAAGCGAGCATGGCATGTAACTCTTGACTCCGGTTCTGCCTCCCTGCAGCATGTCAGGAGCTAAATCAAAGCCTCTGCAGGAATTCACAAATCCAGCTTAGAAATCTCATATTTAGTCCTGGATAAATGAACATTGTTGAGGACAGAATAACCGCAGGCGCTCTGACACATTCAGATGGTGGTGGGAGGTTGTGCCTGCGTCGGCTCTGTGGAGTCACCAATTCCTTCGTTAGCCTTTTTTTATTTTCAGCTGCTTTTTGCTGCATTTGGGTGCCTTGGTGGTGTTTCACATTCTGTCTGGTGAGCTGGATGGATGGCAAAACTGTGTCCAGGCTCACAGCGATGAACTGGTTTGAGATTTGGTGAATCCTTCCCTGTTTTGGGCTCTGGTTTGTGTGTGTTTGGGGTTTTTTTTATTCTCCTTCAGTTTGTGAAATGAGTGGGGCTATGCTGTAAAAGGAATTCAGGGCTCTCATGTTTTTCCTGGGAGTCTGTTATAAACTTCAGAGCTACCAGCTTGGTCCCGAGACATTCACAGAGGTTAATGTCTGCAAGGACTGGGAGGAGAACAGAGCTAGCATGAGAGGGAACTGAAGCCCATATTGGTGATCTGAAGTGCACCAAGCAGCTGCATTTAATTCCAGAACTAGAGCTTTTACCTATGTTTAACACTTGAAAGGCAGTGGTGACAGCTGGTAAAAGTCTCTAATGCTTTTAACGGCAATCAGTGTCGCTGATGAATAAAGCACCTTCCCATGCGTTAATCGGAGGCAGGACCTTACATCTATTGTTGAAACCCAGCTAGAGGATTCTCCTGCACAGCTGGATGCATGTGTGTGTGACTGTGTGCACAGTAATTGCCGACGTGTTGTGTTGTGCCACATGTAGGACTTCCCTCCAATCCAAGACGTGAAGGCCTGGATGAAAGTCAGGCAGCATCGTTGGTGTGCTGGTGTAGAGCTAAGGCAGGAACGGTGTGGTGCTGCTCAGTGTGCACTTTGGCACCACAGCATTCCTCTGTGAGCCTCTGAATTTCATCACTTTGCCGGCACTGAGGGCTCCACACCTGATAGTGCTGGGTGGCTTAAGTATCCATGTCAAAAGAGCCCTCTGATCAGCTCAGGATCGTGGTGGTGACAAGGACTGTGGTGGTGTGATTTACTGTGGAGATGAGACTGCTGTTTGGGTTGGTGGGTTCCCAGCTGAGCAACAAGCCTTCGTCATTCCAGGTGGCTTCTCCCTGGTTTCTGACTGGCTGACCTTCTGGAAGAGTTTCTTTTGGGACTTACTCTTGTCATTTCTGTCTCTGACACTTCAAATTAGATAATAGCAATGTCAGACTTTAGTCACACTGGCTATTGAAGCTGATAGTGAGCATGATAACTTGCTTCTTGTGTGATATAAATCACCAAGGGCTCAATGCTGAGCTGTTCAATGTAGCAGATGGGGATTGTGCCGTCATATCTGTGGGAGAGGTCTCATATCACAGGAAAGCACAGCCATGTTGTTCCTTCAGCTTCACATAGAGAGTGGTTTGGGATTTACCCTCAGGTAAAGTAAGGTCCTCACCTGTGTCCATGCTTTATTTTGACTATGATTGCCAAGGTGATCGGTTTGGTGAGATTCTTTAATGGAAAGGAAAGGAGAAGGCTGAGAGGGGATATGGTCAATGTTTATAAATATCTGAAGGGTGGGTGTCAGCAAGAATGGGCCAGTCGCTTCTCTGTGATGCCCAGTGATAGGACAAGGGGCAGTGGGCACAAATTTGTTGAAGTGGAACTTCCTGTGTTCTGGGAGAAACTTCTTTACAGAGAGGGTGATGGAGCACTGGAACAGACTGCCCAGAGAGGCTGTGGAGTCTCCTTCTCTGGAGACTTTCGAAACCCAGCTGGACATGTTCCTACGTAACCTGCCTTGGGTGAAACTGCTTTGGCAGGGTGGTTGGACTAAATGATCTCCAGAGGTCCCTTCCAACTCCTGCTATTCTGTGATTCTGTGAATTTGCCCATGAGCTCTGCAGATACATTCACTTGTAGGGAGTTTATGCATGAAAGTGTCTCTCAAATGAAGGCATGTTTTATGTGTAACTAGCTTCTTTAATTGTTGGCAAAGGAATAAATGCTCACTTATTTGTCTTATTTATGAATCAAACTAAATGAAATAATACAGCCTAGGTGCAAGAAGGCACTGCAGGACTCATGTGGATAAATAGCACTCTTAATTCGCCAGGTTATTCACACAGTTGTTCTGCTGCACTGAGAGACCGGAAAGCAAAACCGTTCAAGTGCTTCAGCAACACTAAGGAAACCGATTCAGTGGGAGGATTGTAAAATAGACCCGTGTCACAAGACAATCACTCCTCACTGCTACATGAATGCTACAGCAGAAACACATCCTTGTCATAAAGGTGCAATTACCAGAGTCTCAGTAGCTCGATCAAAAGTTAAATACCCAGATGATTAAGTAAAGAGCCAGTATATCCATCAGCTCCGTAACTGTCTCCCTGTATACATGTGTGTAGCACTTCCCATTTTGCTCTTCCCAAGGAGAGTAAAAAGAGTATTTCTAAATGCCTGGGAAAAATAACTCTTACAAAAGACATGTGCATCCGTTTAAGGAATTACAGAAATAAAAAATTAATTTTTGTGTGTTTGGCAGATTATTTTCACTTTGGGGGCTAATACAGAAAAATGAAGTCAGACCTCAAAATTCCCCATTGTAAAGGTTCATCAGGCATTTCAAGATGCTAAAGAGGCTTCTTTTTCAAAATCTGAGTTTCCAGTAGCCTGTCCACTCAGCAGCTTTCCTGTCTGGTATTTGGTTGGGATGCCCTTTTAAATTAGGTTGAAGCAGCACTTGATTCTGCAAAATGCCAGAAATTGTCTGCACGTCCTCAAACTCCACTAAAGTCCATGAGTGATAGAGGTACTCAGGACCTTGCAAAATGTTTTTCATTTGACTGCTAACATTGGTAGATGGACTTTAAACTCTGCAAGGTCAAGAAGTGACTTCTGGGTCTATTTGTCAAGCAGGAACACAGCAAGGTTGAAGCTCCTTTGTCACAGCCCCTGTTTACATGCTTACTGTACACTAACGTCCGCTGTTGAGTGGGCTGGGTGGGCACAGTGGAGAGCAAAGCTCTGTGCTTGCCTTCCTGGGCCAGGTGGCATGGTTTGGCTGGAGAGGAATATCAATCATTCCCTGAGAGCACTGAACATGTTTATCTGAGGGGACTTCCCAGGGCAATTCTCACCGTGGGCAGAGGAAAGGATGTGAGGTTCAGAGAGCAGGATTTCAGGAGCGTAAGTGCAGACTGGCCTCAGGGCTTGCAGAAAAGGAGACTTCTGATGCCCCGAGAGTTTGCTGCAGCTCAGGAACCTCATGAAGGATGGCCGGGTTGAGAGCAGCCTCCAGGAAAGGACCTGTCCTGTTAGGGTGGGACAATTAGTTTACAAAGCCTTTCTTCATTCTCTGCTCGTCTCACTGATTTTTAGCTATTTTTAAAAGTCAATTACTCCAGTTTCTGTTTCGATAGCATCTAGTCATAGAGCTAATGAGTGCCTTTGGAGCTGCTGATGCGTTAGTGGCTGTTCAAGGAGCAGCTTCAGTTCTGGCTGACTAGGGGCTCCTGTAGATACGCTTGAAGTCACACTGTTAAAACAAGGAAAGTGTTAAATCTTTCCAATGCTGTCTGCTCCTCTTGAAATTCACTGAGTAGAGAACTAACCAGACCAAGTGTTGATCTGGTAAAATTGAGGAGATGCTAAAGAAGTCCATCAATGAGCCCCAGACAATCCTACGCCAGGGCTAAAGTCCTTGTGGAGGTGGAGGAGGGTCAAGGGGACATGAAACCCCTACAGTTCCTCCAGAGCACAGCATTTCATTGCCCCTCTGAGTGAGCCGTGCTGTGGAAATGCAGGCTAATTCTGGGGCCAGCTGTATATTTTGTGCCATGAAGCCAGGCCACGCTACCAGGCTAACAGGAAAACTTCTGCCTTGAGGTTGGTCTTGTGCTGACCATGGAAGGTGCTAGGATCTGTAGTCATTCAGAAAGACTGACAGAAAGCCTTCTGTTTCTGTTCAGTGGTTGGCTAAATGCTCTTCTATAAAACTGAGTTTTGTCTGAGAAAGTGGTGTGAAAGATCTATAGGGAAATGCAGACTTTCCACTCTCTGTGTCCTATATAAAATGGCAGCTTTCCAGTGTCGCTTGTAAATGATCCTTTCCTTGACGTGGAACTAGATGCCAGAGGATTTGGTACAAGCTTTTGCATTGCACTGTAGGCCATAAAAACATCAAAAATTCCTTTTTTGGTTGCAAGAGAGCTAGCTCTCTAGCTTGGTGGGTAAGGCTACTCCATCTTTGCCTGTTTTTATTGAATCTGTTTTTAGGTATAGGTTCAAAAATATCTTCATCTTAACTACTTCCAAAAGGTCAGTGGAAAGCGCTGCTTCATCAGTTATACAAAACACTTTGGAGGGTGGGGAGGAATCACAAACCAGTTGTCCTTTGCATTTCTCATAGCAAATATAGTCAAAACCAACCACTCTCCCTCTGCTGTAAAAACGCCATGAAACTAGTTTGTTTTCTTTCTTTCTTTCTTTCTTTCTCTCCTCTTTTGATATCTGATTTCAAGACAAACCCATATTTCAGATGGGATTTGCTACTAGCACCACGCTGCCCTGAAACCTTGTAGACCTCATCAGCTACTCCCCAGCCACCCTAAGCTGTGATATGCCAGGGCAGCCTGGGAACAAGGGATGGAATTCCCTTCTATGTGCTGCTCAGAGCACTTTTACACGGCTCTATTTTTGGGTCCTTGCTTGCTCAAAAGAAACTGATTAAGTAACACATAGGAAATAGATTTCACTCCAGTCTGAATCATCAAGCCATTAATTTTTAAAAAGTAAGTTTAAAAAGGAATAATAAATAACATGATGCTCTGTCCTTTCTGTGTTAGTTTGCCCCCAAAGGGACACTCAGGAAGTTCGTTTGAATTAGGTGTGAATTCGCATTGTATGAGCTGTATAGACACCCTTGCGCAGAATGAAAGGCGCCTGAAGTTGGCTTGGCTTTGAAAATGGGTTTAGTCCACCCTGGGTCTCAGTAAGTGTTTCCTTGCTGAGATATAATTAGCTAATTAGCCGATTTAACTAATCCTGCTTTAAAATGAATTTGGATTACTTTCCTTAGCTGTCCCCAGAGAGACAGAAATGCTTAGTGCTTGTGGTAACTAATGCTATCAAATTCTGGAAGGATACTACATGTGAAATAATAGTATTTCTGTAGCATCCCATCTTTTGAGCCTAGGTATCAGGAGGGGGAACAAAGAAGTCGTATTATCTAATCTAGACTTGCCACCCATTCAGTCTGTGCAGTTAACTTTGAAAGTCATTACTGGAGCCAGGACTTGTATTTCAGATACTTCTGACCTTTTGCTTGAGCAATCAGGGCTCTAATTTCAAGTCAAGCCATGAGGTATAGGTAAGGTCTCAAGTTTCTTTTTAAATTGCCAGGCTTAAGTGCTGGACGCACAGCTAAATTCTCTGACATCTTTGAAAATTCAAGTGCAGGCAAAGTAAAAAGGTTTTAATTAATAAATAAATTGGTTATATCATCAGTGAAGATGTTAGATCTCAGCTTAGGGGAAGATGTACGTAGAATGGATGTTCCCAGCTTGTGTAGGGTCTGATGAATTTTGAAGCCATTCCTGAACCATTGGCTTTTTGGGGGTGGTTGTTTTTTGAGTTTGGTTTTGGGGTTGATTTTTTTTTTTTTTTTTATTTTGAATCCACTGAGAATGGACTGGAAAAGGGTGGATGGAATGCATGTGCTTTGATGGAGAAAGGAAAAGAGCTTAAACCAGATGATACTCCTCCGAGAGCAAAGCTAGTTGGTTAATTGTATCCAGAGTATCGTTATCAGCATTCCCCTATCCAATTGGAAGAATGTGATGTGTAATATTCCACAGCTATCTGTCCTGCTTCCAGCTCTGTTCAACGTTCTCATTAATGACTTGCACAGCCCAGTAGAGAGTATGCTTATTAAATTTGCAGACAACATGAAGCTATAAGGGCCTGCAAATATACTGGCGGACGGGATTAGGAGTTTAGAAAGGCATATACAATTTGAGGAACTGGTCCAACAACAAAAAGGAATAAAATTCAACTGGGGACTAACCTCAGACGTAATGCAACTGGATGAGTGTGGGATGCATAAATATTGGGCAGGTGGAGACACTTTAGAAAAGTTTTGGTGAATTGCAGCCAGATCACAAGCTGAGTGCAAATTCAAAGCAAACAAACAAAAAGCTCACATGGTATTGCAAAGAAAGGCAGTCCTTGTACTAGGAATTTATTAAGCATTTACCTCTCAAGACACCACATATACTACTCGGCACTGATAAGGTCTCAGCTAGGTTTGCTACTCTTCTTTAAAGAATGTGAGTTAGCTGGAAAGAGTCCAGAGGATAACACCGAGAATAACCAAAAGTCTGGGAAAGATGGCTGATGAGAAGGAATTTAAAAAAACTGAAGGTCTCTTGTCTAAGAGACACTATCTGTAGTTAGGCATAGATAATTTTCAGTACATTAATGGCTTTTGGAAAAAAGTAATTACCTATTTTACAAGTTCATGTTAGGGCCCAAATCACAGCAGGAGAGTTCCACATCAGACACTAGGAGAACTTCTCCAGAAATGATGATAGCAATGGATGAGATTGCCTGGTGAAGCCATGAAGTTTCTGTTATTGGTAGTCAGTAGGAGCAGGTTAGAAAAACATTTATCAGCCATGAAATTAATGTAGTCACCTCTGCCGTGCAGGATGACTGGGGAAGGGTACATTAGAGAACCTCTTGAGGTATTTTTTGGTCTTGTGATTTCAGAGCAATCAATACAGTACTCAGAATTATATCCAGTGGTATGCTACTGTTATCATCTTTGCACGTAATTAGTTTTATTATCTCTAGAGTCTCTATGAGTAGATATGTCAGGATCAGGACACTCTGAGAGCAGCTCAGGTGTGTACACACAGATACCTGCTTTCAAAATGCAGCACTGCTTTTTATGAAGCTTTGTTCCCAACCATATTCTTAAGTTCCAAAGAGGATCTCAGACTAGAACTTGCCAATATTTTTTTCCTGTCAAATTTATGTTGAATTTGGTAAACCATTTCAGTCAAAAACCTTTCTTTTGATATTTGTTGACCAAAATATTCTGATTCTCTGTGGTGGATTGACAAAGAATCTATCCCTCCTGACAAATGAGTGCT
Organism: Eurystomus gularis; assembly: GCA_013400335.1. Classification (NCBI taxonomy): domain Eukaryota; kingdom Metazoa; phylum Chordata; class Aves; order Coraciiformes; family Coraciidae; genus Eurystomus; species Eurystomus gularis. Next base: position 80,707 of record VZZY01006866.1, on the reverse strand, counting down.
TCTTGTGCTGCGTGGTTTAGGCATTCTCCCAGCCTTAGATAAAATTGTGCTTTGAGTTAAGAAGTTGGAGATGTGAATCTGTCTGCCACAGCCTACACATTCTGGCTGGTGCTCCGTGACTTTAAGGGGTCAATGTTTGTGTGTGTGTGTCTGCAATAATCTTTCATTTTTCCAATTTATGAAATAAAATTCTGTGGCAACTTAAGAACGCACATTTTTGCCATATTACACACATGTAGAGCACTATATGAGACCCTCTTGTTCTTATCACTTCTCTTCTACAGCTGTCACTTCTACATAAAACCAAAAGGCTGTGTAGGATAGGCAGGTGGGATGGGATGTTTTGAATGAGGAAGCTGGGGGACAGTTCACGGTTGTAAAGAAAATGCTAATTTATATTCCTTAGTTTAACGCATTTAAACCTTTTAAAACTTGCAAATTGCCCAAATATTCGCCATTCTTGGAAATACTCCAGTTTCTTTATGTACTCAAGTGTTGTGTTGGCTTTTATTTCTAAGCAGTCTACTGCCTGAGACAACCTTTAGGAAGAGGAAAGCATTCATTCTTCTGCACTTTGAAAGTAGCGAGTGAGTTTGGAGCAGTCATTTGAATGGCTCATTGTGCACGCACGCGCCTCTGCATCCAAGTAATCATAGTGATTTCTTTTGTAGTTCTTCAGAGTCCTGGATGAGATCTGGGCTCTGTGGATTTCAGTACAGTAAATGCATGTAATTCAAGATGTGAAGAAAGGAAAGAAGCATTTATTTTGTAGATGGGGAACTGAATCATACAGAACTGAGAGACTGTCCAAAAATAATACAGAAAAACTGTGGCAGAACATGGATTCAGGCCTGAACTTTGTGATGTCTCACTTGGATCCCTAATTACAAGGCCATTATTAACTTTCCAAGTTGTTGTCTTATATGTAATTGTAGCACTTAGACCTTTTACTCTTTTGCTATTAAATTAAACCTTTCTTCACTCTGCTGGAGCATGGAGCTGGATCACTAGTGTGACTGACTAGAAAATGACCATTTCACACCAAAGGCAGAGAGAGACGTGGCCAAATGGATACAGAGCAGTCTTGCATCAGGCTGACCCATTAGGTGTCACGTCAAGAAGGGCCACATTGCTGCCTTCCTGCACCTTTGTGATACATCTCACACTTGTCGCTGCAGTGCTTGGTGTGACTACTGCCGCGGTTATCGCTCGGGATCCTTGGCTTGAGGTGTGGAGGCCAGCTGTGCTATTAGAGAAGTGCCATCGTGGGAAGCTGGAGCTGCAGCCAACGTGGCTGTGATAGCGGCGCCGTGGCTGACATTCTTGGACACCTCCTCTTTCCCACTCACGTGTCTCTCAGCCCATTAAAGTGCACAGGTCAGATGAAAATTTCTACTTAGCAAGTTTTTGGGTTTTTGATGGTGGCTTTTTTTTTTTTCCCCCGCTGCCCCCGTACTTTCAAAGATATGAACTTGTTCCAAGAGAAATATGTGCTATCTCAGAGTCGTACGTGGGTGTGAAAGAGTGTGCTAAGTAAGGCCTTTCTTCAGGTTAAGAAAACAGCAAACTTGTTCTGTGACATTCTCTCATCCTCTGGTGACCTGTGTGAGGCACAGGGAGTGTTATACATATACCTGAAGCAAAAACAAAGCTGAAAAACATCTAAAACTCTGCAGTTGTTGGGCGGGGTTGGAGTGAATGAGCAGGTGCATACCAAAGCAAAATTATCTTGGGTTGTGCTCCTGTCCTGTTTCATAAGCGTTAAGCAGGGGTTTGGATAGGAAACTTCCAAGGAAAAGGGAAGGAGATTTGGAAATTGTAATTTGGAAGTCGGTGGCTTTCCCCGAAGCAGCCCGATAGTTATTCCCTAGCTGCCCAGTTGCCAGCTTTTGGCAGAGATTTAAAAGCTGAGTATCTGTTGACTGTCAGGCGAGCACTGTCAGTCACCTGAGTTCAAGTTAATGCTTCAGGGAGCTGGCCAAACTCCAAGGGATAACTCGACTAAATAAAGAGATCATTGCTCTTGCATTGGAACTAGGTGTTCTTCCCTCCTCCCTCGGTCTTTTGCTCCTTCTTTGTGCTGTGGAAAAGCGAGATGGCTCTGCAGAGCTTGGGAATGTTCAGATCCAGACCAAAATTTCATGTCCCTGATGAAAACAACCCATGGCTTAAATCTAGCAACCTTGAAATTAAGAGTGACCCAGATTAACGTGTGTCTGTATGTTTGTTGGGTTTGTTGTTTTTTTTTTTTTTCAGAACAGGACGAACTGAACAGATAGGCTGAAAAATGTTGTGAGTAATATGTGTAAACTCAAGCCTTTGGTATGCAGCCTAATCTGGCACAGCACCTAACTTGCCTGACTAAGCTGCTTTATGTCAGCATGACGAGGTTTGTTGGAAGTGATGATATCTTTTAGTAGACAAAGTAATTTAGTTGGCTATCTATTAGTAATGTTAGACAAGCTCTCAGGCACATAAGCCCTTCTGCAGGCCACCTGAAAGCTTAAAAGAAGGCATCACCTTTGCTTTCAGCTGACCTGCAGAAGCAGGTGGGAGCTTAAAGCTTGCCTGCTCTCTCCATTTTTTCTGTTTGGTCTAGTGAAGGATTTGCTCTACCTTGTTTATATGTAGAGGCCATCTTAGCCACCCAAGATTATAATAATTTATTTCTTTAGGGACGTTATTCTGTGTTAGCAACAAAAATTTCAGAGCAGATAGGTTTTGGGGGCTTTAGGTTTCAGGGTACCCAGCTTTGCTGTGCTGGTCATTTGTTCTGTGGTGCAGATGGTCTGCATTGGCTTAAAAACAGAGCTTCTCGTGATGTCTGAATTTTAAGTACCCCAGAGGAGATGTCTGAAGTCAGTAACTACTGTCAGAAAGCACAGGTTTTGAAGTTAATTGTAATAAAATAAGTTAGCAAAGCTGCTCTCCTTCTGTGCTGTTTGCCTTCAATAAAGAAGAAGAAATGAAGTTACTTAGTCACTTGCCTGTGTTGTGGGTTAGAAGTGATAATGTCAGATAGCTACCAAATGCTTTACAACAATAACAAAATCTAACAACCAAGTAAAGGAACTGGAATACTCAAACTGGAGCTGAAAAAGAAATAATGAAAACCACCCTCTCTCATGAATAGTTTCGGTCCTCATTATAGATTAGTAGTTTTGTGAGATGATGTAGAAATGTTCCTTATTATCACAGCTTTATTGCCTACCTCTGTACATCTGTTCCAAAATTCATTTCAAAATGGCCAGGCATCTCAATAATCCAGTGTGGCTTGGAATTTTCATATTGTTTCTGGTGCATTAAAATCTGGATGGAAAGCTGGTACTTTTAAATTTACAATTGCACAGACCGTACAACATCTGGGTAGCTTTGCTCTATTGCTTTCCCTGTTCCTTTAAATTTAGACTGAAGTTATGATGTGCATGAAAGGCTAAAGACCTTGTGTGTGGCAGGTGTTATTTCAAGCTGACAAAAATTCAGTAATATGTTCATTTTACTTTGATATGGCCTTTTACAAAATACATGAAGCTCTGCTTCAAACCTTAGCAAAATAGTTTTATTTTTTAAAAAGGCAAATGGAGGATCTTCTGGACTAGGAGAAATTACCAATCAACTTATATACGTGTGGGTATGTGTATTTATACAAAAATATATCCATAAAATGGTTCCCTAAGATGTTATTTATTATTCCTTTACATTAGTGCGTCATCCCTTCTCTGTTGAGATGCCTCGATGTACTTTCTGGAGGATCAGTGAAGTGAGGTTTTTTCCCAAGAATGACAGCACTAAGGCAAATTGCAGACTTTTAAGTTATCTAGATTCCTTAGGATTACTTGTGTGAGTAATTACTCATTATTGCCAGTCAAACAGTCATACTTTAAACTGATCCTTACAGATGAGCCTTTAGCAAAGTGAAACCATCTAGTTCCACTGGCCCCCACTAAGCTTTGCTGCTTTATATTAGGTAAGATGTAGTTGATGTAATCCTGTTATGCCCCAACACATCTGAAATATAATCTATATATTAGTACTTGTATTTCTATTTAAAAAAAAATAAAGATCTCAATCTATAAATATAAAAACAAGAAGTATTTCTTGTTTTCTCTATGAAATACTTCTCTGAAGTATTTCTCTATGAAATACTGCACATGTAAATCTGCTTCATTAATTGGTGGGGTTTTCTGTATTGTCGTTCATGTGTAGCAAGAGAAAAGGGGATTTTAGGGAAAGCCGTGGGTTTGCATCTAAGTGCATGTAACTAAATCCCAACTAATGGTCACTCCTTAATCCCTCGAAGTCCCTGTAACCTCCATTGTGAGATGTATCGGAGGGTGCTTCCGGATCAAATGCTGATTAAAAAAGTCTGAGCCCGGTTGTGTTTGGCATTACTTTCTGAGGTGGGTATAGTGCTATTTTGCCAGAACAGGTCTGATCAAACTGAATTTTCAACCTGACCTTCTCCTCACCCCTAATAGCTTCCTGGTTCCTTGGTCAGAGAGAGATTTATGAGCAAGAACAAAGCATGATGTGTCTGTCCCAGCAGCAAGGAAAACCAGAAAACTTATTAAGAGAGAAGGGAGGGGGAGAGAAGATAAGAGAATGAGAAGGAAGGGAGGCTGAAAGTGAGTCCTAGTTTCAGACAGAAGCACCTCAGCTTCTGGTCTACTGTAATTACCTAGCTACTGATGAAATAAAACGTTGAAAAATCACTTTTATAAAAAAATCAATGTTTTAAACAATTCGAAGAGCTCTCATAATTTTTAAATCTCTCTCCAGTGTACACGTTCAGAGCCCTGATCACCTTCAAAGTGAAGTGCACCAATAATTTTAGATTGTTCTGCATGGAAAAGGCTCCGAACCCCCACTTCACTTTCCAAAGGAAGCAATCATGCATATGTGGAGCACACCAATCATTTTACATAGCTCTCTCTGTCCAACCCTACCTCTACTTCCATGAAGTTCCTACAACTCAAAATTTCAGTGTTTCTGGGTTGAAAGAATTTCTGCTTATAATCTGTAAAGATGAATTTTGTCTACTGTGTTAAAGATTTTTTTTTATTTAAGTTAAAAATGAGAGGAGTTTTCTCAGGTTTTTGGTTACTGACATTATGGATCTTTGCCCATTAAAAATGTTTCCATTTGTTCCTGTGTTTAGTCCAGCCAAAAAGTACAAATTGATGAGCATAGCTGTTATCATTTCCTAACTTACAGCTCTGTGCAGAAAGTGATTTTACATTGAATTGTAATTTCATCCACAAGGGCTTTAGACCTTATATAATTAAAATACCTCAATCCTCTTCAAATTAGAAAAGCAAATTGTTACATATCATAAGTAGGTGCTTTTCACTCTAATGACAGTCACTTAGATGATTTATGACATACATTATTTTATATCAAAGTACAATGAAATAGGCATTACCAAAGGTAATCTCAGTAATGTCTGAAAAGGGATCTCAAACCTCAGTGCAACAATGAATGCAGTATTTAAAATGCAAAACCCAAAGACATTATTATGGTTTTGATTTCTTATGCCACAGCTTCTCCTGATCTGTTATATTACTATGGCAGTACAAAGGGTGTTTTGGATGTATTTTGCTAAGATAACAGACGGGGGAAAATGAAATATAAAGTCAGATTTTTATGCAGGAATTGTTATCAAAGGGATGATAAAGTAAAACTGCATAATCGCAAGGAAAAACAATTGATGATGTACAAACTGAAATATATTGAGCTCATGGAATATGCTTATTTCCAGCTTTTAAGCCTTTGCATTATTAAAATGCATAATAAAATAAAATGCTCGGATAACGTATAAACAAATCAGACTAAAGTAGCTTCTTGAATATGATTATTCTCATATTTCTGTATTCTAGATGCAGATTATCCCTTCTCTCCTCCCCACCCCCAATGCAGTGACCTATTCCAGAGCCTTGGGAGTCAATGGCGAGAATCCCAATGTCCTCGGCATCCTTTGTGGCAGGCAAATGCTGCCCTGTAACACTGCGTTGGAATGGGGACAAATGGCTATAAATGAGAACAAATGGCCGTATGCTGGCCACGAATGCGTTTAGGCTGGAGATGAGAAAAAGGTGCCTAACCATCTGAAGGGTGAGCCTGGAGCAGCCTTTCTGCAGGAATAATAATTACAAAATTAAAACCAGTTTAGCTTTCTAATTTTTTAAGTGAGAAGTTGCCATTTTGAGGTGGTTGCCTGTAGTCTTACATGACCTATAAGGTTGCTTATGGTGTTGATCCTGCAGCATCAGCCACCTCCTGCTTTCCAGAGTGTGACTTGCTGCGGTATGGACGCTTCTCATCCCTGTAACAAGTAGTGCTGTGCAACATCACCATGAAGACTTTCCTGAGAGACGTAGTCGTGATTGAAAACATCCATGGTAGAGTTTGGTACATGTGTGTAAGGCTATCAACCTTGCAGATCTTTTCCTACACTGATTGTCAGTGGATCTACTTGTGTGCTCAAGTGGGGAGGTTTTGGCGTGCAAAGGTCCAAAAGTCACAAAGGCTGATGGAAATGACTTCTAAGCGAATAAATGCCAAAGCTCCTTGACTGGGGATGAGCAAATGTCAGGATTTCAATAGTTCTGGTGTATGAGCTTCAAAAGCTTAAAGGAGTGAGCAGCAGAGAACTCACAAGAATGACTGAAGGGTTGAAAAACCTGATTTACCTTGAAAAGCTTAGGAAACCTACTCTGGTTAGCTTGAAGCTTATGGGAGACTTGATCGCTTTCTGGGACAACATGTGTGGGGAATACAAGGGTCATGTTAAGTTTGCCAGATCCCAGCACAGTCCCCAGAAGGGGTTTTGAGAGACTTCCAAGCTTATCTTCCAGCCCCACCATGGGGCAGCTCTGTCCCCACTCTGTCCTCTCATGCCCATCCCCTAGATCGATTCAGACTCGAAGTGTAGCAGGAACTTCCCATGGGCCAAGAGAGAAAGGTAACATGTTCTTCATCATGAAGAATGTTCAGAAGGAGATGTCAAGTTCTTCTAAGAGAGATCTTTCTCAGGAGTCAACTCTTGAAGCACTGTGGCCTGTGCCAGCTGAGCATGTTGGTCCCTCATGGCAACATAATCGATGGCTTTGTGGTCTGGTGCTTGCTTCCTGAGGCTCAGCCCGAATGTGCTTAGCAGTTTGCCTCTCATTTGCGTCAGTGTCTAAATAAAGATGAATAGCATTTATTTTTTCCTCTTTTCAAGATGAGCTGTTAATTTTGTAATAGAGAAGAGCGATCTAAAGACTTATATAATTAAGAGCATGTTTTTAAAAATTTCAGAAGACTTTTTTTCCAATGTTCAGCAACCATAATAGGGGAGAAAACTGTAAAGACTTTTAAATGACAGCAGTCAGATTTCCAAAGCACCCCCAGCAACAAGAGTTCCCATCACTCAGAAAATCTGGTCACAGTTTTACATACCAAAATGGAACCTTGGGAGTTTAAAAACATAATAAATTCACATTTAACTTCTGAATAAAATTCCCTTCCCATGCCTGTACTCAAAGTGCCACTTGAAATAAACACTGCTTCCAGAAAAAAAAATAAATCTTTCTCGAGGCTAATTTCAGATTTAGCCCTGACAAACTGTGGTCAGTCAGTAGCCCTGGCTCATTGTACCACCCCAGTCTCAGGGGAGAGAGTGGAGGCAGTACTCTGCAGCGTTTCGGTGTGGCACAGGTCCCCTGCAGCTTCGCAGCTGGAGCATCAAAGGCTCTGCCCATTCCATTGTTCACCCTACCTAGATGAAGGGGTTGAACGCACCACGCTTCCAAAAATCTGCTTTCTGCAGTGCTGGGGGCGGGTGAGGGATGCGAGGGCAGAAGAAGCTGCAGTGCTGCTTGGTGGATGCAGAAATACTTCCATGTATGTCAGAAGCATCTTCCAGCTTTCGGTGGTTGATATTTTCATCCACCCAGCTTGGTCAACATCTAGCTGTTTGGTTGCTGGGTGTCACTTCTAGGTCTAGCAAAGCAGTCCCAACAAGCTGTTGTCCACAAACACCTCGTACTGGGCAGCGCTGCTATCAGGTATTTAGTCAGTACTCGTGATCCTGGGATGATATTTTTGGGAGGCTTTGAAGTCTTCTGGTTAAGGCTATTTTCTTGTCACCATCATTACAGAGCTCAACTTCACCGTTTTCTTTAAGTCAGTGTGTTTTGTTTTTGTATAATTCTGGTGTTAGTGAGAGAAAAATCCAGCTTGATTAACAAGCGTTTGTGCTTCTGGATGAAGTGTTTTACTCTGGGGACAGTTCGGAGGAAATGGAAGGGGAACTTTCCTGGACGACAGCAAACAATCATGATAGGCATAGTTAGGGAATCTAGTCTGATCAGTCTCTATATCTGTTTAGGTGGATCTAAGGTGAGGTTCCTCCCTGAAGCTCTTTTTGTCTTGCTGTGATCTCTCCTGATGTGGCAGGTGGCATTAAGCTCTGAAGTCCCCATGTTACATCCTTTGCTGCCCAACGGGCAGCAGCGGTGTCACTGCATGACCACAGATGTGGTTGAGGCATTGCAGCGATCCTGCTCAAGTGCCGATGGAAAGCTTGACCTGAAATCACTTGAGAGAAAGAGGCACATGCAGGCAAAAGCAGAGCATCAAATCAGCCCAAATGGAGAAGCTGTTTTAGCTGCGGGCACAGAGAAAAGGACTACAGGAATGGGCCTGAGGCTGTTCAAGCATACTATGGTGGTTGCCGTTCACCTCAGCATGCGCTTAGCCTGCCATGGCTAGGATGACCTCCTATGGCCAAGCAGTCTTCTGCTACCAGCTGAGGCAGTCTGTGGGATTTTCAGTGGTCAGTCGTTACATGAGTGAACAAGCCAGCAGCTGTAAACGTGGCCTTGTGCTTTAAGACAAGAAGTGCTTCCCTTGCCAGCCACTGCCTGGAAAGCTTCAGTGACTGAAGTATGTGCAAACCAGAGCTCCTGAGCAGCTTTGCTCTGCTGGCATCTCCTGATGATGTCAGTGTGGCAAAAAGAGGGAAACTCTTGGAAGGCAACGCAATGCAAAGGTGGAAAGCCATTAGTAGGTAGAGCTGATGACTGCGCCTTTGAGGGCAAGCAGAGGGACTTTTTTTAATGGCGGTGGTGAACTAGTTTGACATGGATAAACTGGATTTTGGGAGGAGATGGCTGCTGTCATTTAAAAGTAAACACTTTTTTTCAAATTCTGTGAGTGTGGTTTTTCTGTTGCTTTTTGTAGAGACGTTACGTGTTGGTTGCTGGATTCAAGGTTTAAAACTATTCTCTCACTTGAGATTGGAAGATTCCAGTTCCATTGCTTTTAGTTCCGCAAGGATTCCTGCCAGAGAAACTGCAGTGGTGATTTTTTAAAATATGATGAAGTATAGCCAATAAAGGAAATATATGTAACAATAACCGTAGCGAGGGTTCCTTTTCTGTTTTACTAAAGAGGAGAAAGTATAGCAATGAGATCTTGGTTTTAGGATACCGCTGTGGGATTAAGGTTGAAGGAGGGATAACTGATGCTTTTCTCAGCTGTGTGGTGAAGCTGAAGTCAACACTTACCTGATGCAGCAGTTTCTGGGGAGGAGGAGGTTGTTGGAACGCTAAAGGGTGCATCTGGAGATCCAGCACTGACTGTCCTCACACAGAGCCGCTTTGTTGGACTCTGCCTGAGTCACTGGGTCCTTCCAGTGTGTGTTTTCTGGTTTTATAGCATGGAGTTACACGATTCTTTGGCAGCATGTCTTTGGAGAGAGCTCTTTACTATCGCATGGGCCAGGGGCAGAGCTAGTGAGGATATACACCTCTGTGCTTGTGGAAGGGAGATGGTTGGGACTTGGCAGTGGAAGTCATCTGTTCTGCTTTTCGTGTTTTGCTTTGCATGAACTCATCTGCTTTATAGTGTGTTAATCTGCAATATCCTCATCGTCCGTAAAGGTAAATAAAATAAGCCAAGAGAATTGTTTTGAGCAGTGAAGTTTCTACTTGTAATGTGAGACATCCCAGAGAAGGGGAATTTCTGGGCACTGCTCTCTGACATCTAGTTGTTCTTGGGTGCGGGAGAGGTCAAGGCCATCTCAGAGCTGGCTGCAAAGCCTGTGTTCTTTCTGACTCTGTCCTGGCTACATCTGCAAGCACTAGTTCCTGTTTTCCACCCACCCATTAGCCAAACACTTTGTACCCAGATCTTTCCCTAAGCCATCTGCATGTCCTTGTCCTCCAGCCATGCTTCCTATAGTATGTAAAGCAGCAGGGGAGGAAACTGCATTGATTCTACCACTTTATTCTTGTAGTCTGACTGCCCTGACTTTTCTGTCCTAAACCTGCTGGAGAAGATGTCCCAAGAGGACCAAAAGACCTTCCCTCCCATGTTACTCCAAAGCTTGCCTCTTCTGAGCTGTACCACATGCCACGGAGGAGAGAGATAGGTTGGAGAGACCTTCCAGTCCTTCTGGTTTAAGTCTGCTATCAACTGGGAGGAGATTGCTGGAAGGCCACAGAAACTTGGTGACTATTCAGTGGCACATGCTACCAGTGAATTTTGGGAAGCTGGAGTCATCTGCCTCAAGGGAGCTGGGCTACACCACCCTGTTGAGCATGGATTTGGGGGAGCATGCATAACCCCCAGAGCCTGGGAGGCAGCATAGGTCTCCTGTGGAGCGGGATCCTTTCATGGATGGTAAAGGGCTGCACTGATTTCCACCTAGGGTTGACGCAGCGCCATCCCCCCCACCTTGCTTGGGTATTGTGCTGCAAGTGATTTTGAGAAGAAATAATATGTGTTCTTGCTCCAACATGACATAAAAATGTCTTTATATTAGAAAGTCTATATTTTATTGAGGTTTGCTTCGTATTAGTGTCATAGAAGACCTTGATTTCAATATAACAATATGAAAGTGCACGTGTAATTTCTCTTCGATCACATTAATGCTAAACCACTGTACATGGTAGTAATGTTAAACTAATGTGACAGAATAATACAAGTATAAAGTGATGTAAAACCATTAATATTATAGAAAGTTATTCATTTTATGCAAAGGATTCTAAGGAGAAATTTGAATAAAATTCCTTCTCTTTCTCTGATCTCATTGAGCCACTTTGATCAAAAGATGATAAGTCTGATCAACAAACTTAATATTAGCTAATTTCCATACAATGACTTTTTGTTCTTACTCCTGCTCATGGCATAGCTCAAACAGAGTTCGCTGCTGTCAGGAGCTCTGCTCTCTGCAGCGTCTGATCTGGAGGTACGGAGAGATGTGAGATCAGAGGTGAAGCAATTTATTGAATATTGGTAACCTGGTCCATTTGGACATGCACATCTTCTCTAGTCAAGTTTAAAGGGCGTCTAAAACTCGAGCAAATCAGGCTGGAAATGTTTAACGGTATGAGTTGCTCCTTAAGTACAATAATGGAGCAAGCTGCAACCACTAGCAAAGATGACTGTGTACCGCATGTAAAAGTAACCTCCTCTCACAGCAGATTTAGGTTTCGCTCAGAGCACTGCAGAGCTGCAAACTTTAGGTCTCTGATTAAACAAAGTAGGAGCTGGATGACATCAAGACATGCATTTCCCCAATTTAATCAGATCACTGAAGACAGCCAATAAGAATATATAGCATGTGAAAAACCAGATTTCCAGTGAAATAAAATGAAAAGTTATAGGGCTGTGGTTTTGGGAATGGCCTTTCTTTTGTGGCTTTTGGTTTAGCGTATTATTTGTCAGATTTTTATAAGAACATTATTGCTTTAAGAAAAAAATTTAAACCCTGAGAAATTACTCTCAGTCTAACGAGTTCTTTTCCACTGACTACAGACATCATTAGGGGATGGCTATAGCCTGAGGCTGTGCATGAACTTTTTCTTCTAACTGTACACTTTATGTATAATTTAGCTTTCTTGCCTAAATTATTCAAGCAAATAGTGAGTGAAAATAATGGAGTTCACTGAAACCTTCCACAGTATTAAAATAAAACAGTTTTTTACGTTGATTTGAATTTTTAAGCTTTTTAATCATGGATTTCAAATGGAATACGCATGTCTTCAGCTCTTCTCTGCTTGTCCCCCCGTGCCTTTTTTCAGTAAAAGAAAAGAGGAAAGGCAACGAACTTCAGCAAATATCCCATTAATTAATAAATGCTACTTATGACTACTTGAGATAGAAGTAATGGTAGTTAAGCAAAACCTATAGGCATAGAAAATACGTTCAGCAAGTATTGAACTATAGTCTGTGTTATTTCTTTCTCCCCAAATAAAGCCAGTAGCATAGCATGTTTAAATACTGTTGAGTTGCTTTAAGCTCAAAAATAGTGATGGGGAACTCTATGCAACAAAGGTAAACTGTGAAAATTATCACAAAGGCTATATTTTTTTCAGATAATATTTTTCTAGTTCAATATTAGTCTTCAAAAAATTCTTGCTTTGAAACCTAGGGGCCTGATCCCATACTAGGAAATTGGTACAGCTTCAGGAAAGCCTGCAGATTTCTTCCAGGTGAAGAGTCAGCACTGAAATGTTTACTGTTGTAGCCAGCCCTCTGCCATCAAGTGCTGCAAATTCACTTTATAGGTTATTGCTGATGCTATTATGAATGTGATAAGCACTATATCTAAATCTGGAGAGATTAATGAAGTGTATGCTGTCATGAAAAAATATCCTGTGGAAGTTAAGGAATCTTAGTAATATCTGCAAGCAGATCTCTTAGGCACATTGTGCTTTCACCCAATGTCTGTTAGAAGTAGAACAATGATGATTTTCTATATATGATGGTAAAGGAGCCATGTTTAGGTAACTGCTATGGTTCAAGATAGGATTCACATCTGCAATTCCGTTGCAGACCAGCCAGTAGTGAGGAATCTCTCCATGGGATTCAGACCAGGCTCTCTTTCTGAGGAGCATGATGCGAGGCAGAGATAAGTATATCTTTACCTGATTTCAGCCCCGTGTATACACTAACTAATGTCTGTAGTTTGTCAGTGGGCTTTGAATTAAACCAAAGAAGTCAAATATGTCTGACATCTTCCAGTGCCTGGTGTAGCTACTGTCACCCAGCTCTGTCCTTACTCAGTGTGACACCTTCTGGATCCACAGCACTGATTTATTCAGGCTGCTGAAATGCTGGGTGGTCCAATTCACTCTGAGTTTGTACCTAGGGTGTCCTTCAGACCTGAAAACCAGGTTGGATTCGAGAGGGGGGAAAAAAAGTGGGTTTAGTGAGATTTTATTATTTATGAGCTTGACAGAGAAATACCACAGGAGCAGCCATCTTCTCTACTTAGACAAAGACCTTGACAAAAATCACAAAGCAAACCAACAGGCAAGTATAAAGAAAAATTTGGTGAACTTTTTTCTGAATTATTGAAATGGCATTGTGTGACATGGGTTGAAAAAGGAGAAGTTTGTTCTTTGATTTCATCAGTTCTGATACACTGCCTCCTGCTCTTAGAGTTTTCAGACTCAAGAAATTAGATATGTGCAAATTATTTGCCTTTTAATTTGACCATCCAACAGATGTGGATCGTTACAAGCCATCATGCTGGATTATTGTCACACCTGAGCTGCATGTGTATGACAACACCCTGCCTGCCTCAGTACAGCAATGGGCTTTCGAGCCAAGCTGAGGTGGTCCTCAGGTCTAAAGATTGCAACTCTTCTACATTTTTATTGGAAGTTGCTAGCACAGCACAAGTAGCAGCAGGCAGAGGTATCTGGAAACCAATAATAATGGGATTTGTTCTTCTTTGGAAACAAGTTTGAAAAGATGTTCACTCTGGATTCTTTACAGCCATGGTTTGTTTTTTTTTTCTTTCTTTCATGACTGTTTTTTTTAAAGAGGACAATTGTTTTGTGATAAGAGCAGGCTTTTAGTGTTTGACGTTTTTTTTAAAGCTGCTGTCCTAATTGTAAGGATATTTTGTGTCGCTGCTAGGCTCATTGTATGTCTCAACTGCTTGCAGTCACTTCCATGTGTATATGCATCAGGGGCAGTTGCATAAATTAATTAAGCCAAATACTTAAAATTTAATTCCGTGCAATTCATAGTATGTGCAATCTGTAGTTTTGCTGAAGAGCGTTATGAAGTAAAGCATGGCGAGTTGTGCAATGATGGCTAGTGACTGTAGACTTGGAAGAGGAACAGTAGAGCTACACAACCTGGAGGATCCTCTCTTGTTTACAATTTGGTCCTATAACTATGCAGTGTTTGGTGTTGCACAAGAAACTGATACTCGCTTATTATCATGCACAGTGCATCAGTCTTTTCCCCTCTACTTAACACAAGAGATGGTGTGCAATCTTGATGTAGCAATTCAGTGGAAAGTACATTTTTACTTGTTTCCATTTATTTGGTTGCTCTTGAGTCTTCCGTACTGGCGGGAAAAAAAAAACAGCTAAAGGAAGGAAGAATTACAGAATTGGGAAGGATAATATTCAAGTGAGAGCATACAACTGAGCTGCTCAGTTAATTACCCAGTAAGGTCTAGACTGTGAAATCCTTTGACAGTACGACATCCTTTTCCCACTAAATTCATGTTCACCAAAGCTCAGCTCAACATCACACGAGAAAATTCTCCTTCCAGGGATGTTGGACATATCGTACATCACAAGATCAGCACAGAACTACTCAATTCCCTGTTTGTGTCAGGAAATTAAAATGCTTAGTGAAGCCAAAATTATTTCTCTTTACATCTTGCAGAATAGCATTTTCCTTTCCTTTTTCTCTTTATGCGCTACAATTTTCCTTTATTTTTTTGGATTTTGACTAGCAATAGGTTTCAAGTTGTGTTGATGTTTTGTGGTAATCTATCATTTGACTGCCTTCATAAGATTATCTGTCAGCTAAAAATCTAAATGCCTTAAACCTTCCTTACTCATGCTTGCTGTCATAAGGCAGAGGAATATGTGTCTTTTCATCTGTGCTTTTCTAAAACACAATTTCAACTCTTTCTAGTTGTCTGGTAGGTTTTGTGAAGTTTGTGCCCGTAGAAAAGACCTCAGGCCCTTTATAGGCTGCAGTATTGCTCTGTGTTTCCTCAGCTTGCCTAAAACTTCATCTGCCACCTATCATAGCGTTCCCGTGGATATTTTGTCCGTGTGTGTGTGTTTTTAAGGGAATTTCTAGACTTTAGGCAGAACCTTTCATCAGGAGAGGAAAAAGCAGTCCTGCCTAAGCATCCCGTGGACAGGATGAAGCAAGTATGCTTAACAGTACATCCAGCAAATGGAATTTTTTTGTTGCAATCAGCCCTTGTCACTTCTGCCCAGGGATGGATTAATGGCAGAGCTGATGGGTCCATGACCCCAGCCCCTCAAACGCTGTGGGACCTTGGCTTCCCCTGTCCACAGAAACCTCCATCGTGGCTCGCAGCCAAAGGGCTTCATGAAGGTGCATTCCTTGGGGAGAGCTCAAGGAGTTCCCCAAGTGTCACAGAGGGGGCTCATTAAGAGGACTGTCTTCAGAAATAGGGCAGCTGCTTCCATGCCTGGCCTCTGCCTCCTCTCTTCCCTCAAGCCAGTGTCTTGAGGGAAGTCTTGACCCTTCTCATAAATGTTTGGGAGCTTTTGCTGCTTTATGGAGCAAGGTACCTAATCAGAGAAAAATCTGGTTTGCTGCTTCTTTTCTGCATTAAACCAAGGACAGCCCATTTGGAAACACCAACAGGTCCATCAATTACTCTCATATTCAGAGTTTGGTTTTTGCTGCAGGTTCCCTGGCCTTTCATTGGCCTCATGCAGGTTCTTGCCCTCCTCTCCCTGTTTTCTTCCTTCATGTTGGGCTCGCTTGCTGCAGAGCTCTCCACATCTTGCCACTTTTTGAACTTGTATTCACCCAAAACTTACGTCTTCCATCTTTTTGTTTGCTTGTTTTCTTAGAAATCCTTCAGTTTAGCCTGGACCAGTAAGAATGTCTTGGGTTGTTAGCTTGTCTAAATAGTCCAGTTGAATTTCTCTGTATTACCAAACAGACTTAACTGAATAGCTTTTAAACATTGAAGGCTAATTAGTGACACTTCTGTTGCTCTGCAAATGCTTACAAATTTTGTTCCAAACTGGCTGAGAAACAAACAAAATTGGGGCTACATGTTTTTCCATAAAATTGCCAGAAAATGAAGAGTTGGCTGCTGCTTACAGTCCTTGCCTCAGACTTGTTGAAGGGAACTGAATATACATGAATGGCCCTGCCCATAAACATGTCTCTTCCTTTCTTCATGAATGTTTAATTATAGGTGACAAAGGGACAACCCCAGCAAAAGAAATTTATGGCAACCCTGCCTAAAGCTCGATGGGTTAAGATATTTTTGCAGATGTGGGAAACATTGGAATCAAAATCTTACTCTAGCAGAGACCCATGAAATGGTTTAAATGTGTGGTTTGGTCTTGGATGAGTGGCTTAATCCCTAGGCTGTTTCATTTTGAGAGAGAAGCCAACATTGATCCCTTCTGTGGAGATGTCCCACTTCTTAAAAAAAAAAAAATCCCCAGCTGTATGTGAATGCTCTGGGCTGCTGTTTAGAGGTGTCTTGAAGGAGGCAGACAAGGAAGGTCTTTGAGATCTCAGTGAGCTATTCAAGTGCTCTTCAGCTGTGGGTTTAGAGACCATAAGAAACCTGCTATGCTCCATGAAACTGTTGCAAATGTATTTTTAAAAGCCGTGCATGTGCATTTGTGCACATCCAAAATCTGCAAAGAAATGGCAAATGGAAAAAAAAAAAATGAAGATGAGACAATTTGCCTTTACTTTCACCTGGTTTTATATGAAAGGGAACTTGGACCTTGGATCACAGACAGGTTAAGCATCATCACTCTACTCAGTGAATAAAACAGAATAAAACAGAGGCAGTGGTGTGAAAAATCCAACCTGCTGGGTCATTTTCTTTTTCTTACAAGTGCCTATAACAAAATGTTTGATTTCAGGTCTAATGGAATATTTCATTTCCAAACTAAAGAAATTAGTGTAGGTTGGGTTTGGTTTGGTTTTGCAAGAAATAAATACTTAAATCTAGGTCAGGTTGATAGATATTTTTTTCCCTTCCTTCCTCCCACATATTTTCATTTTTCAGGAGTATACTGTTGAGTTGCTCATTCTCTTAAAACTTTCCCATCAGACCTTCTTTGCCCTTACACTTCTACTTCTCCGTGTAAAGCACTTTGTGATATTGCTTTTGAAAGCTGCAATATCAAAATATGTTTTATTGTGATGCGTTTACTTCAGGATGGCGTGTTCCGTGTTCTGCCAGTCCTTATGCTCCTCTGCAGGTGCCTGTAAGTACTTGGGGAAATGTAAAAACTCAAACCAGTCTGTTCAATTTAGCATTGTAAAAGAAAGTTTTAGCAGTTACATTTCAGTTTTATAATTTATGTTATTGTGCAGTTCTAAGATGGATTAATCAATGAGAAGGGGGGAGAGGGGGGGGAACAAACCCCAAACCAAACAAGGCACCCTGGCAGGGCACAGAGCATACCTTCACGTCCTGAAACCTCTTTAGAGGCTAATGGCACTTAGGCTCAGCTGTTGGTGATGCTCTTTGAGGTCTGACCTCCCAGAGTAGTGTCTTAGGACAGGACAGTGGTAGAAGTGGAGAAATCCTACAGATGCCTCTGCCACACCGGTGGCACCCTCTTGTCTTCAACCTGATGTTCTTTGAGACCCTCTTTCCCCCTTTAAATGTTATTTCAGAGTAGTAAAATTCCTCAGTAGGCTTTTTTTTTTTTTTTTTTTCTGCCAAGTGAGATAGACAACAGATGGTTACACTGGTAAGATATGGGTGTTTTCCTCACAAGAAAAAAAAAAGACCAACCTTGCAACTCTGTTTTGTGTTAACTGCAGAGGTGTAAAACGCTGCCAAATTTGAGAGCGGTTTTATTTATCTCTGGCTCAGCTTTGTATGATTGCAAACAACTAGGCAAGGTGCAGACAGTGAAAAGTCAGGCTCAGACTCACCAGGGAAAGGGCAACTGGCCAAAAGGTCACTTAGATTGAAATTCTCTCCAGAGGACAAAGGTATTCCTCCCCTCTTCCTCTTGCTGTCCTCTTCTGCACTTTTCTCTCTGTTAGCGAGCTCTTCACAGGCACTTCTACAGTTTTACTTCTGAACTGCTGGTTCATCCAGCCATTATTTCTCCATCCCACCCAGGGAGCTAGCTACCTGCTGCTTTTTCACCTGATACAGTTTATTTGGCTAGTCCCTCCTTTCTTCCCATGTCAGAAATCTTGTCTTTTGTGCTGCTTGCTGGTTTTGATTCCTGTGCATTTTGCCACAAGGGCTCACACTTTGGGCATCATGACCCCAACACACGGGCTACAGTCTGGAACAACCACAAAAGATGATTCCTGCCCCGAATCTCTTCCATTCAGCCAGCCCATTTCCCAACCTGTATTAGCAGAAGCAAAAATGGGACAAAAGAAAACTCCTCTGCAGGGGCCTTGAAGTTTTCACATGTTGACATTTTTCGGGCTGGCAGCCTGCCCTGCTTCACCATGTGGTTCTTCAAGAGGTGGCATTTCAATACTGCGTGTCCCAGAAGGATGGGGAAGGCAGGCAACAGAGCTGATGGCCCACCCTGGGTCGAGTCCTCAGCCAGGAGAACCTCTGGAGACACAGGCACAGCTATCGCCAATTATTTCTTTTATGCTTTCCCTCCTGCTTTGTCATTATGCTTCAGCTTTGAAACTGAGCTTTGTTTCAGCCTGGTAGCCCGTGGCAGTGGACTGGAGAGAGGAGACTTTTACAGAGCTACCAAAGGCATTGTGTGCAAGGGAAGAAAATGTGTGAAGAATTGAAATTATATGGTTGTACTGGGAGTTTGTTGTGGTGGTAACACTGGCTCACATCTTCTGGTAGCTAATGGAGCATGGTGGGATGATCTGAAGGTGAAATGAGTCTGATATGCTAGGACACGACATCGAAAAAGAATAGTGAAATTCTATTTCTTATTTTCCTCTTCACAGAGAAAATGCATCTTGGCTCTCAGTACAAAGTGTGTGATTGTAAGGTACTTCCAGTCTTGGTCTTGCCTTCAAAATAGAAGCCACACTGTCCACTCCTCCCTCTTTCCTTTTTCTTCTACAGCTGCAGACTGCACAAAACACCCAGTAGAGTCCAAGGGCCAGATCCTGAGCTCCCTCAGCCCAGGACTCGTGGGTGGTGCTACCAGGTGTCTCCCCATTTGCAAGCCGCCGTCGCACTGCTGCCTTTGACATTCGCGGGGATGAATTGCAGCAGGGTGTAGAAAGGTAGACAAGGGATATTTCAGAGGTGTTACTTCCAGCAAGAGAAAAATCGATTAAACTAAGCTCTGGCGATACTGGCATTCAAGAGAAATTGTTTTATTGGGAAAGTGGTGCAGGACAGGTGAAAGCTGAAATCCGTATGAGTGCAGAAATATCTGTTTTCAACATATCTGTAATCCCAGCAAGGGCAAAGGGGATCATTTATTCCGTAGAAGTGATTGCAAGCAGGTTGATATGTGGGTTTTTGCTAGCCAAGCTAGTTGGTTAAAGTTGTTTAAATGTCATCAGCCGAATAAACCACACAATTTTTATTTTTTTTTTTTCTACTCCCTAATTGGCTGTCAGGTAAGTGCTTCTAATGGGAATACGCGTGAGCTGAAATGGCACATGCATAACACCACAGGTGACACCTCAAAACTCTCTTTTCATGAAGATGCCTGCCAGAGAAACCACATCACAGGTAAATGGGTGCGAGTAGGAAGCACGAAAGGAGCGTTAGCATTGCTGGGACAAAGTAATAAAAAAAAAAAATATCATGAGGGTGAATATTCCTAGAAATGTCTTCTTCAGGAGTCATCCATTCCTAATAATCACTGTGATTTTTATGAGAGTCATTCTGAGCCCTAACTCCTTCAATTGAACACGGAAGTAATTACGTGTGTAGATATCCTTAATTTGCCTTCGTGTAAATGAAAGCTGGATGCCAGCTTAACTTATGCGCTTTCCCTAAATGCTTTTATAGATTTTTTTTTTTTTTAAGATCAGAAATGAGAATATCCGCTGAATACGATAAGAAAGAGAATGTCGCTGGTTTTGGCTGATTGCACTTTTTTGTGTATAATGAAGAGCTTGCTACTTGTGAGCAGGGAGAGGATTTAATGAATCACAAAAGTACATAATTTATTGTAGAATGTATTCCACACATATTTCAGAGCAAATTCCATGGAAAATGTATGTGAGTCGTATTTCTATGAATCAGTCTCTCGGAATATTTCCTTAGAAACAGCTTGTCCTACATTTTTATAAAGGAGCTGCAGCATTTATAGTACACCATTGAATTAACATTTTGTGGTTAAAAATGCAGCCCAAGAAATTAAAATGATATTTGAAACATAAATCCTGCGTGCTAACAACTATCGTTATAGAAGCCAGCCAGAATCAACAGACATAGCTTGTTTTCTGCAAGGCTCTTTCTGGAGACCAGTTCTCAGAAAACATCTGTGCAAATGCAGAGGGGGGAGAAAAAGCCCCAGCAGGAATAGAAGCCATCAGTGGCTAGGTGTGTTATAAATACATTATTACTTCATTGTAATGGCATACAGGCTTTGGCGAGACTGGGGGTGACCTCACTGGCTGTCAGACCTCGAGTTACTCCTGGGGAAGGAGCGTGTGGGATGGGATGCCCACTCGGCACTGCTTCAGTAGGGAGTGAGCAAACCCAGATGATGTAGTGGGACTCCATAATGTCTCTACAAGGAAGAGCTGTTGGGTTGGATTCGCATCAGACCTGGCAGTGAGGGTTTATGAGAGCTTTTGGTATCCTGGTTCCAAACTAAATGTGCGGAAATCTTTAAATTACTTGCTGAGAGGTTCTCACTGATGCCTCTTCCACCTCAATCTCAGCTTGACTAAGTGCTTTTATGAATCTGTCTTTGCAAAACAAAATCCTGTTCTCACTGCTGAACAGCGGCTAATGATTTAGCGAAATCTTCAGGCAAACTTCAGGTGAAAACTTTCCTAAAACACCAGGGCATCTGTCCTCTTTAAAATCAGCACATATACAGTTTTGGACACCCTAAATCATTAGCTGCTGCAGAAAATGCTGGCCCAATTTTTTTTTAGACTTATTAAAACACATTTCTGAGTTATGAGAAAAAGCTCAGCCTCCTCCTAGAAGAATTTTAAGCAGAAGAGAGAATACTTTGCAACTAAGGAAAACAGAGCAAACTGCAACAAGAGCTAACTTCATAGGGATATAGATTAGACTGCTTAGCAGACAACTATAGACAGATTTAGAATCATAGAATCATTTAGGTGGAAAAGACCTTTAAGATCATCGAGTCCAACCATTAACCTAACACTGCCAAGTCCATTTGTGTCGTCTGAAGCTCTATGCAAGTATGGGCTTGTAGAGCATTTCCAGTTTTCAATCAAAACTTGTAAGACTAACAGGGAGAAAGGTTCAGTATATCAAGATTGGCAGCAAGCACGAAGTTAATTGTACAAACTGAGGAATTTTTTATGTTTTGGTGATTGTCTTTAGACCTTTCCTCTGGGGTTATGGGAGCTAGAAATGCTCCATGCTAGCTGCACACCATTTCCACTGAAACTACTCCAAGAAACCCAAGATGTTTCAAAAGCTTCTAGAATATTATGCAATAAAAAGCCCTGTCTTCTTTCCTGGCCCTTCCTAGCTTAGTTCCCTAAATATGTAGAACTACAAGGTCTAAATCCAAACTGCATACAGCGTTCATTGGGATATGAGGTCTGCCAAATTCAGGCACTTTGTACCTCTGCAGCCACTTGAGGCCAACAAAATGTACCACACTTGGCTTCTGCTTTTCCTTGCCTGTGTAACTCAGACCTTTGGTAGTAAGCCTGTTTTATTCAGGGGTATTTTAAGAGTAGACTATTATTAATAGAATCAAAAAATAAGAGATAAGAAATAATTGGAAAACTTCAGATGATTTTTTTTTTTAATCAGAAATGAAATCTCTTCTCTTCTTAATGGAGGCACAAAGCTGATGTCATGACTGGTGCTGATCTGAGTCAAAATCTACACTCTCCCAGAAGAGACTATGAACCTCCATTCAAGTTGTCTTGTTCATGTAGGCAAGGAGGGAAATGTCCCCTGTGCGCCTTTCTTCTTTCACAGTGGAGGGAAGGAATCAAAGCTTCTTTTGCTCTTAACTCTCCTTTCTCAGTGTTACACACGTGCTGTGATATAAGAGAGATACTCGCAGTGGTTTTTGGTGACCACGGCAGGACAGAAAGCTTGTGCTTGGTGCAGCCTGGTCCATAGGTTATGATGCTGAGCGAGCCTTGTAACAGCACAGATCCAGCTCAGGATTGTGGCTCCAGCCCTGCCAGCACTTTACATAATGCTATGCACACTATAAGCATTTGTTTGCCAGTTCATAGGCTGTAACAATATGTCTTTATTCCAGAGATATTTTTTTTCACAGCTCAGTAAAGCTATTACAGTTGAATATGGAGAAAAAAAGGAATTGCAGGGTATTTTCAATATTTTATTGCCTTTTTTTTTAATCTTCCCCCCCCCCCCCCATTAAGTATGTATTGCTATCAGTGTAGTCAATCTAATTTTGCTATCAGATAATCACATCATGGCCAAATAAAAAAAATAGCATTTTATATTAGCCATTTTTGGAGAGGATTATGCTGTCATAAACAGGCTCAGCAGGAGTTTCAACCAGGGGTTGATGTGCAGTAATATGCTTGAAATGCCTACTTCTGGTTTCCTTACATGGGATGATGGTCCCAGCTTTTGTGGCTCTGACAGATCAGCTGTTAGTAACTACGTGTTCTCTGCTTTATGTGCTGCTTTTTAACTTGCTCATCACTGAGTTTATGTACAAAATGGCAAGTCCAACAAAATCACTCAGATGTGGCAGGTAACATCTGTGAGCAATTGTATGTGGGCTGAAAAAACCCAACCAAACCCTTGTTGCTAAAACATCTGTTGGTTTACATAAAACTCAATTAATTTTATTATTGAGCATAATACAAATTTAAGAGAAATGTTATGCAAAAAAAAAATCAGAATAAAAGAAAACAACAAATGAATACCCCTCCCTGTTTTATTGATATCTGAAGTCATTAATGTTGGAAAAGGGAGGATTATTTTGTTCTCACGCTGACCACCTCTCCCTGCTTGTACTATGTCCTTTCCTTCCTCCTACAAAAAGGAGGAGAACTAGTCATCCAGCTTTGCCTGTGCAACCATACAGACTTGTGCCGCTCCCTGCTAAAGGCTTTGGGGCCATCTGCAGACATCTGGTAGATGTACCCAGTCTCTCTGTCCGGTCTAATTTTTCACTAGACATTTCAGAACCATTTTTCAAAGCACCCTGTAACAGATTTGCATACTCAGAAGGGGAATAGAATTTCCAAAGGGGTGGATTCTTACCTTTCTTGCCTCCTGCTGAAGTCAATGGTAAGAAAGCTGGCAGCAGTATTGGCTGAGAAAGGGTTAAACTGGAGTCCCAACATCTTTTAAAACCTCCCACTTGGGTTCACCCTGTTGCTGTTACAGTTTGGGGTGGAATAGTCCTCTGGATGTCTGCAGGAGCTTTGCTTTTAACATCGGTTAAAGCCTAAGAGCTGGGATTTTTTCCAAGGCGTTTCACACTTTCTTTTGAGGTTGGGGCCAAAGTTTAGATGTTCAATACCCAGCATACAGGCCCCTAAGCCCTTCCCTGGAGCTGGCCTGGAGACCACTAATTCAACAGGAGACATGGCCTAAGTAATCCATGTTAATGATGTGCCTATTTAAACCATGTTGCCTGATAGGAGATGTCTGGTATCTATTAACCCGTACACCAATTACACTCCGAAGATGGGAGGAAAGGCTACTTTTCAAGAACAGAGGCTATAAAAGATGCACAGAAAAAAAATGTGTTAGTGTAATTTTCTTCCTCTCCGTTTCCAAAGGGGAAAAACTGGAATGCTACTTGGCAAATTCTAGGTACCAGACATTAAAGAGTGGCTACTGTAAACAAGGTAATAGAAGCTATGTCATCCCTCCCCATTGCCTCCGTATCCAGCCCTTTATTTATGTTTCCTAGGAAAAGAGGTCTTTCACTCTTGGCGTGGATAAAAGCCTGGTTTTGAAAAAGCCAAGGGGCCAGATCCTTGGGAAGGTGGAGAGTGGAGGAGTCCTGTAGATCTCCCTGGATCAAGGTCAACTGAGCCCAGCAGAGGCTGCGCCTGATTCTCCCTCATGAGCTGAAAGGTGGAGAATGAGAAGAAAAAGGGTTGTTAACTGCTGAGCCTTTTACATCTGTTTACTCAGAAAGCTCATCATTCCTTTTCTAGACAAATTAATCAGACTTGGAGAGATGACCTTGAGCACACATACAAAGCTCCTGCAGCCAGCAGTAAGCCATAATCAGCAGAAGGCTGTGTAGCATTGTGGTCAGGGATCCGAATATTCCCTTTCCTTGGAATGCAGCTTCCCTGGCTTCCTCCAAGGGAAATGTTTGCTCCTGGCCCCCACCCGCTCTCTTCTGGCACCGCTTCGATGAAGCACTTGATGACTCTCCTAGACGAAGGGGCCTGCCCTGCAGGAGAATGTGGGATTGGGGTCTTCTTTTTTCTTAAAGGGAGGAAATTTGGAAGCGACACTATATTATTTTAAGTTTGGCTATATTTAAACTCTCAGATTCTTACCAGATTGTTACCTGGTGTATGTTAGCAGGTTGCCAGGGGTTTCAGAGTGGTGATGTTGACATACACCTTCTGAGGAGCTGAGTCTTGTATTATTTAAAATGCCCATTTTGGCGTGACCTCAGCCATAACCTTCTGTGGTCAGCGTTCGCTCGCTTATTATGACAAAACTTCAGATATGCTAAAGTAAGGCTGGATCCCGCAATAATAAAATATTGATTTGGATTGCTGGGAAGCAGAAAGAGGCTGGTGGCTGGGGGAGGCAGGGGAGATTTTTCAAGTAAGAGTTGTCTCAATAGCAATGAAAAGAGCTGAATTGAACTCCCCCTTCCTTTTTTTTTTTTTCTTCTCCATCAGTAGGGGCATATTTCATGAAGTCCCCATTGAGGTTAGATACGCTGAGCCTATTTGCATACTTGGAAGAGGTCCCCTTATAGAGGAGTACACTGAATACCTCTGGCATTTCATATTTAAGTTCTAAATATAAATGCAGTCTAGAAGGAGTTTGTCTGCGAAACTATCCTAACTGCTTGCTTTCTCGCTAACTAGACTTCTTAATGACGTGATTTTCTATGCTAGGGAAGTTCTGATTATAATATAAGCGTAAATGTGCATGTTGTGCACCCTTGTTAATTGAAAGACTGAATATTTAATGCGCTGAGGGTGCGCATCTATTTACCGAGTGCACAAGGAAGGCTGCGAACCCCGAGCACAAATAGCCCATAGATATGTGGGCCAAGACCTGCATTTACACTGCTTTGGGTAAAGACAAGAACTTCTGGACCACTAGGACAATTTGGCATATCGGCCTGGCGCACAGCGATGTGCGATTAAAAAACAATTCCACAGTGTGGATCCATTTGAATACCGCGTTATTTTATAAAGCCTGCACTGTGTGTTTTGAATGCACATTTGCTGTTATGAATAACAGGAATTGTTTGGCTTGGCCTGCCTTTGTGCCGGTGCCAGCTGGCACGGAGCGAAGCTGTGACACATGACACTACAGCTGTGTCCACATGTTTCTGCCTTGCAGTATCCACTTATATAATTTACTTTTTTGATCCACAGTCGAACTATTCAAGTGAGTATAATTTGCTTTTTTGATCCAGAGTCGAACTATTTGAATGAGCTCATCAAATTACACATGCCAGCCACTTCTAGGAGAATACTTATTTTGCCATTGTCAAAAAAAACCAAAAAACAACTCATTATTAGTCACTTGTGGCAAGGCAGCAACTTTATTAAACCCACTGCAGTAAAGATACATCCCTAATTGAACTTGAGTATTTATTCCACTTGATACACATAATTGCCAAGGCAATAGCTCAGTATTTAATCAAATGAGCCATTAAAAGAGTAACTAATGATGACCTTACCGTAACTGATAGACCAGACTGTGATGCTGCTTATGTTGTCCTGTTCTTATTTGCCACCCTGGTTGGGTTTGCAATTGAGCAACAGTAACCCGCTAACTCCAAATCAGTTAGATTTTTTTCAGCCTTTACAGGAACTCTGCTGATGCAATATTGTATTTAAGATTGGTAAATTTGGAAAAACGTAGCTGAAATTGAACTTAATGTAAACTGAACATAGTACTCTGAAACTCTTGTTAAAGAAAACACACCAGCTCAATTCCAGATACCCAAGACCAAGGCAGGAAATACAAAGAAAATATACAACAACTTTTTTCAGCTTGCTGTTAAAGCAGAAACAACATGGCACTAATACAGACAACATTTTCATGTAAGCCTATTTTTATTTTATTTACCTCTTCAATCAGAGTGAAATAGGAGAGGGCATGGATTTAGCTTTTTCCTCCGAATCTAGGAAATACTACCCGAGCGTTTTATTCCCAGCGCACGCTGGACTCCGCTGCGATATGCACTGTCTTGCCTTAATTCAGTGCAGCTTTGCCAATGTCAGGTCTCGTACAGACCAAAGTAGCTGCGCATTATCTGCCGTATGGTCCTGGTAGAGCAACGTGCCGCGTTACAGAGCTAAGGTCACAAGTTCATGGCAGAAATGATTCATGTAGCCTGAAGGAGGGAGCCTAAATTCAATACGTGAGACCCGAGAGGAGAGCAGGGGGCTAGTGCTGGTTGGGTGCCTCTGTCCCAGGCTCTGCCCTGCTGGCTCTTGCAGAAGGGACAGAGAAGGTACAAAGAGGGACAGCATCGCCTCTGGTGTCCTGCATGCACATGGTAACCTGAGCCATTGTATAGATATATAGATATATTTAATTTATATATATATATATATATATATACACACAGACATATGTATGTATATGCAAGAGAAAAGCTGACCTGAGTTTGAACACAGTTCACAGACCGCTGCGGCGAGAGCTGAGACATGCATGACAACCGAATATTAAATTCTGTTAGCACTTGGAGTTATTGGGCAGCAAAGAGCTTTAAAGAAACCAAAGCAATTGAGGTTTAACAACAGGAAAAAAGAGAAAGTAGAACTTCAAAAATCTGAGTGTTTTCTCAAGGCACTCAGTAAGTATTATGTTCTTGGTCAATAACATTGCCTTTATGATCATATTGACAACGTGTGCAGAAGTGTGTGTGGCTTGGCAAATGGCAATTTAATGTCAAATGACAATAAAACAGCCGGAGATTATTCAGCTGAAACAAAATATCACTTTAATTAAGCATTCCACAGGATAGCCGTAACAAATACATTATTAACACATAAAGTACTGCGTTTCAGGTAAGGCTCACACTCTGAGAAAGGGAATTCAGACCCGCGGCTGACAGTCTGTATTTCACTCATCCCATTGTGCCGAGGTACGGCAGCACGTATAATCAGATCCAGTTGCCCTCGAAGCCGAAAGGGAGCCTTTCCATTTTAATGACCCGTGAGTTACCGCATGTATTGAATTTGAGGCAAGACTTGGAAGAACAAACTCTTAGGCTTAATGATGAAGTTGCACGTTGGGTTCGGTCGGGTTTTTTGTTTGTTTTTTTTTACAGAGAGGTGAACCTTAGAATGTTGGGTAGTTTTCGGGGACTTCTCCCAGCTCTCTGAATTTCTAGGGTCTGCAGCGTGAGCCTGGAAATCTCCCGAATGAGCTTTCCCATGTGGGTTTTGGTGCTCCCTGCACCCGGTCAGACTGGGGAGCAGAACCCAAGACCTCACTTGCTTGTGAATTAGACGCCATTGGGGTACATCTTGTACCAGTGCCTCCGTGAGAGAAGATAGTGAAAGCCAGGAAGCGTAGATCTGTGTAAATACAGGCATGAACTGACTTTTTTTCTGAGCCACTAAAAGATTTCTCTGAGCTTTACAATGGTTCTCGCCTCATTTTCTTGTTTGCCTCTTGTTTTCCGAAGCAGGTTGGTATAATCAAGCCAAAATAAAGTGGAAGAAATACTTACTATTGTTAATGTTATCAAGACTTTAGATACACAGTTTCATCAGACAAACTTCAATCAGTGTTTGGTTTCTTTTAGGATGCATATTTGTATGAAAGTTCATATTTTAAAAAACATGTTTTACTGGAGTGTGGGAGAAGTGACTGGTATCAAGGTTCAGTAAGAGCCTGAGGAGTAATCCACACTCTGTCTTGTTCTGCAAGTTTTAAGTGAGGGAGGAACAAGAAGGCTGTACATACAGGCTGTGAGAAACAACCCCAGAGTAACTTAGATTGCATTTTTAGGTATCGGACAACTCCCTTATATTCATTTATATGCAAGAAAAATTGCAAGGTAGCTTGATATGTCCATGAAGGCCATGAAACAAGGAATTCCCATCTGTGTCTGGAAGTTTCCAAGTGTCCATCTCAGCAGGATGTCTTTTTCTTTGCTGACTTTCAGGTTAGCATTTCAAAAAATGAACATGAGAGTTACCTTGCGTGAAATATATACAAACACAGGTACAGGTGTGCCGCTTTCAAAGGGCTTGATCCTGACCTAGTGAAATAAATGCAATTGCTTGTGTTTTGAATCAAACCTGGAATGTGCCAGGTCATTCCTGCCTCAAGCTGAGCTGTTTATACCTGAAAGCTGTCTCTTTAAATAGCTGTGAGTGTTAGATTTACCTGTGGAAACAGAGTTGATGCATCTAATAAATAATGGCGTGCCATGTGGAACTGCTGCATCTTCTCTAATGAAGTGCATCGAAGAAAGTGCAAATTACTGTTTTCGATACCTATTGTATGGGCACAGAAATTTTCAAGTGAGAAAAGCACTGAGTGGTTTTTGCTGCAGCATTTAGAGCTTCAGAGGAAAAAAATGTCATTTGGCTGGATGAGGATGGAATATTGGTGAAAGGTTTTGTTAGCTCTCATTGATTTAGGAAGACTTCTTCATGAAGTGGAAGAATTCTTCATCACCCTGTCTCTCTGGGTCTTGGTCGCCACAGACTATGGAGAATCTGTCATAGCAAGAATCATTTCACATCAACTTTGAAAGTTGTAAGGGAGTTGGTATGCAAACACTCCGTGGTGAGAAAAGCAGGGATGAACTGTAGGAGAGGAATAGCTGAGCAGAGAGATATTGCCTCTTTTTTTCTCCTGGAGAATAGAATATTCCATTAGCATGGGGTTTTTCCTACTTTTTCTTCTTATACTAGAACTTGGTAAAAAAAAGCCTTAGACATTTCTACGTATTGTGAAACTACATTTTTCAATTGTTTCTTAATTTACCAATTGTCTTCGCTCTTGGTGGAAACATCTCCTTTATCCCTTGGCAGCATCTGGTGGGGTTTTTTTTGTTTTGTCTTGTTTTGGTTTTTTCCGCTAAGAAATTATGGATACTGATTTATTTTTTTTTCCCCTATGCCCTTAACAGGAACTTAAATCTACAGTTTGAGCATCCATAGCTAATTTGCTGCTGAAAATGTTAACAACTTTTCCCTCTATAATCAAAATAATCTTGTGGTACTGCAGATTTAAACTCTTCTTTCACTCTTCTTAGCATAAAGCGTCAGGCAAATGAGTTAGAGGCCTTTGGTGAACATTGCAATATTTAGGGAACCATAACTTGTAGTTGTCTGACTTAATATATGTCAGATATGACCTATTAATTTGGAAGGTGATTTTTTTCATGTTGACAAAGTTTGAATTTTGAATCAGAGTATGGCTTGGAAGGAGAAAAAGATTGAAAGCTTGCAAAGTTGCTGGTCATCCATTAACTGTCAGTGTCTCTGTGACATCTGGACATTCTGTCTTTCTTCTTTTCTGCCCAAGTGTCATATAAAGAGCTTATATAAGTTTGTGTGTATGTAAGCCTGAGTTTCTAGTGTGAAGGCAATAAGATTCATAGTGATGGACCTACAGTCATACAATTTTGGTATTCATGTACATATATGGTCACATATATGTATACAATTCTGGTCACAAGGAGTGACCAGAATCTATGTCAAATACAATTTACCTCCAACATAGCTGGACTTTGGAAGATGCTCCACAACAACTTTAGGAGAGACAAAGTGGTCTGACCATAATAACTGATAGAAAGGCTTGTTTTGAAATCTAGACATAGGAGTGAAAAGAGGAAAATTAGTCACTGATGTTTAGTGTCCCCTCTCATGACCAAGGTGCTGCACTTGGACTTAAAGCAGCCTTGTGGGACAGTGTCTTGATCTCTCACACAAGGTAAGTGAGTTTAGCCAAATATTGGACGGTTGAAGGAATTACAAAATTATTGTGAAGAAAAACAAGCCTTCTTCCTGGTGCTTGCTTGCTTTTTTTTAATAGCTTTGCCTTTGAAATTAGAAGTATTTAATTAAAAGTCTAACATGAAAAAAAGAAAACCACAAACTTGGTCTATTCCCTCCCCAAAAGGCATTTACCATCTAAACAGAAGTTTTTGACAGGAGCATTTCAGTCATTTCTACAGAAAATGTTCAGAAATATTTGGTTGTGCATCGAGCAACCTCTCTGGACGGATTTGTTTGAACACATTGTGGTTGGTAGTTTAGGTGAGCGCTAAATAACTGTGGCTTTCCATTTTTCTAATCAAACATGATATGATGCCTTTTTCCATTGAATTTCTAGTTGCAGTGGTTGCCATTATAGAAGCAACATCTGCCAACTGTTACCATACTGTGGTATCTGAGGTACCACACTTATTTCCTATTCGGAGGGCAGAGCAGACTATGCTACCTACTACAGAACTTTGAGGCAAACGTTGATTAATGTTGACTTTTTAATGGTAACCACTGTGATTTTTTTATTATTATTATTTTTTTATTCCTATAACTCATGGTATTATACATAATAATAATATGAATGTCACTGAATTATTTATACTCTCATGTTGGTAAATAATGATGAGGTAATAACAATGAATTATTTCTATATTTACACCAGTAAATAATGGCGAGGAAGAGAAATCACTTCGAGTAGGCTCTGTCTCTTGCTAGCATACACCAATTAAAAGATGTTTGCAAATGTATTTTCATACAAAAATAACAGAGCTGCCTTGAGGAGTTTTTAGACTCCAAAAAACATTTAGAAGTTACAATGTTCAAGCCAAGGGCCAGCACGGTGGTGTAGAGCAGAAACCGCTACCACAACCCTTGGATGTATAAATGGAAGTGAAAGGCAGGAGGTGCAATTTCAGATACTTCACATTACTGAGACTCATACCTGGACATGCAGTTTGGGTTTCCACTTTTGAGAAGGATGTTCAGATATAAGAGTCCAACAAGTGGCCGTAGGAAACCCCTGAAGGTGGTAGAGATGAAGAACCTCTTCTGCTCAGCTTTGCAGAAAGGAAGATTGAGAGGTAGCTTGACTTGAAGAAGCTCTCAGGGGAAGGAGGTACCAAGCAATACAGAATTGCTTAATTTGGTGGATAAATGATGCAAAAGGAAACCGATATCAGGAGGCTGAAATGAGACAAATGTAAATTGGATATGTAAGCCCTCCTGGAATAAATAACTGCTCAAATAAAATGCCAATACAAGACTTAGTTTTTGGTTCTCCAAATCAAGACAGAATACTGTTTTCCAGAAAATAAGCTTTGAAGAGTGGGTAAATGAGAAGACACTAAACTCACCTGCTTGGAGTTTTGCGCATAGGTCAGCTACATGTGTCTGAATTAGCAACGAGCAAGCTCTGTTTTTCTGCTTTTATCTGTAGCCAGGCACGTGATTTTGGCTGAACTCAATTAGCAGAGTTTACTACAAGGGTAACTTCTTCCATGGCATTTCATAGCCTGCAATAAACAGTTCAGCCTGGATAAAGTTGTGTTTCCTCTAAACTTAAATTGCATGGAGCTGTTGCATGCAAACAGTGTGTGTTGTGGGAGGTGTGGAGCATGGAATGGAGATGAGGAGGGTCTGGGATCCATTTCCAGCCCTGACACCAACTGGCTGTCTTCAGGCTATTCTTCAGCTGTCGAGTCCCAGCTTTCTCACTTATAAAATTGGCATAACAATATTTACCTCGTTTAGGAAGCATGTCATGATCTTCAGCTAAAACTTTCAAGGGCTATTACTATTTATTGTTGTGTTGTATTTTTGACCGAGTTTGCTCAGAGCTATTTCTTGGCACTTCTGCAAATACTTCTGGCTTCTGTTCTGAAGGATTTCACAAGTTTGTGGACCAGAGCTGATTTTCTTATTCTCTAGTTCAAAAGAGGGGAGGGCCCCCTTTTGGATCTGAGAAGGAGGTGAAAAATGTGACTTTTTTTAATGGTCAGGTCCTGCTGTGAAACTCTTGGATATGGGAGGATAGTCAAAGTTGTGCAATGGGCATCTCCTGGAAAGGAGAAACATTGAGGAATTGCTTCTTTTGCTTTTATAACTCTGTTCTCAGGGAAATTCTCTCCTTTAAAGCTGTTGTGCTTTTTAAAAAAAGAACGAGCTTGCTTCCTCTAACTGTGGGAGATGCATTAGATAGGAATGTTTGCTGGGGTAGGACAGGAGCGGGTCAGAAGAAAGTGGTGATTGTTTGACTGCCCGCCTGATTCAAGGTGCTCAGCTGAAGCATACCTTCCCTTCATGGGTGGCCTTTTTCCAAAGGCATTTAAATGACTCAGAAGCACAAGGCCCACCGACTTCCAGTCTTGTGCTAAAAACTGCTGCCGAGCAGGGTCCACATCCCCCTTCTCCAATTACCTAGGGTAGGTTCAGCCAACTGGGGACCAAATAACGTCAGGAGGGACATCTTCTGTGCCTCTTGGCCCAGCAAGTCAACTTAAAACACTGCCCAGATGATGAAGAGCAATGCAAAAACCTGACTAGTGCATGAACAGCTGCTGTGCCTGGAAAAGCGGATGAAGCTGCTGTCTAAACATCACCGCCTGCATTTTGAACTCCGTTGTTGGAGCGAGGCTATTTTTGAAGACAGAAGAACTGAATTAAAAAGCCAAAATGGAGTGAGCCCTTTTGGAGCGACATTGGAGAAGCGAAGTTTCAGCTTTGACGTTTTTTCCCCGCCATGTCTATCATTTGCCAAGCCGTAATCCCTGTGAAAACCAAGACAAGTTCAATGGTAGCAGAGCTCTTGAGCACAGCTAGAACGAGGTCTTTGGAGAAGGAACAGCAAATCCCCGTGGGACTTTGTACCTGCAGAGCTCGCGGCCTTTTATCTTTCATTAGCAAATATTGTGTGTTATTGGACAGTGCCTTGTGCAGTTACTTACAGGAACATTTAATCAAATAATCTACTCCTCTCCCAGGCGGCTTAGACCACTGCAGTTTTATAGTTACCTACTTCAGCTGGAACAGTTCCTTTCAGCTGTAAAAGCAAATATGCAACATGGAAAAAAGTCTCGTTTTATCAAAACAGACAGAACTATTCCAGCTGCTGATATTAAGGTAAAAATAGCAAGGTTAAATGTTAAACAACCTCAGAGTGAACATTTATAACTACAAAGAAAGCCAGACCAATTGCTCTGAAAGCATTTTCTTAAAAAAAAAAAAATAAAAGAAAAAAAAAATTCTTGTTTTACTTCTCAAAAGAAAATTTATTTTCCCCTATTGCTGATGATTAAATACAGTGGAAACTAGTTCCCTTGATAACAAATACATCAGTAATGTGTGGTGCTTCCTGCCCCAGCATCTTGTAGCTCACAAAAGTTTCCATGGCCAGATTTGAATGCTCAAAGTGCTAATAATGTCTGCTAGTCAGCCTTCCTACTGCTCAGAAAATTTCACTCCTGTGGCTTTTTGGCTTGTTTTGAGAAATCACTGTAGAGGTTAGTGAACTTTTCAATGTGTTGGTATTTAAACTGTGGTCAGACAGTGAAGAAAAAAAAAAAAGAAAGAAAAGAAAAGGGAAAAAAAAAGGAGAAGAAAGAGAAGAAAAAAAGTTAGTTCATAAAAAGATATTCCCCTTAACAATTGTTTATATGGCCATTTGCATGGGAATTGAGCTGATTGTGAAACCTCCACGTTAAAATGGAATTCCACTGACTCTTAAAATATCTTGGAAAATATAGAGCATTAAAATAAAAGATGCTTAAAACAATGCTGGGGTTTTGTTCCAGAGAAACATTTGGGCACTTTCACTGGGAAAGGAGGTTAAAAGGTTGTCAATGCTTTCTCCAGGGGCTCTGTCTGACAGTGAACATGTGTTTCCTCCCTTTAATCGGCTCGCCAGTAGCCAGAAAGCTGCTTGTTTTCTGCAGAGGTTGTCAAAAATGATTTCAGTCTGGAGACGATGAATGATAAAAGAGGTTTTCAAACACAGTTTTGCACTGTAGCATTTGCAGTCCCAGAGAGGATGGATTGTATTACAATCTCGGTGCAAAGGGCCATGTTCCTGTAGCAAGAAAACAGTGCCTCGTTCAACCTGTTTGATGCTCCCACTTACCTTTCAAAGTTGAAAAATAGAAGCTAGACCTCAACTAAAGAAAAAAAAAAAAAAAAGGAGAAAAAAAAAATCATCCCCAGAGCATGTGCCTTCTCTCTGCTAAATTAAGTGGTTTGTATATTTAGTGAAATTTCTGTGTTCCACTTGCCATTCCTGGGAGTTGCATTTCCTTCAGGAGTTTATTCTCCTGCATGTTTGATACAGGCTGCAGAGCTGTTCCATCTGCAATAAAACTTACTCCATGAAGACCAGGCCTATAGTCAGAAGACCAGACACCGTAAAATACCAAAGTACCTCAGCTTCCACTGAAATCACCCTTTCAGGTAGCAATCAGCATCTTCCTGAATTAAGTACCTGTGAGTATGCAGAAACCAAATTCTTCATTTTTGGGCGAGACTTTGAAAATTGGCAAGTAATGCCAGTGAAACGGTCTTTGCCTGCAGAGGTTAATGCCAAATCCAGAATCCAAGAGGGAATTTATGAAGCTGGCTGGACCCTGGTGCCATTTCTACTGATGGTGTTGCTAACTGTACAGGCTCAGAAATTCCATATGTGAGATATTTTTAAAAGAACAGAAGTGTAATAACATCAGTGGTACGCCCTGCCCGTGATACATGGTTTTGTTACTGAACCCCTGCAGCCTGTACCTGATGCCTGTGTGATGATTAGTTGCCTGGTCTCCCACGCACATTGATTAACGTGTTGCTGGATGTCTCGCTGCTCATAAGCTGCCTTTTGCAAAGAAATTCTTTCTCCACAAACACCAAATCAGTTCAGTATTTCATCCCACACCACCGCCAGCTTGGTCCTCCCTAGTTTTCCAACTGCCAAGTCCCCTCTATTCTCTGTCACCTTCCTCTTCACGTGAATTCTGCCACCAAATCCTACTTTTGCTCAACCTTCCCATCAACCCCACCCATCTCTTGTTTTTATACTCAAAATTTTATCTATATTCTTCCTTGGCTTCTTCACCGCTGTCAGGCAGGCGAAGGTGCAGAGGGGAACACCTGCAAGTGCTCTTCATCCCCCAATTCCTCATCCTTGCATTTTGAGGAGGGAAGAGCTCAGGAGTCATCTATCTGTGCTGACCCATGTTGGCTTCACCTCGTGAGATTGGCAGGCAGTGGGTGAATGTCCCCTCTCCGGACTGGTGTTGGCTGATGCTGGATTCGAATGTCCCAGCTGGAGCTGCCTCCAGCTTTGCCAAAACTTGGGTGCAGCAGGAGCGGGAAACACTGGGCGAAAACCGATCTCAGCAAATGCCCCCAACTAAGTACTGTGCAACATGCGTCAGATGCATGGAAGGAAAACAAAGTTTAGACATACTGAATGTATTTGGCTGCTCAATGATGCTTTCCATGTTTTTCTATTTCTTTTTAACTGGAAGAAAAGAGCACAACAGAATTCCTATCACAAGTTTCAGAGATTCTCCTTTCAGTTACATTGCGCTACTGCTAACAGGAACTTCCTGTTTAATTGCTACATTAAAAGGACGTATATAAACAAGCGAGTCCCAGAAATTACTGAATGCTAAGCACAGAAGGTTTTTATTATCATCTTTTGACTCTTGTACATGGGGAAGGCTTCGTTCCTTCTTTTTTTCTTTTCTTTTTTTCTGGGCACAACTGAATTCCAAAACATTTCTCTAGTGGTAACTTGTATTCCGGCCTTTATTATTTTCTGACAATATTTTAAATAGTTGGAGTTGAATTTTCTGCCAAGAAAGGCAGGCTGTCGGTCGGCAACTGTATTGTGTAGAACCAAAAATTGAATATACACTCAAAGCATGCTTGGGAAGCTTGAACACAGAACTGGACAACATCTTTTTTTCATCTGAATGTGATTACCATTTAAGCAGCGTAATGTCGTCACGGGGAGGTTTTGCTGCACGTATGGTTGGCTTGGAAATCTTCTCTCTCAGTGCCAAAAAAAGCATATAACAGGTGCATGAAGAGTTTGCTCATGTGCTTTGAAGAACCTGTGCAAAACAAGAAATAGTGCATGTGTCTGGAAAGTCCCCGTCAATCCCAACAGCATCTATGTCACGTTGCTTTTGGCTAATTCTTGGGCAGCGCTTTGAATATTTAAAACACCGTCTCAGCGCAAAGTGTCATCGTAACCTTGGCATCTCTCCCATTCCAAACTGAAGTGCCACAGAGAGACGGGGCAAAGGCAGCACATCCCACCAGGAGAAGATTCAACTCCTCCTCTTCCTCACGCTGAAATATTTGGCTAATGTCATAGAGATTTGGCTAAGTGGATTCAATCAACTGTTTTCACTCTATTATAGTTCATAATCCCTATTCAAGATGAAGTGCACTGCAGCCTAATGAATGTGGTAATGGAATCCTTGTGTATGTTTTTCCACAGCGGGGTGCAGATTAGCATAAGTGTCATATTCTGTTGGCATGCCTGCTATTATATCTGAGGCGTTGCACACACTGGGAATTTTTCAACTGGATAATAATAAGATGAATATGGTATGCACATGCACATAGAACACACGGGTTTTAGAAAGTGATCTATAATAAATCTCACCTGGAGGGGCATTATGATAGATTAACTTTGCATTTTGGCTTAAAAATGCAATGTTTAAGCCAAGCGTATGGTAACATGAGTACAAAAGAATTAGATTAAATTTCATGCACAGTTTTAAAGAATGTTGTCATTTAGGGCAGCAGAGTGCTGAAGAGCACTCTGTAGGTCTTAGGGTTTCATATATTTCATATATTCAAGTTCAAAAGCCCAGCTTGGACATCCCCGTTGCTCAAAGCTGATTGTTGCAGCTCCACGAGATGGCACAGAGGTAGAGGAAGGCCCCTGTATTGTAGGCGACCACCACGTATGTGCCTTCTCCGTCACCCTCTGTTGGTTTGTGAAGGATGAAGAAAAAAAACCCGACTACCTTTAGTTCAATAGCACTTTGAATTTACCTGCTGAACAGTGTTTTTGTCACAGGCTGATCCATCTAGGATTGAGCAGAAGTTCATGCTCAAACAAAAATCCCTCGCAAAACACAGAGTCAAGGGCTCGCTGTGGAGTGGGGTATAGCTTTCAGACCACATTTATGACATCCTTGCTCCCAAGTTGTAAGATGCATTTTTAATTACTTAAAGCATTTTAGTTTTCCTCTGGTTAAAGAAACTCTTGATGAATCTCCTTGCGCATCACCTAGGAGAGACAGCACAGCTTATGATTAGTCCCAGAATTTATTACTTGATTATGGAAAGTGCAGGCCTGAGAAATTCATACCACTTAAGCAATGGTTTTGTGTGACTAATCAAAGAGGTTTTCCTGGCACACGGGAGGTATCAATATATATAGACTAGCGTAGAAAAGCGTATCTTTATGCTTTTAAGCATGGTGGCACGGTAACAGCTTAAGCATATTAATCAGCCCAAGGTAAGTGCTGCTTCTGTATCATATTTTAATCTGATTCTTTTTTGCGGTATTAGAGAAATTATCTCAGTGGCTGCAGTAACATTTAGAAAAGAAATTGTTTGCCAAGTGAACGAGACAATTGGACCAGTTATTCAGACCTGAGAATTAACCACGAATTTTGCTTACCTTTATTATCAGTACATTTCTGCACAATCACTACAAGTCAAACAATTTGAACTTTACTGAGAAGGTGGCAAGCCATCAAAGGGTGTTAATGTTTGTTTGTTTGTTTGATATTTAGTCTGGAGGAGCTTTGCTTTAAAAGAGATCTATTATCCTGGGTCAGTAACCTGATATATTTTCCCTGAGAACAAAACTTGGACTTCAGAGGGCTAGGCTAATATCTGCGATACAATTGAGTTGTGAGCGTTATTCGCTGTGTTTTCCAAAGCCTGAATGACCTTTTCAAAACTCAAAGAAACCCATGTCTCGCCTGTGCGTGTATTAGCAAGAATTGGTTTTCTAGCAACTCCA
Source organism: Eurystomus gularis (assembly GCA_013400335.1). NCBI lineage: Eukaryota > Metazoa > Chordata > Aves > Coraciiformes > Coraciidae > Eurystomus > Eurystomus gularis. The sequence goes on along the minus strand of VZZY01006866.1, from coordinate 42,396 downwards.
CAAAGCTCATTTAAAAAAAATTTTGAAAAAATATCCCACTGCTGGTTGAAAGCATGTAAGTTGAAGTTTCCAGAGAAGTTCAAGCACCCTTTACAATCACATCACCCCTTTCGTTGCACATGGTATGAAGAGGCTGGGTGGCAAATGTATTTAAGACTCTGAGGAAAAGGGCTGTTAAGTCGACCTTGGTAACTTAACTGAAACAGTATACGTGTAAATCCATCGCAAATCCCTGGCCTTTTACAACTCCTGTCCCAATGGAAATCAGATCACGGAACTGTTTACAAGAGACTACGAGTCATTTGGATAAAGAGCCATGACAGCAGGCCCCATATTATTTGAAATTTTAGTAACCCAAGCCTAAATAAATATTCTAAAAGCAAAATAACAAGGATTAGGTAATTATTATGAGGTGATTATACTTACAATATTTTGTATTTACTAGAGAAGAATGATCTCACTGTAAATGTCGATGCTTTCCTTTTTGCAATCAGTTGTAATCTTCAGTCTTTAAAGATAACGCTTCCATTTTAAAAGAAAAAGTGCATATATATCTTTTACCCTGAGCTTTAGACGGCCTGACGAGTAATCTTTAAAACTGCTAGAAGTAGCACCATAAAAATATTTTACAACATTATTTAATGTATGAGCTAATCCCCAGCTAATGGTCAATTTTTGCCATTTTTTCTGAGCGGGGAAGAGAGGAGTAGGGAGGGTGGGGAACGTGCTCCCGTTCAGCCAAATGCCCCAGCAGCCCAGGAACAAAAGGGAATGGCTTCAACTTTTAGTGCTATGAGTAACCTTCTTGGCATCACAAACAAATACTGTATTTTCATCAGCACTTCAATTATCTTCCCCAAATAACATTTTAGGAGCGTATACTTGGAAATAGTTGTATTAAACTCATGTAAGGTTGGGTGGTGGCTTTTCTTCCTTCCTTCCCAAAGTCACTTTGAAGTATTTACTGCAGGCAGATGTGAGTGTACTAACTCAAAGAATTAGAAGTTCTTTCTCGGGGAAATCATTATTTTACGATTAATAATTGTAGAAAGGGAGGAGGCCTGACTGTATGCCTAGTGTTATAGGAAGCCTGTGCATTACTCTGAGTGAAATTTGCCTTTGATGCTGCTTGTTGTAGTCAGGGCCACCTCATCCTACATGGCTACACAATACCCATCCCACGTGCCACCTACCAGCCGCGCCACTGCCACCAGCAGCTCTTCTCTGAGTCCTTTCCATAAGGGGAGATACAAGGAAGGAAATAAGTGAAAACCACACCCCCTAGTTCTCTTCAAAGTGAAATTACTGCCCAGCATGGTCTGTTACGGAGACAGGCTGCTCACCTCATGTGTGATGGTTTTGTGGCTCTGCTAATGGCACCATCCACCATGACAGCCTACGGACAGGTCAGCCGTCTGGTGGCTAGTTTTGCTGATGACATGAAGTCCTTGTTTTGCGCCAGCCTGCATACGGGGACAATAGCCGTGACCAGTTTGGTTGCCTGGAGGTTCAAGTTCTTTTTGCAGCCTTTTTGAAGGTTTCTGGTGTGTGTTCTTGGCACATGAGATTACTGAGGTGTGTCCTTGAAAAAGTAGAAGTAACCCTCTTGCCTAGGGATGCCCAGAGCCTTAAGTTGTTAATATTGGCAATGTCCTTAGAGATCCTTGCAGGGAGGATGCTGTGTAACTGGGTTGGTGATACGGGAATGAGACTGTACCTCTCAGGCAGGAGTACGGAGATGAAGGACATTTACTGCCATCTATGGTGGTGAAGCGATAGTGTGGACACCTGCACCCTAAGCCGATACCACTGATGTGCGCCACAAAGACCGCAAAGCTGTAATATTTTTTTTTGTGTGTGTGTGTTTTCTTATGTATTTTCCATACAGTGACGAAGCCTAAAGCACAAAGGGCATACAGGAAAAGTTTGTTTTCTCTGTGTAGAAGAGGACTAAAATGCTGTGCTGGCGTTTTTGTAAGTCATTCGTGTGCAGCACTTGAAGGACAGAAGCAAACTGAGGGTGTGGGGAAATCGGTGTCCTCTGGTGCTGTCTCATGAAGATGATACCTGCTGTGATTTTTCAGAGGGAGAACCGAGCTCTCTGCCCCACAGCATCTTCGTACGCTGAGCACATGTACATATGTACACAGAGGAAAGTGAATCTATGTAAATATAAAGCTCCTTAATGGCCGAGCCAGCAGTATATGAACTGACATCAGGGATGCAGAGATGTGTACGTGCAGGGGAGAAGCTGTCTGTTTTCTGAAGACAACTGCTCCAAACGCTGTCATCCTCCCACTGTTGCTAACTCCAGAACTGTGATTTGCATTAAAATCCTCTGAAGGTCATTCCTCTGTGGAGGGCAGATGCTGCTTCTCCCCTTACTCAGGCCTGTCTCCCACAGCTTGATCCAGAGCAAAACCAGCCTGATCCCAAAGGCACTTGTTACTTACAGAAGGAGCAGGATGAGAACTGCGTTGTGCTATGTATCAGCTCCTCTTTTTACACCCAACAAAGCCAGTTTTCAGCCTGCAGCTCTATGTGATGAATGAAGCTCAGCTGTATTGATGGCTGAGAGTAAAAGAGGGTCATAAATGCTACCAAAATCTTGTCAGAGTATTACATCGTGGAAATCACCCTGTTGCTGCTCCACGTGCTCTCCTTCCACTAACCTCCTGGCCTGGACCACTGAAATTATTACAGCTTCAATTACTGGGCAATAGATGGCCCATTGCTGAAAGCAGGGAAGCAGGTGGCTATCCTAATTAGATCCTGGGGACATAATGCTCCTCTCATTTCCAGTCCCTTTACGGTCAAAACTCCCTGGATTAAGTGGAATTGGGTCTGATTTGCAATGTGAGGACACTTGGGATGGAGTCTGTGGCATCTTCACGGGAGAAGCATTTGCTCTCCCTGTTGACAGTAGCAAGACCAGTGTATTCCCTACCCTATGGGAACAGGCTATAAAATCTCAAATGGATTTTTTAGTTCTTGTTGGTTGGGCACATCGCTGTGGTAGAGCTGCCCTGGGAACAATCCGTACCTGTGCCCTCATCCAGCTTCTTGTCCCCAGCCTAATGGGTGACTAAATGCTGTTCTTTGAGAGGAATCAAGGAAAGAACTGCTGCACAGAAATAGCCCAAGAAGCATATACAGTCAACTTCCTAAATGGCTGGGCTTTGCTACTGTTTACTTTTGCACTCGGGGCAGCTAGATCAGAGTGGATGTGTAACAAAAACCAGTCAGTGCTGAGGATCTGCCGCCTTCCCTATGCATGCACTGTGGAAGGGTTTCCCCTGGATTAGCTTTCATCTGCTTCCCATGGACTGAGTGCCTGATGTCGTGCCTGGAGTGCGTTAAATGTATATCTTACAGCTTTCGTTTCCTCTGAACGGGTCTCTGCTTTGCACACCACGAAAACGGCGCACAGTTTGAACCGAAGTGCTGTAAGTTGCATGCATTCCTGATTCAAGCTAAAATGATGGGACAGATGCATCCTTTCAGCTGTCTGGTCCTGGGAGAATGGCATCAGGCAGAGCACTACCACTTGCAACGACCCGCACATCCCCGCCCAGCCCCGTCGCCCATCAGCTCAGGCACGCTGTCAGCCCCTGAGCTGCAAAGCCAGAGAGTCCATCATTCCTCTTTTCCCACAACAATTTACACATAAATCACTAGTGGTAACCATGTAGCATTTTCTCCTAGCATCGGCTAAATAATAGTGACGCTTTCCCTCCTGTCATTGGGCTTTGCTGATTTTAGCTCAGCAAATTCTTATTTCTTCAGGAGAGCCATAAAGCCTTCTTCCAGCTTCACATATTATTCCTCTTTGAAGCCCAAACAAATTAGCAAAGCTGAGAACTTTCTTTTCAGAGTTCATTAAGCCCTTAACAGTAAATCCTTTTCTCACGTTCCAGATGTTGTGGTTTCCTTGACCTCAGTTTATATTTCCCTGTGATGTGAACAAGCCGACGTCTTGTTTCGGCCTTACTGATTGCTTTGGAGAGTCGAGCAAAGGCGGACACAAGGAGCCTCCTGAAAGGTTTTCAGAGAGAGAATGAAAAAACCTTTGTGCTATCGTACCAGCCTGATGCTTCGTCTGTAGTCATTAGGCATTGCCTCCACTGCTTAGCACCCTGACCTCTGCAGAGCTGTTTTTACATATCGAGTGCATTTTTACCAATATATTTTTCATCTCCTTCCTTTTCATTTGAGTACTTTGCATTTCAGAGGTAGCGCGTACCTGCATTTGGGTACGTCTAAAGCGCGGCTCGAATAAATTGAGCATGTTGTTCCGGCAACACGTCGAAATCTGCACAAATCCTTCTTTTCCGCTTTGATTCTGAACATGCTGAAATTCAGCAGTTTGGGCAGTCCCCTGGATTTGAGCAGTGTCAATTGTGTATTACACGCATTAATTAAACACCCAAATGTGTCTATTCTCCTCCAGCCATCGGTGAATCATTTTGAATGTAGTTTGTGCCTTTTTATCCTCTTCAAATGTTGGATTTTTGAAGACAAGCACCTGCAAGCCTTTTAGGAGGTGTTACTCCTGCTGTTACTGACATTTTAATAAATGCAGAAATAAATGCTCCCCACCAAATTGTCTAATGTCAACACTTACCTCATCGAAAGAAGTGAGTCAGTTTGAACAGAATTTATAACATGTGCCGTACCTATAGCTGCCTAACGTGAAGCGCATCCAGTTTTGTATCCATTTTTCCTGTTTTCTTTGAAACCATAGTAACTATCAGGCTGTGTTCATAAATATTACAATGAATATTTGTCTTTGTGCACTTGCAGAGGGAAACATATGAAAAATGGATCAAAGACAGCAATTCATAACGGGGAAAAAAATAAACCAACTCTTCCGCGTGGCATATCAGTCTGCCTTCCGCAGAAGCACAGGCGCTCGCTCTTGCCAGCAAATATTGTACGGTGGGGCAAGACAAATACAGTAATGGAGAGTAATGCCCCGAACCAAGAGAGCAACAGTATTTGGTGACTTCTTGCTTAAGAGAGCACCTCAAGGCATCGCCAAATGTGACCAGTGAGATGCTGCTTTGCTCTCTGCAGATAAGCCTTTCTAGGAAAAGAGAGGCTCGCGCTGGTGTTTTGGCTGGCTGCTGGGGGCTTGGGCAGCTGTCAGCTGGAATGACCGAGGATAACGTGGAGGGAGGGAGGAGAAGATGTTTTAAATGCAGCTGAATCCAACCTCTGACATTGCAAAGCTTTCCTGGGGGCTGCAGAAGGCACAGCCAGTGCTTAACTCTTTCTGGGAGGCTTTGGCGTCATTTCTTTGGCCCTGGGGCTGGCTGGCTGCCCCAGCAGGCAATATTCCACCTGTGGGGACTGCAGGAAAGCTGGAGGTATTTACACATCTAAACTGCTGTGTTTGCAAGGGTAGGGAGAGAGCTGGTCAACTGTATTGTATTATTTCAGCCTTTCTTTTTTTATAATTCTGCATTTTTGTGGTTCTCATAGGCAAAAACTGTATTTTTAAGGTATCTGTTTATTTTGCCAGTCTAGTGTGGTGTCTAGCCTGTGTACTATCCATTTGTTGAAAGCAGTCTCATTCAAAGAAAATATCTAAGCAGGATGGTTGTGGAGACAGGTTATGAACTCTGTTTCAGTTTGGCAAAATAGGTTAATTCTTTGGCTAGAGAGAAGAACAGAAGAAACTGTGTTATTTAGAAATAAGTGAAATATGAGAGGTTTGAGTTTTGCTTGAGTGATAGCAAATCGCTGAGCCCCATAGCTGAGATATCTGGGTTTAAGAAGATATCAAAAACTGACCAGAAGCATCTTGAAAGCAAGTCACATTTCTACTATTTCTTGTTGATGGAGAAACCAAAAAGGAATTTTTTTCCACTTTTCCACTTTTTTTTTTTGGAGGAGAAGCACACAGAGATGGGGTCATGTGACCTCCTCTGTTCCCTAAGTCTGGGAATGGAAACGATAGAGAAATTTTAACCAAGCTTTGGGGATTTGTGCCAGGTTTAATTCAGGGCTGCATCGCCTTCTTTGGTTTCACCACTGGAAAGCCAGAGTGACTTTGTATTTTCTTTTCTTAACAGACATGGGTCTGGTCTCCTCTACACTAAGTCAGGTGGAAACCTATCGCTGCTGACATAGTCCCAAGGTAAATTGTGTGTAAGGTATATTAAGAGTCAGGGTCTAAAATCAGGAGCAGCAGTCCCCAACATCAGTGTGATAAAGATATTGGGTTTGTTTTATTTGCTTTCCAATTTCTTACTTTCCAGTTTATGTTTTGAGGCTTGCATCTAAGACCGCAGGGGATTGAAACTGATTGGAGATGGTGATGGGATGAAGTCAAGCCTGAAATTCTGATGACGATATTTGAATGTCTCAAGGTTTGTGATAAAGCCTTGGGAGTGGGCAGCGCAGCCAGGATATGGATCTCTGAGCTCCCTTCCCACTTCAGAGTGTTCTCACAGGTCTGCTGGTGAAAGCCAGATTGAACTCCATGTCATCGCTACATGCCTGGGAGTTCAGCCTGGCCATGGCGTTTGTTTTCAGCATGGACTAGGCTTAGTGGCTTGGGACTAGAAGAGGAATTGCCCTCTGATGTCTTGAAAGCAGTTCTGAAGAGCTCTGAATAGTCCTATTCATCACAAAGATGCAGTCAGGATATCAACTAGTAAAAACATGGAGAACAAATGAAGAAAGTAAGCTAGTGGTTCTGGGTCTGGAAAACCCAGATCACTCCATGGTGCATTTCCACATGCCCTTCTGCACGCACAGACACCTGCTTTGTGAGAAATATAGGTTTTCCCGAAAAGCCCTGAGGTGCACCTGTGTGTTGGGGTGAGGTAATGGTAGATGGGAACGGGTTTCAGCTGAGACAAGGAGTGGCAAAGAAGTATGTGTGTGTTTTCAGGACCCACCCAGAAATGTGGAGGGGGCAAGGTTAAGAGCGAGATGGCAATTTGGGGTGGGGGGTGGTGGTGGGAGGCAAGAGAATTGGTGTGAGAGCCTGAGGCCACCTCCATTCTCCCAGGAATTCCTTAGTGCTTGAGCCTGCAGCTGAGAAAAATATGGCTCTGACCAGCACTTGCGGGTTTCCCTTCCATTAGAAATTGTGCCAGATGATCAGGCTATTCAGATATTAGAGAGAAAAGCATGGTAGAGCAGGAGATAAAACTGCCAATTAATTTTTGGTGAAGGTTTTTACCCAATAGATTTGTTCTGTGTTTGAAGTTTTTGTTACTAAATAAGTAACAAAAGGGGGAGCTTTTTTATTTCTTTCTTGGGAGGGGAAAAAAAAAAAGTCTAATATTTGCCTTAGAATGTGTTGGTTGTTCTTTCTGATTTTTTTAAAATTTATTTTTAATTAACACATTTCACTGAAAAAAATGCAAACAAGCTGCATTTCCAGAGTCTTGACAGTTGGTGCTTCTGAACCTCTGGCGCTTCTAATGACTAGTGGCCAGTGCTGATCCAGCCAGTCCTGGGTCCAGCTACCAAAACTGTGCTCCTTGGTGTTAATAAAATGTAGTTTAAGGGAAGAAAAATTAAGGCTTTTTTTCTCCATCCTGAGAAATAGATGTACAGGGTCGGGACGTGGCTTCCTCCCTGCCACACGCTAAGGTGGGGTTGGCCAAGGGGTTGGCTCTTAGGCTCTTGTGAAACCTGTGTCTCAGCAGTGGTGTAAGTGGTCCTTGGCCATGTGGTGTGGGTAATTCACAAGGTCAGGAGCTTCGGCTTCTCTTGCAGTAGTGCTTTCTATGCTCTCCTTGGTCCACAGCCATCGTTCTAAGAGATTTTCATGAGGTCCTGGTTGAAGGGCTGCAATGTCGTGTTGCGTGGCGTCACCACTAAGAATATGCAGAGGATGTAAGCAAGGGACACTTGTGGCAATTAAAAGCAGACTTAACCTTGCAATGTCCCAGTGCTGGAAAAGAGATGGGGAGAAATTATAGAGAATTAAAACTGTTGAATCTGGTCTGCCCAATGCATTGGCAGGGAGTGCAGTGTGTATGTGGGAGTTGCAGGTGGGCGTCAGAGAAGCAGGGCACGTTCTGGGAGACTATATGGGATATATGAGTTTCCCGTGCCTCCGGAGCTCCAACGTGGGGAAGGGACTGAGCCTCAGGTGGCTAAATGTGTGGGCAGAGTAAAGGGCAGGAAAGGATAGAAGGAGAGGATGAAGAGCACATGAATCACTGTGTGGCAGAGAAGTTTTTCTCCTCTTCTCTCTTCAACATGATTTGCACTTGTCCCAGAAAAGCACATAAGGCACAATTGAACGGAAAGAAGGTAGAGACCAAGGGAGTTTCTTTTAAAGGATTAATCTTGGCATCAGGAGGGGAGAGTAAAAAATAAAAAGGACTCTTCTTTGTGAAATAAAGTATTTCTGACTAGCTGAAATGTTTTGCAAAGGAGGATCCTGGACTCCCCTTTTTTGTCCCCATTTAGCTAGACAACACAAGCCTGCAGATAAATTCAAGTCTTCCTTTGATTTCCCTGCATCCTTTTTTGTGTGCCCTTCCCCCATTGTATTTGGAGTCAGCTGCAGCACTCGGCCGTAGCTTCACTGACCCCATTGGAGCCTAAAGAGTTTCCCACCCACTCACCCCAGGCGATAAAGCCTTTCTTTAGGTGTGGGGCTTACAGCTCTCAACTCACACCACTGGATAAATAGCATCTGGAGCCCTGGAATATTTTAAGGAGTTATCCAAATGTTCATCACTAAAGAAAAACTCATCAAAGTTGGTTTTGGCTCTTTCTGCTCCAAGGGGGGAGGCATTATCAGGACATAAGGCGTAGTTTTTGCTCGTAGGCTGGGGAGATACAATACCCTTACTGTGACGGCAGGGTCTACTTCATGGTGCTTGTAGCATCCAGTGACACGCCTGAGAACAAGTTTTGTAGCTGCAACTGGAGGAAGCAGTCAATGTTCATGGAGTGTCAGATAATCCGCTGTGACACATGATCCAAAAACATAAGGCTGACGAATATTCCTGGCACTGTGTGCCAGTGCTGAGAGCAGATTATGCATTTTTAAATGTTTGATGTTCTTTCAACGGTTAAAAGCCATTTTGGGCAACAGATAGCTCTGAAGATATTTTAAATAATAATTTTTTTACCACTGGGGCTTATCAGTGCTTCATTTTAAGAAGCAGCATCACAGAAGGCAGAGAGCTCTCTACGGACCCAGTTCTGATCTCACTTACACCTATTTATATCTGGAGTAACTCGGCTGAAGCAAATGGAATTTACTCCTGCATTAAGCAAGTGTAACCAAGAGCAGAATTTAACAGGCTCATCTGCTTGGCGCTTTCCGTACATCTCTTCTACAAAGTCTTTTTGCAGCTCAGAAGCTGGCTTCCCTTCACCACGGAAAGGGAAGGGAAGCCAGAACATTTGGGTTGCAGAGCCTGGACATGCACAGCCCTGGTGCAAGACCTGGCAGCTGGGTCAAGGAAGAGCACGTGGCTAGCATGAAGGCATGAGCCTGTGGACTCCAATATGGGAATGCCACCTGCTCAAGCAAGAAGACTTATCAAAGTTCATGGGATGTAAGGATTGCGCATATAACGGTTTGCAGAACCAGAATTTGCATGGATGAATTTAAAAAAAAAACCCAACAGCTATTTTTATTATTGTTATAGTGCCTATAGATATGTAAGTGAAACCCACATGTAGGAAACACTGATTGTAATAACCCATAGCCAGCCAGCCCTGGGTTTGTATTTACCATCTATCCAGTCCTGCTTGTGTATTACAAGCGGTTGTGCCTCTGCAGAGCTCTCTCGATGCGAGCGCTTTTCCCTCTCAGGCAATTGCATTTCCCACTAAAGGCTGCGCTCTGCTTTTTCTGCCCTGCTGGCAGTGCAAATGTGCCAATCTCATTCTCGAGGCATGGTTCCTGTTGTGGGATCAAATGTTAGGAGTTTAAAAGCTAAAGTTTGATGTGGATGAACAACTGCCTATAAAACGCATTAAGCTCTTACCCTGTAATGTATTTAATTTCACACTGACTGATGGTATTGCCCCTGAATGGATTACGGCAGGGGGCTGCCATTGTCCTACTAAACCACACTGGTTAAATAATACTTTGGAGTCTAAAGCTGCTCTGGGAGCATTTCATATTGGCTAACATGTGAAATGAATACCTAGCTTTTCTGCGAGCGCTTTGGGTTGGTTTAAAAAAAAAACAAAAAACAAAAAATGAAACCAAAATTTAAAAATAACTACATATTGAGTTGGTTTACAGTGCAGGAAAATTTTGCACAGTTGTAGGATGGTGTCTCTACCTCTGCGGAACGTGGACCAGCAGCTATAAAAGGCCCTGATTCAGGGGCGTGCAGGTGCTTTCCTTGGCTTAGCGATCTGTGAAGGCTCCTGGAGCAAAGTAGGTGAACGGCACTTCTCGTGAGAGGTTCTCAGTCCTCACAGGTGTTTGGTGCTTGCAATATATTTATTTAAGCAGTGTCTCCTTGACATCACTGCCCAAAGGGTCAGAAAGTGGCATGGTGCTTAGAACTCAAATATGTTAACATCTCGTATCATAGTTGAGGAGGATCAGCTTTCTCACTGGGCTTTTTTTTTTTTTTAATTCAATTGATTGATTTTAGCTTCAGGAGGTCTTCTCTGCTAAATAATTACTGCTGAGCCTTCCTTCTCTCTGTCCCTTATGCTGAGGTAAATCATGAGTTACTCCAATGGAGTTCCACCTTCTGTATGCAAAGTCAGGTTCATGGACTATACCAATCATTACTACACGTTCTGCCCAGAGTTGTGTCACTCTGGGAAAGCCTGCGGTTAACTCTATGAGCTAATGCCTGCCTGTTTCACCCTGCTCCCCATTAGGTAAGACAACCTCCAATCAAGGAGAATTTCTCAAGTCTGTGCAATTGCAAGCGAATTCCCCTCCCTGTTAAGTCATTTTAAAAGTATGTGCTTTATCTATATAAATATATAAATATATATGCATAAATATATATATATGTATAAATATATATATAGAAGGAGAGAGGTCTCTAGCATCAGGAAGCACTCATGACTCCGTGGCTAGGAATGCAATCATCTGCAGTGTGCTGAAGCACGAGCCCTTAGCAACTTTGCTTATTGCATTGATTAGGAAAAATTAAAAGATCTTTTCTTTCTTTAAAAAGAGAAAGAACCGCGATAAGAAAAGGCTAAGGAGGTATTAAAGCCCCGCTAGTCTTTTTTTGTTTTGTTCCCCCCTCCCCTCCCCAAACTTCAGCAGAGCCAGGAAAGAATGCTGGAAGTCATCAGAGGCATGGCTGGGATAGAGAGTGTTAATTCTTCCATATCTAAGCCTCTTTGTCGAAATTCCCTTTGTCTCTTGCCCCAAGTCATTAAACACTAATCCCATCACTCTTCCTAATCCGCTGCAGTGGAGCCAGAGTTCAGTTTCCGAAACTGTCTTTGTTGCTTTCCTAATAGACAGCTCGCTCTGGATTTCAGTTGGTTTGGTCACATTTAGGGCTTTCCAGCGCAGTTCTTTAATGAAGTGCCATTAATGAAACTTTTCCTCCTTCATGCAGTGTGCACGGGCATCAATTGGTTTAGTGTTAAGTAGGGTAAGGTGCCTAGTCATCTTAGCAGCCTTTGCAAAATATGACTGTCAAAGGCAAAACCTAGGAAACAAGACCATTGAAGAATATAGCCAGTGAAGTACTCGTTTAATTACTAAGGATTTACAAAAGAAAATCTGTTCTTTGTGGTTTACAAAAGACAACAAGCTCAGAAGAGATAGTAAAGGGTTTGGGACCTATTCCCTTTTCTCCCTCCCCCTCTTCTCTACAAATCCTGGAAGAGGAAATGTGGCTGAGAGAAGGCATCAAAGCCTATTGTAAACTCTTTCCAACCTGCCGCAGGAACACTAACTTTCTAAGTGGGAGGTGTTCCACTTGCTGCTAAAATAAACGTTGGGTCCTCTCCTGCCAGGAGATGTAGCCACATTACCCAAATTAATTCTTCCACAGCAGAAAGTCAAGCATCGTTTCCTTCCTCTGCGCTAAAAATTAAAGCTTCTGTGTAGCGAAAGCATTTCTGACCACACGAGGTGGCTTGTAGAGTTGTGTTTGGTTGCATAGGTTTCATCTGGCATGGTGGATATTTTTAAGATAATACTTTCTAGCCAGAGTATAAATGGCGAAACGTTGTATTCTTTCTTGTGACAGTGATGCTGGAAACCATCTGTAATCAGTCCATTTGCTACGTGTGTAAGAAGGGAAGCAAAAACCTCCTTAGCAAGAAGCTCCTGAGAAGAGTTACTTATGTCTGGAGCAGACCCACCTTTCATTTAAAACTGTTCCCAGAATGATTCTGCATGTAGGTTTAAGGCTAACTGCTTCACTTTTGGAACGTTTTCTTCTGTGGCCAGATACGAGAGTCCCTGAGTTAATCAGAGCATCTTTCCACTAAGTCCTGAGATTTGAGTTGAGTCTTCAACTTCTATGTTCTCAGTGGGACGTAAAGTTTAAAAAAAGCAAAGGCTGTGAGTGCAGGAAAATTATTGAAGCTGGCAAATCTGCTGGCTGTGTATGTATCGTATTTGATAGGTGTTAACATTTTTTCCTGTGATATAAACTATCTAATTACTAGCAAACTTGTGATATGAAATAAACCACATCTTATTGTACAGCACACTTTCCACACTCTCTATTTTACTATGCTCATATGCCATATAAATGAGATCCAGGTTTGATTATTAAACAATTTAATTGTTCTGGCAAAGTCAATATTATAGTGCACTGGAACAGAGTGCTCCAAAGGAGGATATTCCTTGAAAGGCTCTTCTAACAACTGGTTGGTCTGTGTTCGGTTTGCCTAGATCCTAGTTTTCTCTCTCTCTCTCTTTTTTTTTTTAATAGTGGTCTGTTTGGAGTTTGTTTGTTTTGTTTACATTCTTATAGGCTTGGATTTTGTTCTGTTTTGTTGCCAAAATCTTCCGGCAGGTGACATCCTAACTTGATCTTCTTCAAACGTTTTCATGCAATTATGTTGCCTCCCATTGTAAGCTGGCTTGGTAACTTGCTTTACTAAAAAAATATCTCAAATCCCCTGGGAAAATAAATCAGATCCATTTACAAACTGAATAAATCACAACAAAGTGATTCATCTGCAAATGAAACCACAGCATTCTCTGGAGATAAAGAAAAACAACTGCATTTTGCCACTTCATCAGGGCTTCTTTCCCCCCTCAGCTTCCAATGTGCATCTACTGTTGGCAATAAAAGTTACACTTGCATGTTGTTAAAATTTGTTCATATGCTTCAGCACTTCTACTTTCCTTGTAATTGACTTGCCAAGTCTCTTACTTTGGGGAATTGGAACAGCTTTTACATGCGATGAGGAAAAATTTCCTGTACAAGTCACTTTAAAAAAAAAAAGAAAAAGAAAATCCAGAACATATCCTGGTGTCGTTTATAGGCTACGCTGGAGCAGCACACACCAGCAGCTTCACCAGCTGAGTACCAGCTGTCTGCTAGACTCCGACCCTTTAAACTCACTCCTCCCTCAAGTTGATCTGCCCATGGTGAATTAGCTCCCCATGGCTACATCCTGGCAGAGCTTTTCATTTAATCCTTCCCTTCCTTTCCATTTCCCAACTACTGACTTTTTTCCCACTCCTCTTCTCTCTCTGCTCTCACCAACTGAAGCTCAGATGTAAGAGGAGTGTCGGATGGGTCCGCACGACTTCTGGGGAATGTCTTCTGCAAGGCATGGCCCATAGCGATTTGGTAATCGTTAAAGAAGCATGTCGAGGACTGACATCAAAACAAGGAGTACTGGTTAGTAGTGACGTAGCTTCCTCTAAAGTGGATATGATGCTAAGGGTAATAAACAGGTCTTTAACTACTTGCAGATGTCTGGGTCAAGGCTGGATGCCAGTCCTCAGCATAGGCTGGTAGGGAGCATGCTTGGCTTGCCGTGGCTGCTGTTTTGGGACAAGCTTTCATGCCCATTTGCACGAGTGGCGGAATCCCCTTGGATTTCAGCACGACCAAGCCTTAGGAAATGTGGTCAGGCGATGAGCTCTGGCGAGTAATGAAAGGATCTTGTTATTGATTAATATTGATTTATTGATACGGCCGTGAATGAAACATCTGTTTGTTTCCTGGTCTGGCGTTGATTTTCCCTTCCTGCCATCTATAGGAGCCCATGTGGGACTCCATGCATGTGGAATTTTCTCATGAAGCCCTTGCTGTAGCTTCAACAAAAGGACATGAAGAATTTCCTTTCCTTTGCTAGCAGTGGCATTCAGACAGAAAGAGAACCCCTGGAAAATGTAAAAGCTTTTGTAAAAACATGAGAAAAGCATTTAAAGCCTTTTCAAAGAAAGAAAACATCAGTGTAAAGCCTCCCATAGTTGTCTACCAGTGCGGTCTCTCTTGATTTGAAGCGGTTTTGTTAACCTTTGGGGGGAGGGAGGCAGAATTGAGGTTTTTGCTGGGTTTTATTGTTGGCTTTATTGTTCTGCTGGTTTGTTTGTAGTTCCATGATATCTTCTTTTTCATCAACACGTGAGTGAACTGTAATTATACTTGAACATTTATTTACCCCTCCAGAAGCATGACTTTTCAAGTACTTGCATGTGTTGCTTTGGCCAACAATTTTCTTTGATACATGGTGAGAGTTTTCACTTTGATACTAGGCAGTGGTCTTCAGTGAAAGATTTTAGTGACAAGTTTGCATGATAACATCAACTCGTCATGGCAGGAACCAGCCCAATACCCACTCAATGAACTGCAAAGCTACGTAGGTCAGCCCCTCTTGCCCACTCTGCCCGCAGCTCTCCTTTAGCTTCCCAGGCAGTGCTATCAATGGTCAGAATCAAAGTGTCTCATGAAGGAGCCACAAAACTAATGGCCTTCAAAGAGAGCTTCAAATAAGCAGTAGACTTGAGCATGGGGAGGGAAGGGGGGATGGGGAACAGAGTGATGAAGGAGGAGGGCTGGAAAAGACTTCCTCTCACCAGAAACAGGGAAACTGTGGAGAGAAGTGGGAAGGTACAGAACTGCATAGGAAGGATATGCAGCTTTCCACCATTCATGGGCTTATGCTTTGATACCCTGCCTCTCTGAGGGTACTGTTCCCTGTCTTGCTAGCACTTTCAAAGCCTTGGGATGCTTGGAAAAGAAATGCCCTTAGAAAAGGCATTTAATAAAAGAAACCCACATCTTCAATCCACATCTCCTTCCTGAGCAGCACTGCTGGAGCTATGGGCACCCTTAGAATGGTTCCATGGGAGACTGAACAGAAAAGGCATGAGAGAGATAGTTTTATTGTAAAGAAGAGAGAAAATTATTCAAATCCAAATTTGCTGGAGTATGTTTTTGAATGACATTCAGGGTCTTCTGTTTCTTTCTCTCGCTCTGTCTTCTCACAGGGTAAACATTTTGGTGTGACTTTTCATGGGAAACAAAAACAAGCTTTTGTTAGTCTCCTTGTTCAAGAGAGGGGTGAAGTAGAGATCCTTAATAAATTTACCAAAGGGATGTATCAACTTTTCCACAGCCTTCACCCCCCTTCATTCTTGTCATCTTTCCTCTGTAGTAAAACCCTCCCTGCCTCCAACCAAAACCATAAAATATGCTCCAGTTCCCACCCAGCAACACTGGGCACTAGATCTGAAGAATTTCTGATGTGTGGGAAGGTCCCAGAGGGATCTGCCCAGGTCGAGCTTGGAGAATTGAGGACTGGTGGATTTGCCCTTGAGGATGATACAAGTGAGGTGGAAAGAGAAGGACACATCATTTCCTGAGAACCCTTCTATTGACATCAGAGTCCAGCAATCCAAGGAGTTGGGTTTTCTGGTGGAAGTCCTGCCTGTCCCCCAAGCATATCGTTTTTCCTGTAGAAACTACCCCTTGTGAACAAACTTCTCCCTGTAAAAATGTTTATAGAGATATGTAGGTGAAATTCATTGGCCTCCATTTCAGAAGTCATATTCCATGACCTAATGGCCTTGGAGGTCTGTGAATGATTCCAGGTTTAAAATTGTCCCTGTGAAAAAAGTGCTGAAGTCTAAAATTATCCTACAAGAAAGGCTCGTACAAAGATCTCTCTTTCAACAGGGCTCGCACATCAACTTTCTGCTGCTCAAAGGACTCGCAGTACAGTATGTCAGCTTTGATGATGGAAATATTACCCTCTTGCCTGGATTTTATTTTATGTTTGTTTTCCCTTCTCCCTCTAGCAGCCTCCAGCACCACTCTTGAAAAATGCTAATTACCCATATATACCCCCGCCTCCCCCCTGACGCAGAAGCGGCAGCGATACCACAGCGCTGCTGCCAGGAGGGCAGGGGCAAGGCCTGGCTGCACCCGCCCGAGCAGGGCTTTCCAAGAGAAACACTCAGACAACACAGCTCTCGAGTGCCTCAGCCATAAATCTTCCTTGGAAGTCCAGCCTGCTTTATGGCCTCTGTCATTTTCTCTCAGACAACTCAGACCCTGCCTTGTTGCCTCTTGGAGAGGCAGAAGGAGCGTGGCTTGCTCTGGAGAGAAGAGGATTTCAGTTTCTTATAATATTGGGATGAAATGGCCAGAAAAGTTGATAGGATGCAGTTCTTTTAAGCTGACAAGAGAGTAGTGAAAGTCTTCTGCTATCTACAAGGTTAGTAGAAAGTAGAGGGCAATTTTAATCCATGTCTGTTAAGGGATGGAAAAGAAATAATCAGCTTAATATGCAGTAAAGGAGATTTAGATTAGATATTAGAGAACTTCCTCGTACCAAAAATGGTTAAGTGCCAGAGCAGACTATTCAGTAACTATGTGGAATCACCACTGCAGGAGACACATCTGTAAAGGTTGGGTCTAAGGAAATGTAATCCTGTCTCCAGCAGCTGCTATGGATGACTCCTCAGGGACAACACTCATCTCAATTTCATACGGTTGACTACAGAGAGCTTTCCCACTCTAGAGAGGCTGTTATGTGGTTCCTGTGTACAAAAAATAACATAAGAAAAGCTATAAGAACAAAAAACCGTAAGAACATACTGGCTCAAAACTGAAGATCTAACCCAGTGTCTCATCTGCTATGGGGACCCACAGCATCTGGAAGGAGTGTAAGAGCAAGAGGGTCATAAAGGGATATTTCCCAAAACTTGTCTCTCACCATGCAAATGTTGAAACTCAGGGACTAGACTTCTCTAGCCAGAGATGTTGTCTTTGTAAGGTCAGTCTAAGCAGCTCACCTGGTTGGCTTGTTTCTGATAGATTTTCACATTAGTTTTGTGACTCAGAAGAAGAAAGGGGTCATGAGAAGGTAGAAGAGGCAAGATGATAATAGGAGGAAAAAACCCAGAAACTGGGCAAAGGGAGGGAAGGTGGAGCAGAAGGGAAGAGAAAGGAGGAAAGTGGCATGAGAAAGCAAGAAATGAATGAGGAAAGGATATGGATGCCTTGCCACGAAGGAAAGCAGGGAAGCAGATGGTAGCGTGACATCAATGAGTAAGTCCAAACCAAGTCCTCTGGTAACTGTGGCTTTATGTTAAATCCACCGTTGCTCTCCACAACTTAGCTGCCACGTGTGGGAGGTGAATCAAACTATGGCCACACAGCATTGATGCATTTGCCAGCCACAGAGTGAAACAGCTGGATAGCAAACACTGTCCTTTCATTGCCAGTCCTCTGCTTGCCCCAGGGACCCCGTTCTTCCCTTGGCGGCTGGAAGGGCTGGGAGTGGGCTGCTCCACTGGAGGTGCTGGATCTCAGCACTGATGCCAGAAGGGCTCCAGTGATTATGGAAATGACACCTGGAGAACTCAAAACTGTGGGTAAGTGGTGGAGATCCACCACAGCCAGGCTTATGTTGAAGAACTAATGTACTGCTATCTTGTGAACTTCTCTGTTCATAGCTGGTTTAGCTGGAAAGGAACAGATGCCTTGGGAGAAGGGGCATCTGAAATCAAATCACTGTCAGGGATTTCTTTGGTTTGTAGTATTTTTGGTCTGAAAAGGTTGATTTGTTAAGTTTGGTTGCAGAGGGAAGAGTTGGGAGACAGTTTTAATGGGTCTTGGTTCTTACTTCACATGTTTTTCACAATGTCTGGCATTCCTGGTTTTACTTTGTCCTAACAAAAACGTATTTGAAAACAAAATTTCTGTTGCATTAAAAACTTTTTCACAATCAGTGATCTGCTATGAGGGACATTTGCAGCAGAGGGACATGTGCCCCAAACCATCTCTTTTTTCTTTACCTTCCTGTTCTCCCCTACTTCTGGCAGGCTCCTGTACTCCTAAACCCTACCATTGACTTTGCAGTCGTTCTTGTTGGGAGGTTTATGGATGTTTAATTATCTGAATTAAGTTACTGCCTGTGACTATAATCCTGGAGACTTCTGTTCTGTGACCAAGGGTAGCCAGTGCTACACTGTAGAAGCTTGCAGCTTTACAACTTTAGTTGCACTTTGTTGGTCTCGGCTTTGCTGTGCGTCCAGATTTGTCTACCTAAGCTTGAGAGTGGGAGAGGCTTTCAGATTTCCTTCAGCCATCATGAGGCAGCACTCCTCATTTTCAAGCTGGTAGACATCACCAGTGACAATCTTCACTAAGAGGAAATCTGTAATTAAGCTGTCGCTTTGGTTAAAATATCTTTCTTTTTTAAAAAAAAGAAAGAGATCCCTCTGCATCAGGAGAGAACGGGGAAGCTAAGAGAGTCACACGGTGGTTGTATATGACATCCAGAAATTACGTTAATAGAGCACTTCCACTGTCCCATATTTTTCTGATTTTGTGAATGTCACATGTAGAACAGCATCATGTGGTTGCTAATTATGACTACCAAAGTGCAATTTGTAATAAGGCTAGCAGATGTTTGCAGCACTAAATATAAAACAAAAGTCAGATCAAAACCAGCTCTTTTTGCCCAGGACATATCCACTCCAGATCATGCAGAACGTGTGTTTTGGTCTCAAAACAAGCTATTCTCTATAAATTCTCTCTCTCTCACCTTTTAAGGGCTCTATTTGAGACATGATCTGCAAGATGATATTCCATTTTCTCGTACTTGGGCTCTCATTTTGCTTGCCATCAGGCAAAGAGGAGTCTTGCCACTGATTGCAGTAGGACATGACCAGCCCCTCTGTTTTGCTTTGGTAAGGTTTTTAAAGGCCATGTGAAAGTAAGAAAGGTTTGTGTTGACCAAAATGCCTTGTGATGAACTAAAAGACAGTCATTGGCACTCATGTGAGAAGAGCTCTGTTAAGAGCCATCAATCCCACTTGTGACAGCGTATTGACACTTGCTGGTCTTTAGGATTCGTTTCTTAAAATGCTAATGCAGATGAGTTCCTGTCTGTTGTGGGAGAATATGGTGGAACTTTGTTAGATGAGACACTCAAGTGCAAATAAATGTTTCCTGTAAGAAAGCATTTGGCTCGAATCTTTCCTTCTTTTTTTTTTTTTTTTTTTTGTCTCCTAAATTGTTTCCCCATGTCCTTAGTGACACCCTTAGAAAAAAAAAAAAATTATCATCATCAGAAATAAAAGTCAACTGTGCACATGCCAGAGATAATTGGAGATTTATAATACGCCCTATCTAACTTGTGAGCATTGAAATAATATATGTGAGTGATGGGCTGAAACTTCATGGCATGAAGGATGCCTTTCTGGATAATTTACATCTTGGGGGGTAGTATCTTAAAATCAGAGGTCCTGTCTTCACTCTGTGCACATTAAAAACCACATGGTGCTTTTCATAAGAGCCTGTGTTTGCCCCAGCAGACTCGGCTAGAATTTTTCCCTGCTCTTTAGTCTTGCAGCGTGCGCCGTGCTCGGACCATCTGGTCACCATTCTGCACCCTGGCCATGGCTGCTTTTAATGGCAAAATGATTTCTGTCTGTATACAGTTGGTAGAGTGTTTTGCATACTGCATATGCTCAAGGTATTACATATGAAAGGCATTATGTAAGATTACAGGGAAAGAAAAATACGCTCTTAAAAATTGTCAGTAATTGCCCAGAATGCTCTTGTGACACCATTTGATGATGCGGGATCCTTAACTGCTGCTCTGAAATGGTCTAGGTTTTAATTTGCATTTAAAATTTTATCCACTGTGAAATTCTTTGATTTTTGGTGTTTATTGACATCTCAGATGGCCTTTTCAGAGGCCGGACCCATGTGTCTGGTCATCTAAAGACAGCTCTAAATAAACACAGTGTACAAAAAAGAGGAGTCTGGGGACATGCCCAGGCTTCCACACCCTGTGTGAGCATCACTCAGCCAATGTTTTCCCATTCCCAGCCCTGTGCCCTTGACCTGGGACAGGTGACTGCAGGTTTGAGCACTCGCAGGTACAGCAAAGTCAATGCGGCTGACAAGTTGGGTTTTAACAAAACAAACTTGGACCCCAGGCTTTAGACTGTGCTGTTAGCGTATCCATTACAGTCCTGGTCCTCTCAGGCTGTGACTGAAGACCTAAAGCTTGGTTTGGCTGCTTCACATTAGCATTAAGCAAGGCTGGACATCACCCAAGGTTTCAGGGGCTTCCATAACAACCTCAGCATTAAGTGAGGCTGGAGGTGACCCAAGGTTTTGGGGACATCCATATCATGCTAGTGGTTATATGGCACTGGACCCACAAGGACCTGTGTCCTGGGGGAGTGGGCACTGGAAGTCCAACCAGGGTATCAAGCTGGACTTACACTACCTGACGCTTGCCATGGATTTTTGTACCTGCCAACAGCTCCCAAGCAACACAAATGCTGCCCCGAATAGGACAGTCTAGAAGTCATCCTTTAAAAGCTTTCCTTTATCAAGGCTCACATTAGAAAATGAGGTGTTTCTGGAACCAGATCTTCAGTTAGCACTGTAAGATCACCAGGATCATTTCTTAGGACAGCCAGCCAGCCATGTTGTTGAAGGCGTTTGCTTCTTCATATGGTGTAAACATGCTGTGAAAGCATTGCACAATCAGCTGTGCGTCCACACCACTCCATTCCAAGCACAACCATAGCAATGCAGCATGAGTCCAGGGCTGGGAAATTCAGCCAAAACGCGGACAAAAAAATTTAGTTCTTTTGGTGACAATTCAGCTTGAAAAAGCCGGGCTGCAGGAGCAGGACAGCGAGCTCCGGGCTGCCAGGAAGGATTGCTGGGCTCGTTTAGGCTCTGCTGAAGGGAAGCACGTTAGGACGGCCCTGAAGGCGAGCATGTGCTCAAGTGTTTTGCTGAACTGGGGCCCAGTTTGGTTAAATCCTGATTTAACCTTATTCCCTCGCAGGTTTTTGAGGCAAGGTTGTTTCAGCGGGGTCCGCCTGCCCTCACACAAACGCCTTTAGGCTGAAACAAGGAATGTTCCACCAGCTTTGCAGGGTTTCAGAGTCACGCATCATTTCAATCTAAAAATAAATCCAAAACGTGGTATTCTATTATTGAAGACAAGTTGAACTGTGCTTTCCACGCAGTGCCTAGAAAAGAAATGATCCCGCATTATATTTTCAGCTCGGGCACGAAGCCAGCACTAACTGCTCGCTAATATAATTATTACCGAAAATACCGTGGGATGGTCTACGTGAGGCACTGGGTCCTTGGTGGAGCTTGCCCAGCTCCACCACCCCAAATCCTCTTTCTGTGCACGTGAAGAGCTTAGGGGATATGCACAATGAAGCATGTTTACTCAGAATCAGGTTTTTAACATAACTACAGTAACTTCTAAATCTTTTTGACTACTGAAAGAGGAAAGAAGTGCTTTCAAATTAATAAAACCACAAGGTGGCTGTGGGTTGTAAAGGAGGTCTTTTAACAACGGCTCCTACTGAAACGTGGAGGAGCCACACTCAACCATCTCTTCGGAAGTCCTTGCAGACGTCAGTAAGTAGTCCTGCCTTAAAAAAAAAATCAGTGGCACAATTTCACCCCGAATCGTTTGCTCTGTTGGTGAAAGTCACAGAGAAAAGTCCTAAAATTATACAATTATAATAATAAATCAATTCAGCATGTCATTTCTGCTTTTCTACATTAATAAATTAACCATGTAACATTGTTCAAAATTATGTCAGTTACGCATATAATAATCTTTTAAATTAATGAAGTGATGAAGCAGTTTGATGACACCCATGATTTACAGGGCTGCTTTTAGCTAATGTTAAAAGCCTTTCATTTAATAAATTGCCCCCTTGAGAAATTACCAAAAATGAATATTTTCTATGCTAAATGTTCCAAGGTTTACACTTTTTCAATATATTAACAAATGGCAAGGGAGAAGCATTTTTCAAAATATATCTTCTTTTACATATATTTAATTGAAATTAATTAGTATATTACTTTAGAAGGAAATGATCACAGAGAAAGGTGTGGGATCATTTATGAGAGTTTCTTACGGCAATAAAACAGAATTTAAACAATGGAATTAATCATGTCCTTAAAATTTTTTATGATAGATTAGGAATCATTCCAAGCTTTTTGATTAAATAGAAGGACATTCCATACAGACTGGAGCAAAAAAAAAAGAAATCCAGCTATTCCACTGCAATTAATATTTCCCTGGTTTCACTATGTCAGGATATGTGCATGCTGAATATTTACCGAGCTTAAAGCAAGAGTCCGAGGGAGATTCACAAGATATATTTTGCCTCGCTCTTCCTTGCGCTCGGCACCCTGATGTAATGTATGCACGAGGTTATGAATGCTTAATATTTCCCATTTTATGCACGTCTTTTAAGAAGCGAGCTTTAAAGACGCTTTCTCATAGGGTTGGTTGGGATTCAAGGAACATAACGTGAAACGCTATAGTATGTCCTATAAAAGAGGTTAAAATGGAGGTTATAATTATGAAAGCTCAATAGATTTGAAAGCCAACGCTGTGCCCCCTTGCATGTGATACTACCTCTAGAAAGGGAGAGAGATATATAGGACTATAAAGGGAAGCCTGTAATTGATGCTCTCTGTACTTATTAGGATTTGTTTTAGTAACATCAGGGACTCGTTTTTGTACTACCTCTGAATAAATAATGTGCACAGTAGGTTGGGTCAATTCCTTTTCGCTTTGAAATATTTTCAGCGGTTGCACTAAACCCAAGAATAATTCATTGGCTTTTTGTAAGGCGGCTGGATGTATTATGAAAAATAGGTGCGTTAGCTGAGTTAGTGGGGGGGTCTGTCACAGGGTGAAAAAGAAGGGACTCTTGGCCTTTGGGGTGGTGCGAGAGCATTTTCCATCGCAATCAGGAGCATTTCTCAAAAAATAAACAGGATCACCGAAAAAGACCTTGTTCCAGTGTTTGTGTTTTAGCGCTCCACGGGTGAATTCTGCCACATAGCAGAGACTCCTACGGGAGACCCACATATAATTACCCACGGACAGAGCTTTGCCTCCTGTAAGTAAACCACCATAATGAGCACAGCTTCTCAAATACATATTTATTTTAAAGAATAAGTGAAACAGAACCATCCCAAAAAAGCCTGAAAATTGATTCCAGTGCAGGCTTTGTTTGGCTTCTGCTCCTGGCACTGATTGTGGAGTTTAATATCTCCAGCAAGTAGCTGCTTTGTCCCGGGTGCCAAGTTCCAGATCTCTCAAACTGCTCCAGCCCTGCCAGTTACCTATGGTAGGAGAGACATGGTGGTGTTTCGCTAATGTTTTGGAAGTCCTTTGATATATCCTTAGATGAAAAGGGCTGCAGAAGGACAAATTAATTATTAATAGTAGTGATTAATGGATTAGTTGTAAGTCATTCTAAAATATTTCTATGGGTACCCCTTTGCAGCGACATCTGAAACTTGTAAGGTTTTTTTTCTGCGAGGGTTGATTGCTTTGGGGTTTTTTTGGTGAAAATGTTCATTGGGGAGTTTGGGCGTTGGAGAGCTGCCTCTAGAGCTACTTGTAGTGCTCCCACCCTTGGAAAAAGACCATCAAGGAAATCCTGTCTTTCTGTCCATCACCTTCCACTCGCACTGGGTAATGAGGGACAGGGTTTTTTCTTGAGTACATTTTCAGTGTGAAAGTCCCCCTTGAAATTCAATCTTCAGAGAGGGACTTGTTTCATTTGGTTTTAAGAAACAACGTCAATTTTAGCAAAGCGAGGAAAATTTCTGAGATGGCGGAAAATGGTCTTGCACATGCTCCTGCCTACAAAGTTTGTCTCTCCAGAGATGGAGGGCCTGATCCTGTGCTCTGTAAAAGCAGCGGCAGTTTGTCAGGAGAGCTGAGGATGTCTGGGATAAATACAGCTAGTGATTTGTACTGAGCAGGGGTCAAGAAAGTGTTTTCTGCAAAATGTGAAGTATTTTGAGGATCAGATTATTACCTGCTACGGTGCAATTAGCTTTGGAGACCGTCATGAAAGTGCTACTGACTTTGTGGTATTTGCAAAAGCATCTGTTTGTGTGAAGCATAGCCTCCAAGTAATTTAGCAAAGCAGCAATGCCTGCGTGTAGAAGTGTTACTCCCTGCCCCTGGGCAAGTAAACCGTCTGTAAATTCAATCCGTGTGCAAAATGCATGGGTCCAAATGTGAGACATTGTAGGGGAAGCGCTTACTCCAAAAGCGGCAGATTGACCAACAGTCTTCAGGTTCCATGTGAGTTCTCGAGGCATTTGGCAAACTTTTGATTGTAGTGGAAAAATTGATGTGGGTGAGTCTAGGTTTTGCTGTGAAGTGAAACTTCCAGATGATTCTAGAGAGTATTCATCTGGGGGATTTGTTGAAGGAGTATCTCAGCGTGATTTCTGCAAGAAGGTGGACCTCAGCAGCTTCCAAGCTGGAAAACTAGTAGGACTGATAGTAAGAGGGGATTAATGATATTTATTTGTTAAAGCGCAGAAATAATGGTATTTATTTCTCCTTATTAATAGATCTTGGTGGCTTGGTTTTTTCTCTAAAAGAGCATAAGTAGTAATAACAACAGGAATGTTGAGTACGTTTGCAATGTTTGAGAAAAGCATGTCTGACCATCAGAAAAAACAAGGAATATCTTAATACGTGCTTCTGTTGAGACAGACAAGGATTGCATCATCCTGTGTAACAGAATGTATCCAAATGCAAAGATAGGGCCAGTAAACCCAATCATTTCTGCCAAGAGAGTTTCTGCTTGAATATCTTTTTGGCAAGGAAGAAATCCATCTCACTCCTCAAGCCCTGGAACAAATTGAGGGGTTGATGTCTAACAGTAATTTTTCAGATGAGGAAGTGACCTCAAACTGCCTCAAGAGGCTTGGCAGAGAAGGGTCGAGAGGATGCAGGCGAAAAGGAGGAGTCCTTGAGCAGGACCAGGGGCTTCCTCCTCCACTGTTGTTTTGAGTTGAAAGCTGCGGGGATGAAGGCAAGAGTCCCAGTGTAAAAAAAAACCAGCAGTTTGCACTTTCAGCTCATTCCCTTGCTGATTTTGTAGCATCTGTTGCTGCAGGGTCTGCTGTACCCGCCTTTGCGTCCCCACCACACACCAGCAGAGCCATGTGTATCTTTGAGCTTTAAGCAGAGGCTACTCATCCATGTAACACTCTTTTGCTTCTACAGTTTGGTGATCTGTGAAGAGCGTGATCCGAGCCTTGTTCCAGACAAGCGGCAGCTGTGGGACCGTGCTGTTTGGTCTCAATGTTGGTAGGACAGAGGCTTCTACACAAAGATAAGCATTACATGGGGACTGATTGCTACTGCACGAAGCAGCAGTTGAGGCTGCATCCATCCTTACTGACCATAGCAAGGTAGCATTAGGAGGAAGATCTATTGTTTCTCTTGCTTAGCTATCAGTAATATCATCTACTTGCCTGCGTCCTTCCAAAGCTGAAGTCACCCTTCATTTTGTGTGCTGACCAGACTAATTTTATTAATACTTTTTTGTGCAAAGACAGCATTTTTCATTTAAAGTTGTCAGGCTTGAAGGTTAGGGAAGAGTGATAGCCAAGGCTTGGGGTCTTACAGCTCCTTGCAGAGAGGTGAGGTGGGGCACACAGGCAGCTGAGAACCAGGTTTTCAGGCCTTGGATATGGGATGTAAAGAGTAGCTGGGTTAGCAAAGCGTTGCATGCCAAGTTAAGCACCCAAGTTGAAATTTAGGCCAGTGCTGAGATCTACAGGGAAATTTTGCTTAAAGTGGCCATCACGTTTCTACTGCGCGTCTGCACAGCGTCTGGGAAGGCAAATTCCTGTCCCTGGCTCGAAGTGCTAAGTGTCCCCACCTTCCTGCTCCTCCGTTGTTTGCCCACTGCATTTTAATTACTTGGCAGGGAAGGATGCGTATGCATTGGTATGTGCAAGATCTATCTGGAGTGTCTCACCAGGCATAGATTTGCTGGGGGATGCAGGGGCTTTAGGCCTTTCCTAAGCAAACTCAGCCTGTCCACTGTTACGGACATAGGGCAGCACAGCCTGGGGATGTTTGGGGGACTGAATTGTCCCTATATATTGTTAGTGGCAGTCCACTGGCCCCGCCAGGTCATGGTGCACCTCTTCTGGGGCTAGGGAGCCTCGTGGAGCATCAGCTCTCTGCACAGAATAGTTTAGCATGCTGAAAGAATTTGCCTGCCAGTTTAATTGACTGAATCAACTAAATTTGTTTAAAAAGCAGTCACTCTTACCACTGGTATACCCAACAGAGGCTATTCAAATTAGCTAAGAAGTTAAATGATGAAAAACAAAACTAAACAACCCATTTATTAGAGAAGAACAGCCCAGGCAATATGTGAGTGAAAGCATCCCGTTCCATGTGCTGGGAGAAGGTAGAGTCAGTGCATGCCATGCTGCTCAGTGGATAAAGACAAGTCAAGAGGAAGAAGAGGAGGGCAGGAAGGCTCTGATGAACACAATGCTTCCCCTTCTTCCAGCTCCTTGGTATGCGTCATGTCCAAGTCCCAGGTGAGAGAAGGGCAGGCACTAAAGGCCACCTCAATACCTGCAGGAACACGAATCAGACAACGCATGAACATGCAGCATGAGGAAGGCGCAGAGGCAGCAGAAGGAAAAAGGCACCAACTGCAAAAGTATTAGAAGAAAAAATTGAGGAAGATTTGAAACCCGGCAGTTTGTTGGCTGAGCATGGAGGACAAGGTGATACCAGGCCTGGTTCTCACCTGCCAATGGGTATAGAGCAAAGGTTGGGGTATAGTCAGGATCAGACTGGGCTTGCGTGGAGGAGAAAAATTGACAGAGCCTGACTCACCCATTTCACGCTTCATGCCATCAGTTCAGCCTTTGCAAAGGAGACGTAAGAAGTGCCAGTCCACGTGATTGTGCAATACACTAGAGGAGGCTGAGTTCATCCCAGCAGCTGTCTGCAGTGGCAGTGAGGATCTGCTTGGTATAAAGGAAGGACAAGACAGAAAAAGTATCCCCCAAGGGAAGGAAAAAAGTAGAAGTCAAAATGGTAGCGGAAGGGTCGCTACCAATGAACTACGTGACAAGGGCAAGGGTGAGCAGAGAGGACTGTATTTGGGAGCAGTTACCATGCACTGCAGAAGCATCTCCCATCCTTTAAAAATAATGACAGGAGCAAGTAAGCGCACTTTAATTAGAAACTATATTAATTATTACTTGCAGCAGCTTTTTGCCCGAAAAGCATAAAATTATTTGCATTTTAGATAGAAACTCCTTACCAGGAAATCCATATTTTTCATATCCACAGCTAATGCTGCTGATTCAGAAGCTGGCAGAAACGTTATCGTTCATTGTGGGTGCTGTCTGAGGGTAGGCGGTTGTACGTGGAGCTTTAGGTAGCTACAGAGGGTGAAAAATGTTGCATCTTGACTGCTAGCTCAGCGGCCAAGCTGCTGTCCGGTGTGATGATGAGTATGAAAATGTGTCATGTCTTCTTTGGCTTTTAACGCCTGGAAATGCCAGCAGACCCTGGCAGACCAAGCTGCCATGAAGGGGTCAGCGGGACATAATGAAACATCCATGAAGGAAGAAGCATTCTAGCCTTATACAGATATTTGTGCAGGTTTGCGGGGCAGCCAAGTGCTCCATATCTCACATTACGTTAGCTGTTTATAAATTATTCCCTAAGTTTTATCACACACGAATATTCATTTTTAATGCTTAAATACACACTAAGAATAATTTTCACTAAAGGAAAGGATGATCCCTAATTCCATCAGGAGCAAAGCTAAGGAAATGATACATGCAAATTAGAGCAGGGGTTGGTACCATTAATCCCTGGCTTGTCTTCCCGGAGGGAACTCGCCAGCCCCAGGTCTGTCGGAGCTTGTAGCCTGGCTGGGAGCCGAAAGGCCTTGGATGAAACCCTACCTGCATGCCAAAGGTCCTTCACTCTCTAAACTTGCCGCGCCCACACCCAAAGGAAAGCGCTCATGCTCTCCCACTTTCCCACAAAGACTAAGTCTTTCGATTGCCTCCCACACAAGCCAAGGGAAAGGATGGAGCAAAATGCATTTTAATGAGCATTTTAATAATCATCGGGAAGAGTACTTTTCACTGACATAGCACCTTTTGTTTGAGCAATTTATAAACATCCATTAAGCCTGACAACATCCCTGAAGGGTAATTCTTTTTTTTTTTTTTATTCTCGGGAAGCGGAGAGCTGGGATTTGCTCGAGGATAGGGCAGGAAACCCGTGGCAGGGCTGGAAATGGGAACCCCCCGTGCGGGATTTCCTCTCCCCCCTCCATAGGGCTTCCTCTCAGCTCGCTAATCGCTGAGCGAGATCTTGATGACCAGATGCTCATAGATAACATAGCTCAAATATTGCTTCCGTTCTGCAAATTGCATGCTGGCGTGGTTCAAAGGCCAAATTCTACTCCACCATCAGCTGGTGGCAGGGATCCCGTCGAGCATCGGCAGAAGGGGGAACCAAGCCACAAGAGTTTGAAAAACAAAGCTAAATACTGGAAAACTTTTGCAGCCAGGCACATTTGCAGAGCTCCGTGTGGTTTAGAGCATTTTCTCTGACTTGAGAAAAGCTGCAAAACGTCAAATGAGACCGTTCCTAAAGGGCACATCCAGGCGCTTTATCCAAAACCACTGGCAAGGCTTTTCCCTACCAGACAGCACGCACGTTCCAGGGGCAGTGGCAATATTTCTTCTTTGACATCGCCAGTTAAAAGGATTTATTTTCAGTAAAATAGAGTACTTCAGTTGCGTGATGGGCAAAAAAAGGTACTATATAATTAAAAGTGGGATTAGACAGAAAAATGAGATGTTAGACAGATAATTAGGGAACTATTATAATTAGAATGTGCTTTTAAATTCCCTAGTAGCTTCTATTATGAAAGGGATGTCCTCTGATTAACTAACATTTCCTTTAAATAGATATTTTTCCTCTTCCTTTTGGACAGGAAAGCTTGATTTGAATGACTTCACCTTAAAATCACTGTTTACTGGGGCCCGAGTTCTCCTCATAGCAAGCCAGCTTTGCTCAGGAAAAAAAGACCTGTATTTGGGGTTGAAAGTGGCAGGGAAGATTATAGCAGTAAGGTTATTAAATCACTTCTCTATTAAATACAGGCTTATTTATAGACAGTATTTAGTATTCTTTGTATTCAGCCTTTAAGAGAAATTATTGCTGTTAGAGCAGTGCTAGCCTTAGATTAAATCTTTATTCACACAGGTTTTATACAAACGAAACTGCTGCATATTTCTATGTGAAGTAGAAAGCCGTGATGGTTTTGAAAGGATGTGGAGGTTCGATGAGAGCTGTCTGACAGCTGCTGTTAATGAACATGAACCAAGAAGCCTCTTGGAAGCTGCTTGTCTCTCCCCGGCTCTCCGGCAGGGAGTAGGAAAGGACAGACAACGGTCCCGCCGCTTACAGCCCCATAAATCAGAGCAGCTCTGCTGAAGTCGGTACAATTGTAAGTGAGTGAAAACTGGGGGAAGCGAGAGGCTAAGCTGTCACCTTCCTCTTGCCTGAGCCTTTGCAGGCGCTGATTTGCAGGGAGTCACTGTGAGAAACCCTCATGGGCAGATAGGGAAAAGTGGAAAAGGGAAATACCTTGCTGAAAATGCAACCTCCCTCCCTTTTTTTATTTTTTATTAAGCCTAAAATTTTAGGAATTGAGGGAGAAGTGAGTGCAAAAGTTTGTTTTGTATGCAAAGGCCAGATGTTGCCTCTTGATCGTAAAAGTAGGAGGGGAGGGAAGCGGAGGAGATGGCCAGGCATCAGGGACACTGGAAGCACTGATGCATGCCTGTGTACTGCTGTATTCAGACAAACAAGACTCCTGTTCTTTCACCTAAAAACTGAAAAGCAGGTGGATAATTGCTTTATGCAGGGTCAAGAACCTTGGCATCCATCTGCAGATATAAAAACCGATTTGCTTAAAAAACACATTTGTGGTAAATCTGTTTCCATCTTGCTGGACGTATTGTTGAGAGAAACACTCAGAAAAATGCTTCCAAGTAGCCGAATGGTCAGGGAAAAGATGAGAGCAAACCCAAATATAGTACACAGGCCCTGGAGAAAGGAGCCTGAGGAAGAGGCAGCCTGCCTGAGGTTGGAGAGCCCCGAGCCTGACGTGGGCAGTGCCACAAGAGCAGTGGGAAAGGCTGGAATAAGTGTTGCCAGCGTGGTGAGTGATGCCAGGGAAAGGGTGTCCTAACCTGCTACTTCTGGACACATTTCTTTGGGATGTCTTTAGGAACTGTGGACATGGAGATCATGTCTGAGATGGTGTTAGAAGCCCCAGAGATCATGTCTGAGATGGCTTCAGAAGCCCCAGACATCACCAGTGCACCAACATTTCAGGAGCAGGCTCTCAGCATTGCGCTGCCATGTCTACCCAGACCATCCGCTCGGTAACCAGGGGAAAGCCAACAGCAATGAAATGCCAGTGATGAGAGAAGCAGACAAAATGTCACCAACTGACAGTGAGACTGAAGGAGGAACCTGTGGGCAAAGGTCCCATGCAAAGATGAGAAACCCTCGGAGGCAGAGACAGCCTGGCTTGGTGTGTACACCAGTTACGCAGAGAAGCTGCAGCTCGTGCAGCCTGGCAGGGTACCAAGTCAGCCTTTCACCGGCAGATTTGGAAACATCGTTCATCTGTCAGCACTAGAACACCCCTGACACCAGCACATCGTGACCTGCCACTAAGAAAAACTTCCGAGAGCTGGGAATCCTCACTAATTCACTTAACCATTTAATGATGAATGAGCCAGAACTTCTGTGATATTTTTTTGGCCCTTCTCCACAGTTTGGACAGACTGGTGGGCACCAGCCCCTTGCCAGGGGTCAAAGGGACCAGACATTAGTGCGTCTAACAGCAAAGCCTCCCAACTTACAAGCGTGCTTGCTGAAGGAGACATTGATGACAATGAAACCATCCAGGACCACAATGCTGGGCCCCAACGATGACTGTGCAGACTCTGGAACGAGAAATACTGAGTTGAACTGCACAGATGCTGATGCCAGCATGGACCAGGGTCATCCAACATCTCCTGACTTCCCAGGCTGGATTCCGACATCCAAGTCAGCAGAGAAACACCCAGATCAAAGGGAATGAAGGGAATTTGGTGATTCAAAGCCATGGCCTCCTGCCCTATATTTGCCGGATGAGGGGCACAGAGGAACATGAACCACTTTTCCTTAATCCATTGAAAAATCTGGGCTTCTCACTCCTGCAGAAGAGAGCCATTTGGCCTAATGATACCTTCCAGCTCTGCGGTGCCACTCAGCCAAGATGCTGAAGCACTTTAGATGTCTTAATTCATCCTCTCAGCAAATAGCCGAGCCTCTGCACAGCAAAGTGCTCGTGGTAACAGTACAACACAATGGGGAAAATACAGTGTAGAAAAATATGATGGTTTTATGTCTTTTATGTCTTATACTGCAAACACATAAAAACAATTAGAGTTTGGAGGATATTTTTTAAAAGCAAAGAGAATGATTGGCAAGGCAGAGAAAATAAATATTATACCCTTGAGAGGGTTAGGGACATATTATTTTTCCAATTTTACAGAGGAGAAATGCCAGATCAAAATTACTTTCCCAAGATCAGGCAGAGTGATCCTGCCACCCTTTCTATTGAGTAGTCCTTACTCAAGGGTTTGCCTGTCTTTGTGCCCAGAGACCTCTGTGTTTTAGAGACTTTAAAGCCCACTATCCAGTGGTGTAAATTTATGGTGTATTAGCTACTCTATCTTTATTCCCCACATAAATATCTTTTCAAAGTAATCTACCTCACCCAAAGGCACTTCCAGAAGTGTAAGGCCAGCAGTAACACTGCTAAAAGAATTAACACTGTCCCACATAATTAGCAGTAATTAGTACTGGTCCGGACAGGAGTTAATGCACACTGGCAGACGTAAATTCTGCCTTTGTGTCCCCGTGCCGACATAAAACCAGCCTGGGAACAAGATCCCACTGGGTGCAAAAGCAAAGGGACCAGGGTGGTTATCTGATGCCTCATGATGCGTGAGCTCAAATCCTCTCTTTTGCAGACCTTTCTTCCCATCGTGAAAGCCTGCACCTTCTTTTTGGCAAGGTAACAGTTTTGCCAGTAATCCCAGAGGTATTCAATAACCCATCATTTCCGTGGGTCTTAGGGGGTGGAAAAAAAAACCCTGGGCATCAAAACCAGCATCTGTGATGATACAACCAGGTATCTTCAGGGAGTGTTTCACAGCTTCCCCCTATGGCGTTAACCATTTGTGGCAACAAAACTGCATTACAGGCTCAACAGCAAAGAAGAAAACCAATCAAGAGAAGGAAATATGGAAACAAATTAAAGCTATCCCCCTCCTGAGGGTGAGAAGCCAGTGGGGCGATGGGTGGCTTTGCACAGGGAGGAGAGTGTGTGTCAGGGCACAGCTGGCGCCTGTGTGCGAGTGCCAGCACGCATCTGGCGTGCGCTTGGATTCAGGACACCGGGGTGAAGTGTTTGGGAAATGGGTGGGAAGCGAAGAACTGAGCATATAGAGAGGTACTTCCCTAACGCTTCAAGCACATTTTATTTCAAACTGTGTTTTCTACATATTGTCTGAGGTCGGACCTGTCCTCCTCGTGGTAGGGCTTGAAGTTTTAAAGAAAAGATGGATTATACAAAGTCGCTTGGCTGCAAACACCCTCCTCCTTCCTTCTTTCCTTCCTTTGAAGAAGATTTGCCGAAACATCACCCTCCAGAGTTATAAATACTTAAGAGGGGAGAGCTCAGAAAAGTGGATGGTAATCTTTTGGGCTGAAACCCCTCATTTTTACTCCTAGATGATTGCTGCGCTTACTGAGTTCAGGAAAACAACTTTGCAAACCCAAGCAGAGTCTCACAATAGAATCAGAAAGAAAAATGAACTCTTCTAACACAGAGACCGCTTCAGCTCATTGGAACAACAATTGAAAGCAGGGTTTTATTGAGGTTTGAAGGACGTGCAGGCTGAATCGCCATAGGTGCTGGGATTGAGTCTGATTTCCAGCACCGCTGAGATCCATCTGCTTCTAAAGTCTTCACCCAGACCTGCTGGAGCTGAACACCATTCATAATCAGGGCCCAGCTGGTCTCTAGAAACAGGCCTTTTCCAAGCAAGAAAGCTATTTGAAGTGTAATTTTAAATTAACATTTTAAAATAGAGAGGTAAAACCTTGTATGGACACTTACTTTTATTTAAACCAATTTTACATTGATTTTGCCTAATTGATGATGAGGGGCAAATGAGCCCCTCGAATGAGAGAGCTAAACAAGCAGAAAATGCTCATAAATGGAAATTGAATGGTTTTTTATTCTGCGCTTTGCCTCATCTTAGCTGGTCTAAGGACTCTACTGAAGTCAAAGCCGGGGTATTTTTAAGTCAGCTAGTTTTGGCTGGAAACCTGTGGGCCTGTTTGTGCTGGCTCATCAGGCACTTGTAAATGGATTTCATTTTGATCAAAGCAAGTGGCGGTGATGTGACTCTCAGCCTGCTGGAGGGGGACCCCCGAGGTGACGTCAGCCAAGGGAAGAGTCACCGAGTGCAGCCAATGTGTTGCAGAAGAACTTCAAAGCAGGATCCGTAGGCAACCTTGGCTAGGAGCAGGGAATGGATCCAAGGGAAAACATGAGGCAGGCAGGCTTGGCTTCCTAAACAAAATCTGTATTAAGAGACAGGCAGGTAAGAAGAGCTTTAGAAAAAGCGCTGGAAAGTGGAAAGAGGGAATGGAATAAACTACACGCCCAGAGCAGCAAGTGGTCCCACAGTGGAGTTTTCTTAGCAGGTCTCTTACTAGAAACACTATGTTTTTTAATACATTCATGAGGCAAAGTTCCTCTGGGAGTTAGTGGCTGTTTGTGGTGGTCTCATCGTATGTTTGGAGGAACATGCAAACCCACAGGGCAGTGAAGAAGCAGTCAAAGGAGGTGGAGACCAAGGTGCCACACTCTGCGGAGACAAAGCACAGCAGCAGGACAGCACAGGACGACTAAGCAAGGAATGTGAATCAAGTCACATTTTGTATCTTTGATGCCTGCACCGTTGGGCTTTGAGAAGCGCCACCTGAGTATAGAAAGCAGGACATCCTTTCAAGTGATCCTTCATGGAGGAGCCTCAGCCACCCTCCCAGTGGCCAGAAGAAAAGAGCCTGTTATTTGCTTCCTGACCCAACAAGGCCAACGAAGGCACTGTAAGGACATCTAGTGAAGGGCGCTGCGGACAGATTGCAGCCTATGTGAAGCTAAGTGACACCTCAGTAAGGAAATATTTGGGATAGCTGCAGCTTTTCTGGAAAACCGTGAAGAGAACTGCAAACACATGCAACTGTTATAAAACCTTCCAGTCCGGAGATGCACAGAAAGAGAAAGCATATTGCTCACCAGAGTTTGTCATCCCAGGAGGAAGGCAGGGAGATGGAGGTGGCGTTCCCAGGTACATAGACCCAGGACAGAAAGCCACCAGCCACTCAAGCTCAGCGAGGCAAAGGTTTTTGAAGCGGAATTTGAACTGTGTAGGGAAGGCAGGCGGTGGAGCTTTCCCCTAACTTACAGACCCAACATGTGCTTCTAATACAGAAACGACAGCAGAAGCTAGAGTTACTGCAAGGCTGAGTGTACTAATGAATCAAATTGTCTCTACGCGACTTCAAAGGCTTTGGGAAGAAGCAAGAATAACTAGAAATGTAACACTAATGGCAAGGACAACGTGGCTGGCACTGGTGAAACCCAGTGAGGATCTCTTTGTCAACAGAGAGGCGTAGTGTGTATGGAAAAGGCTGGAAAAAAATGATCTGTTGGTGCCGTACAGCAAAGGAGAAGGAGCAGCAGCGGCCTCGAGTTTGGCGAGAATAAAAGCAAGGCAGAACGGGCTTTGTGGAAAAACAGGGTGAGCAGTGCAGTAATAAAATTTGAAAGGAGGACCAAAGTAAGAAGCATTTCAAATAGTAGGACAGGAAAAGAATAGAAAGGATCACAAATGATCAGCAATGCAGACGACTATAATAACTATAGTAAACTTCAACTTGAAAACATAAAAGAAGAAATATGACCTAGGATGATATGGAGAAAATAATTTAAAGCAAGATATTATTGGAGGGAGAGATCTGGGCAAGGTCCAGGTTTGCTATTTATAAGTTAATGAAGAGAGGGGTGGGAACAGCTTGTCTTCAAGCAGAGGCCCAAGAGGCGAAATATCTCTCCTCTGTTCCTTGCTCCAACACATACTTGCTGCGTCCCTTTAAAACCTTCTGTGTTTCAAGTGCTCTGGCCGTGGAATGAGAATTTCCCGTCTCGTACACATGCTCCTAAGATGTTCGGCTGCTCTGGTGGCACTCCTGGTGCTGCAAGCCGTCACACACCGTTTGGGTGAGTGTTCCCATTTTAGGGAGCGCACTTGAGAAAGATCAAATTAAAAGGGGTGGTAGAAATGGAGAGTGAGACCAAAGCGATAGGCAGGCTAGTGCATCTCCGTGGTTCACCTTCATCTGATGGGAGCGAATGCATCTTGAAGAACTTGATTCCATTCTGTTCCTGTTTGCATCCAGAGAGCCATAGGAGTGGTGTTTTGAGGAAAGGAGTGAGGCAAAGGATTCAGTGTCCCCAAAATCCCTTGGGCACCACTTGGGTGGGTAGAGCCTGCTGACATGCTTTTGTTGGCTCCACAGTGGAGAGGCTCAAAGCTACTTTGTTCGTGACTACATGGACTAGGATGCATACCTACCTTCAGAAAGGTACAGCCCTTTTCAAAAGCTGACTTAGGCACTTAATCTGCGTGACTTTCAACATGGCTTGAGCCGGTAGGGAACTCCTGAAGTATGGCTTACTGCCCACGATTGCTAAAGGTGGTTTCTATCTCTGGTAGGTATTAAGTGCCAACTTTGGTGTGAACTGTGGTCACTGAACTGTTGAGAGAAGAAGCAAAATGTCTTTGGTAATTTGGACAGAAAGGTTGAACGGTGGGACGGTATTCCTCAAAGCATGCGAGAGTCCTCTTAGCCAAAATAGAGTATTTGATTGATTTGAAGTCTACTAAATGCCAGGAAATAATGTTGTGGTTAAGGAGAGCTGAGCTGATTGATCTATGAGATGTTTCTCTGGTTCCACGTAAAAAATTCTCACTTTCCAGAGTTTGGGTGTCTGATTTCTTGTCTTGTTCCAATGACTAAGTTGAGGATAAGAGCAGGAGAGAATTTTCTTTAAAGTGCAATCACAGCTTCTTAAACAAAGCTAAAATAGCCAACATCCTCAAGGTAAAAGCAATGCTCGGTGGGGTAAGCTGGAGGCAAACGCTCTCTTGATGCACCTTGGTGGGTTCTTCTGACTGGGGTTCCCCTTTGACAACTGCAGATCCCTGCAGACCTTTCTATGAACCCTTTAAACAAGCCGCAGAAGCTGACCGTTAGCATGACGTCATCGTCCAGGATGCTCCGAATCCCCAGCCCCTCAGAGTTTCCCATCTGAAACCGGGACGTGGGCCTGGCTTGGTCTGGCCACAGACCCATGAGGCCAGCATGGAGCAGCCGAAGACCAAGCCACAATGCAGAGCTGCCCTCACCATGGCTGCGGGGCTGCAGAGGAGGCAATGCTTCTGCTGCCGTGTGGGAGGCCCAGGGCGAGCCTGGGAGGAGGCAGCTCCTGGGGCTGGGGCCCCTCCGAGGGGACGCTCGTTCTGCTCGGAGGAAAGTGCAGCTTTCACCGCCTCCCTCCCCGACCTCCCTCCTTCTCTCCACTTTTTTTTCCCCTCCCTGCCCGTTCTCACAGCTGCTGCCTTGGGGAGCCGGCCTTGGTATGGGAGGAGGCCACCTTCCCCTGCGAGGCTCAAGGGTGAGGGCTGCTGCCTCTGCTCCGACCCGCCGGTGGGGAGGACAGAGAGGGGACAGCCAAGGGGGCAGCCAGCACAGGCAGAGGACCAGCACGTCCATCCGTGGAGGCAAAGCCCGGCTCCGTGGTTTGGGGCTGACGTGGCTTGCGTGGCACTGCTGTATCTGGGGAGACGCAGGGAAAGGGGGACGGTGGTGTCTGAGTGCCTCTCCGCCGAGGGAGGTTTTAAAAATGGTTGACAAGGAAGGTTTCTTTCTAAGTTGTCCTCGGAGGAGTCCTTTGTGTGCGCACACACGCGTGCCCACGTACGCTTTTCCCGTGGCTGTCCTAGCTGGCCAAGAATTACCTGCGGAAGCTCAGGAATAGACACGTATGTCCACGTACTCACCTGTAAGACCTGGAAATGAGTGACAGCCACCCATCCCAGCTGTCACAGGCACGGCTGTGACAGATCCCCTCTGCTTGCCTGCACTCACTCGCACCCGGTCGGATCCAAACCGCGTAGAGATGAGCCACTTGTGCCCTAATAAACTCTTCAAAACGAAGGAGGAAGAGCGATTTGAAGCTTTCTTACGGCCCCCCCTTTTTTTTCCCCTTGCCTTTCTTGCCGGGAGAATTGTTTGCGGGTGGAAGAGAGAGATGTTTAAATAGCTCTGCAGGTCCACTCAGTACAGTCAATATGTACCTATGCAAAAGTCTGTGATAATGCACCCGCAGAAGCGGGTTGCGCTGTCCTGGGGGGAGCTCCGGGCAGCAGGTAACTCTTGGAGCGGGGACTTGCGGGGACCCTGACACGGTGCCCGGCCCCTCGCCCACCCAGGCACATGTGGGTGCCCGGGGCCGGGGGGTTCTGGCGGGTCCCGGCAGCGCCCGGCGATGCCCCGAGTCGCTGCCCGACCCGCATCGGCGGGCACTGAGCTTCGCGCCTTCTTTTCCTTTGGGTTTTGGTTTCTTTTGTTGTTTTGTTGTTGCTGTTTTGAATTCTGAAGCGTGGGTGATTCAGACCCAAATTTACCTGGGAGGTGTCGTTCGCACAAAGCCACCCCCGCGGTCCGAACGGCGAGGCGAGCCTTCTGAGAGCCCCCAGATTTCCTCCCATCCCACGGAGCTTGGCAAAGCCCAGCTCCCCGCTCCAGCTAATGCCTATCCTCTGCAATCGGCATCAGAGGCGAGCCGGGGTACTTCTGTAATGGGCTCGTTAGCCCGGCTGCGCACGGGGTTAGGTAAGAGGAATGGAGCAATACTGAAAATTAGTTTGGAGGAGAACATCAAATGGAAAGGCTCTGACAAAGCTCCGCTTCGCTCCAGTTCAGCCGAGGTACTGTCAGATACCAAGATTCAATTCCCTGTGCCTCGAAACTGGGGGGTTATTTTGTTACTCGCTAATTTGCTTCTCGTAGTGCGTGGCAAGTACTTTCAGACTCGTTGTAAAGGGTAAGATACTTCGTTCAACTTTTTTACCACGGGCACGGGATCGTTTGATTTCTGCATTCTATACTCTGAGGAAAGTACCCGTAATCCCTTGCTGATAAAAAAGAAATCAGGCGGGTTGTTGTTTTCCTTCAAAGACAGCAGCGGTTGTACCCGCAGAGCGGAGCTCGGAGCCGAGCTGAGCCCAGCAGAAGTGGGGAAAGTCTCCAGAAAAAAAAGAGGTATCGAATATTTTAGGCTAATGTCACCCTCTGTTGAACTCTGGCAAGTGGCTCTGAAGGCAGAGAGCTGTCGGAGTTGGTCTGCTACAAGTGGCAGGAGGGTTTGCTTGTACTTTCATTGAACATATTTTTTAAAACCCTATTGTTCAGCTACGTGGGTGTCTCCGGCTTTTTTGGGGCTACGTGAGTGTGTATGTGTGGACTGGGAATAGGCGCTTAGAGATCTGTGCTTTAAAAAAAAAAAAAACAACCTCTTTGGAGCTCGCGTAGGCTACTGGATTTTTATCTACACGTACACTCTGACACTCTTCGTAAACCCGACCCAGGCTTTGCATTTCACAGCCCCTCTGCGCCTCTCGCCTCGCAAAAGTCAAGGGTTTTTCCTTAAAGGTGAGGTGGCTTTTTTAAAACAGCATCAACAAACCCCGCTTTTTTTTTTATTGCGTCTCTTCTCGAACTTTGTTTTTCGGGGAAAGGGAAAACCAAACCCTACAACCAAAACACACACACACAAAAAAAAAAACCAAACAAAAAGAACCAAGGTCGCAGGCGCCTGGGAGCGGAGAGCCAAGGGGGCAGGGAGAGGGGAGAGGGGAATTGGCTGCGCTAGCCCGGGAGCATCCGCCGCTCGGCCACGGGCAAAGCCTCGGCAGCGTCAAACGGCAACGTGTGCGCTTCGCCTAAGCCGGGACTAACGCTGCGCTGGGCTCAGCCCCCCGCTCCCGCTGCCTCCCCAGGGAGCGGCTGCTGTCGAGGCATCAAACCCACCCGAGAGCATCCTCCGGCGTGGGTGCTGCGGCGGGGAGCGCTGCCTCTGCCCCGCGCTGCGGCCGGTGCCCGAGGAGAAGTTTTTAAGCCGTTCGCCAATATTTACCCCTTTTTGTTTGTTCCCCCCCCCCATATTTAACTAATGTCCGACTGCCTCCCACGG
>VZZY01006865.1:13502-28240 GCA_013400335.1 Eurystomus gularis | reverse complement strand
ATATCATTAATGAAGATAATAAACAACACTGGTCCCAGCACAGACCCCTGGGGGACACCACTTGTCACCTTCCTCCATATAGACATTGAGCCATTGACCATCATTCACTGGATGCGGCCATCCAGACAGTTCTTTATCCACTGAACAGTCCACCCATTGAACCCGTAATTCTCCAATTTAGAGATAAGGATGTTGTGGGGGACTGTGTCAAAGGCCTTGCAGAAGTACAGACAGATGACATTTATAGGTCTTCCCTTGTCGACCGATGCAGTCACTTCATTGTAGAAGGCCACTAGGGTGGTCAGGCAGGACTTGACCCTAGTAAATCCATGTAAATACCTCGGATTACCTCCCTCTCTTCCATGTGCCTTAGCATGTCCTCCAGGAGGATCTGTTCCATGATCTTCCCAGGCACAGAGATGAGGCCAACAGGTCAGTAGTTCCCACGGTCTTCTTTTTTACCCTTTTTAAAGGGTAATTTTTAATTTTTAAATGTCTCACAGTAAAAGATAATTCCAATCCACTGTCAATCCATGTAAAGCTCAGGATACCTTCAAGCTATTTCTTATTCCCAGCTATAGTCAAAGAATAACAAACTTGCGTTCATTCTGAGAACATCTTCATTCCTCTGTTATTTTCCATAAAAGCTAATGATTTGCCATAATTGATAAATGTGTGTTGCTAACAACTACCTAAACAATCTATGCTTACTCTTCAACTAAGGTAAAAGGCTCTTTGCCATTGCTATCATTCAGCTCAAAAGAAAATACAGCTGGAATGAAATGTATTCAAACTAATTTGTCCTATGTCCTCTGTAGTTCTAGTATAGAAAATACTAACAGTGATGAAAAAGACCAGTTTCCAATGTGAATGTTTTAGTACAGAAAGAAAAAAAAGAATGAATTTCTATGAGCATGAAAAATTTTCTTGAAATTCCTCAGACTGAATTTCCTCTCCACTTTCTTCTTTCTCTTTTTCTCTTTTTTTCTTTCTTTCTTTCTTTCTATCTTTCTTTCTTTCTCTTTCTCTCTTTTCTCTCTTTCTCTCTCTTTCTTTCTTTCCTTCTTTCTTTCTTTCCTTTCTTTGTCTTCCCATCTATTCCTTCCTTTCTTTATTCTTCCTTGTTTTGTTGCTACCATGCTTATTGCTGTCACTTGGTAAGTAATGTCCACCCCTCGTCAAAAAAACAAAAATCTTAACAGCTTTCCCCTCTTTTTCCAGTGTGGAATAATCTCCCAGCTTGTCATGTAACAGGAATGCAGTCTAATTTAGCATGCTTCAAGAGAAAGGTTAAGATGTTTGTGACCATGAGATTCTTATGCTGTCTCTGGGAGCAGAGATCCACAAAGCTGGCACATCAAACAGCTGAAGGAGGGAGTCTTGTGAAGATAAGATGGTCGTATTTTCGCTAAAACAACAAAAGCAAACAGCTTTGACACAGATTTTGAAGGCTATACTGTTCAAGCAAAGACTTTTGCCTAATTAACAGCAAAATTAATATTAAAGTGTACACCCCTAAATATGGAAATGAGCCTGATGAAGTACCCGCTACAGATATATGACTATGTTACTCGGCTTCCACCTAAATCATGCTAGATGTCACATAGAAGGCAGGGACAGACAGGATTAGGATATATAAAAACCACAAGGAGAATACTGAAGGTCTAGCAGAGATGGTCGACAGCCTCTTCTTCCTGCACCCAAGACAGGGACGCCTTCTTGGTAAGAATTTTGCCCTCATAAAATGATATACCTATTTCCTAGCATTACTATTATATATCAGTGCTACTACAAAGGCTTGCACCTCTAACTTTGCTGGATGTTACCCAGGAATCACTAATTTGAGCTCAATTCTGCAGTTAGTGCATTTATCAACAGCAATTCTGAATCTATTGTGGCTGTCTCTTTAATAAATTAAACCTATCTATTTTTTAACTCTTAAACTGTTTCAGAGCAAGTCCTTAGCAGGGCTCAGAAACAGGCAAACACTGACTTTGCAAAACTGTTTCAGTGCAAGTCCCTGGGGCTCTGGCAGGAAAATGTTAAACTCTTACCCTTAACACGACAGTAAAGCTGATGCAGTTGGCAGGATTGAGTTACACGACAGCCAGCTACTGCACTGGTGCAAAATTTTGTTGTGAAATACGGTGTCTTAACAATGTGACCATGCTAATATACAGTGACTGGTAATCTGGCCTACTACATGTTTTGGAGCTGATATTTTCCACTCCAGGTTTGGCTGTGACAAGAAATCCTTCTATGTAGAAAGTTTGGTGCCACCCTCAAATGCAATCTGAAATATCTTAACTTAGCATAACCGCTAGGATTGACATAGGCCTTCTCCCAGAATACGAATTCCGGCTCTAACTGCATTACAGCTTTATTAATTTCACAATGTTTCCAGCATGGTTTTACTACCATACTTTTGCAAGTCATTAATTGTGCATCCTGCCACTCTAGCATTAATGACATTGTAAATTATTCCCAGACTGCTAAAGAAATTAACTGTAAAGTACAGTTTTCAATAGATGGCCTGAAAAAGTAATAAACACACAAATTAATACTTACTAATAAATGGAATATTGTCAATAATTTCAAAACAGTGGGAATATCTCTTGAGATACAAACAAAAGAAAAAGATACAAGTGGAAGTGTGAAGTCCAAAATTACATCAAGGGCAAAAAAAAATAAATCAAACTTAACAAAGATTTCCATTAAATTATTTTGGCCTTATTTTAAAACTACACTACTACTGGAAAATTGGGGTTCCATTTATTTTTTTGTTGTACTTTCTGGGCTTATAGCTACAAAAACAATCTTGAAAATCTCTCATGGATGCTTCTAGAATTTTTTTAATGGTTGCAACCTTTTTTCAGAGTGTGGAAGGTGTCTTTTGACAGCAACATTCAAAGATAGCAGAAGTCTTATAGTATAAAAGCAAATTTTCAGTGGGACATGGAATAACCCTGGTACATAGCAAGACATAGCAAGTAAGAATGAAAAAAATCTGCCAAAAATCCAACAGAAACCTTTCTTGCTACAATGAAGGCAAATTGAAGAGCTGAACTGGAAGAAATATTTATATGAATGAATAAACACAGTCATGCATCTGCATTCCAGCATTTGGCAGAATGCAGAGGGTAGAAAAAAAATAAACTAAAGGACTTAAATGCTTAAGGGACTTAAAATGAAGTTATATTTCAGGATTTCACCTTGAATAGTGTTTCAGTAATTAACTTATTGTATTAATTTATATTCCCGCCCTCTCTTCCTTCTTCTCATTCTTCCTTTATCCTTTTCTCCTTTTCTTTGATACGTCAGTCTGGAAATAGCTTCTCTTCGTTTAAAGCATCTTTTCCCAACATTAACTTGCGTCTGAATGAAATCAAACTGGGCAACATTCTGGTCATTGCAGGGTCTAAGCAAATGCAATATAACCAAAGTGACTATTCATGTCAGCAAAGTCAATTTCCCAGAGACATTGTAGAAAGGTAATTTTGTGACTATTGCCTTCTCTGGATTCATTTACTCCTCCCAGTAAAGCATGACTTCAAACAACTTCAGAGAT
Source organism: Eurystomus gularis (assembly GCA_013400335.1). NCBI lineage: Eukaryota > Metazoa > Chordata > Aves > Coraciiformes > Coraciidae > Eurystomus > Eurystomus gularis. The sequence goes on along the minus strand of VZZY01006865.1, from coordinate 24,672 downwards.
AACAAAATACCACAAGTTCAGGCTTTTAAAGGAGAGAGCTTTATTTGCTCAGTGGAAAAACTGATGGAAAGTATAAGTGCATGTTATCTGGTTTCTCTTGATGACGGGCAATTCATTTATATCCTTCCCATACACTTTTAAAAAAAAAAAAATATTTCCCTGAAGTCTGCAATTTGCATGAATCTCTAGCATCATGGAATCTTCCAAATGTCTGGATTCTGCCTGAATTTGGCATTGTGCTATGCGGTGTCTGTAGGCTACCCATCACTACACATTTACATGACTATGATAATATTGCCTGTTCTCTCTATCTCCTTATCATTTTCATAAGTGACATGTGACTCAGATTGATGTTCATGGCTACCCCAAACTCTTAGAATAATAGAATAGAATAATTTAGGTTGGAAAAGACCTTTCAGATCATGGATTCCAACCGTAAACCTAACACACTCAAGTCCACCACCTAGCCAAGCCCCTAAGTGACACACCTACACATCTTTTAAATACCTCCAGGGATAGTGACTGCACAACTTCCCTGGGCAGCCTGATCTGGTGCTGGACAACCCTTTTGGTAAAAAAAAAAAAAATCCTATTATCTAACTTCTTCATTTTAGCTATTAATTCTAGTTTTTCTTCCTCATCTTTTGATGATCTAGAAATTCCCATGACTTAAAAGACTTTGCAAAAGAAAATGCATTATAAATAAAATACAATGTTATTTATATTCTTTTTCCTTGTTTTGTATAGGCACCAGCTGCTGCTCTTGTGAATAGAGCTATTAGGAAGTTAGAAGTGTCAGAAGACAAAAAAAGCAAGAAATTTGAATGGAAAGATATTTTTAAACCATCCTAAAAGCACACAAAAAAACAGACAAAAAAACCCCAAACTGAAATAGATCTCTATTATAAATATATTATTAATAACATATTATTATAACATTATTAAGACATCCAAGCCTTTGGATAAATTTTCAGAACTTTGGGGAAGAATGAATTACTAAGAGGAATTCTGTATTTGATTAATTGTCTAATAATATGCTAAAAGAGTTTTTAAAGGAGCTATTTTCTTAACTCTTATCAGTAATTCAGTTGCAGCTGGACCCCTCCTTTGTACCATCCAAGTGCTAATGTTTTTCCTATAAATTCTATGTTTATAGGGATGACTTTATTTTTGGTTTCAGGAACAGTTTCTCATTTGTGAAAAGAAAATGGGACATATCTAAGAATTTTATCATTATTCACAGCACATCATTCTTTCCTTGTTGTATAGGTACTACTTGTGCTTCCAAAAACTAAGCCATTATCAGACATTTCAGAATTAAAAGATCATTTATTTTTTAAGTCATTGCCAAAATGACTTTCAATTGTCAAGGTCTGTCTTCATAAAAGGCTTTCAGGTTTACTGAAAAGTTAAGATTTCACAGCATTCATTGAAGTGCTTTTGAGAAGGACAATATCCTGAAGATATAAATACAATTATTTAGTTTCCATGAAATTAGCATAGTTAAAGTTGGTTTGATTCCTGAGGAGAGACTTTTCTGCATTAATGTAAAAGCAAGAACATGATACAGTAAAACTTACAATAAAGTAAGAGGAAGGCAAATGTCAGACACTTATATTATGGCAAAACTTTTAGCCATAGCCAAAATCTGCAATAGTCTCAATTTTTAATAAGGATCAGACCCAAATTCCAGGCCCTAAATCTTGAAAACTTTCTTATCCTGATAGAAATATATGGGCTTTCTTTTTTTCTTCTTTTCCTATTAGATAAAATTTCTCATTGTTCCAAATTTGAAGTTAAGTACTTTTTAATAAGTTATTTTTACTGCCTTACAACAAATTTATTAATACACTGGATATCAAGTAGATCTATTTTTTCTTCCTAGCAAGATAATATATTATTCCAATGGAAAAATTTCTATGAGTTGAGAAAAACCAAACATCAGGACGGATCAATCATAACAGATCAAATGAACTATTTTGATCTAAATAAATGCTCATTAAGCTATCCAAGATTCAAACATATATCCAGACTAAAATTGTTCACTTTCATACAAAATTTTCTCTCAATTATTATGTGGAAGGCCAGACACTGGGATCCTATTAAAAGGCATGTGATGGAGAAGACTTTGAAAGGAAAAATAACTAAAATACCAATACCAATCTAAACTGATCTGACTCATTTTTTAACAAACAAACTTCTTTCAAATTATAGAAAAGTGCACAAAATATGGACAATTAATAACCTTATGGGTTTCAGCCACATGAAGGAGAATACATGGAATATTTACAGAAATGCAGAACAGAGACTAGTGACTCAGTTGGAAGGCAAGAACTTAATATAGTTTGAACACAAATAACTAAATGCAAGAGCTGAAAACAAGTAATACACTTGATTTCTAGATTAGAGATAGAGAATGAGATTTGTTTAAAATAACTTCATATACCTGCAATGCAAATTTTAATATCTAATCTAGTCTTTCTTCTTTCCTTTTAAATGTAATGGAGTAAAACAGGTCTTTACAGGATTCATTTGATCAACTGTATTTGAAATACCTTTTATAAGATGAAGTACATTGTGCCTAGAAGCAATTATAGTTCATGTTGTAGCTGATTGTGATCATGGTGTGAGACAGTACACCTGACCATTGTCTGAATAGCTTTAGGAATGGGTCAGTAATCTGGATGTGAGAATGTCTCCATTCTTCATAATGAAGTCTTGTATAGGCACACATGGTGAGTGTATCAGTTTAAAATTAGACTATAGTCATTTCTGAAGCTGTATGGGAAGTATGGCATTGGTCATCCATAAACTTTTGGAAAAAAGCTGTAGACCTTCAGTATGTACATAACACTCCATTGTTTGCTAAAAGTCTTTAACAGTAACTTCATATTTTGATCCGAATCCCATCAAAATGCAAGCATTTTGCAGGATCAGATTTTGGTTTAACTTTTTACAGGATAATAGATGCACTATCCATGCACTGAAATAGATCATTTCTGGTTAATTTTTCCTGAGCAGTAAAATAGAAAAACAAGTAAGAAAGAAATATACTCCTGTGCAATCTCTGAACTATTAAAAAATAGTTTTAGATTAGTCATTTCTTCTTTTTTTTTTTCAGAAGTTAAACTTGTGGCAGAACAGCTTCTGTTTTATCCTAAAAACCACTGACATTGTAATTATTATGAGTACATATTGACCATTGTGATTCATTCTAAGGTTTTTCTTTGTGAGCTGAAGCTCAGATCTCTATTTCCTACCAGCTTATAAAGCCATTAGTCAGTTTTTCAGACTCTGTTTTTCAGTTTAGTCTATCTTGGAAAAAGGCACCATACAATTTAAAAGCATGTGATGGATACATCTGTGTAAATTAGCAACCTGCACAATGCACATTGGAACAGAAATTACTGCTTTCAAGAGGCAACTTTAAACAAAAACATTTAAACAGTCCAGTTACCAGAGAAAAGGAGAAAAACCCTCCACTAATCTAAAGGTATTTAAATTCCCGATCTACAGGTAAACCAATTGAGCAAAGATCAGCATAGATCCAAATTTCTCCAAACAGTACATGCTCTTCTTTTACTCATAAACATGTGTATTTCAGCTCTATTAAGTATAGCTTGCATTTTGTACAGCAGTTAGCTACTTTCTAAGTGGAAAACATTCGTTTGGGCCCCTGATGAATCATAGGGATGGATGCAACGTGTTAGTGATGCAAATGTTCTTAAACAATTTCAGTGCTCTACTTAGACATAAGCTTTAATGGCAATGTTAAATCAGAATCTATCTCAAAATGCCTGTAGGAGAAGCAGGAATTCTAATTCGGTGTTTCCTCACAGATAATATAGCAATATAGAAATTAATAATTTAGGAAGCCAGGAAATAAATTCTTTTGTTACATTGTCCACTGCCTTACTTCTTAAGTCAGCTACCCTGTTAGCAGATTATTTCAAAATCTCACTTTTCTGATAGCTAAAAACTTCTAATCACTTTCCACTCTGAACTGATTCATGTGCAATTTACACACCTTTGATCTACATGTAGACAAAATAAGCAGGTGCTTTGGCCAGTATATTCTCAGGGTCAATAGAATGTCTGACAATTCTGCCCATACAAAAACCTTTGAAAGTCTTTTTGCAGTTGTCTTTCTGCTACTGAAGGAGATGCATACAGAAGACATTATCAAGTTAGTATATGTACTTCTGACTGTACAGCATTTTCAGATCCATCTCATACACTTTATATCATTTAGAGCCAGACACTAAGACAGCAAACTATCTCTACTTCTAAGAGAATGTTAAACATAATATTAATGTGTCCATTTTGTAGTAATAGTTGAATCTTGCTGCAGAAAATGCAGCCAGCATAGGAGACAATGGACTTGAACAGTGGGTATTGGGATTATTATTTATATTACCATATGATTGCCATATTCAGAAAAAACAGGTAACTTTTATTATCTTTCTGTAGTTCACTTGTATGGGTGGTTCACTAATCATGTATCAGAAGTTATTGGCTGTGTGACACCTGAATTTGTGAAGTTAATTGATATAGTATTATATTTGCCTTTGTAGTGCTGTTCTGCTTCTTTACCTCAAAGAATGCTCCTTTGAAATTGAGTTTCTGCAACTCCAAAGTGCCTTTTTCCTAATGAAATCATTTTGCAAATTAATAAATCATTCAGTGGTAATTGTTCTCTTTATAATAGGTTTTCTTCAAAACAGACAACTGAAACTTATTTAAAAATATTGAGTATGTCTCAGAACATACTAACATTTAAATTATTCTGAAAGTTCTGAACCTTTATGATGACAGAACTTGTTCATTACTAGAGTAACATATTAATCAACTGATAACTTGATCAGTTAAGACAATCTTCCTTAGAGAAACAGTGTCTGAAAGTTCAATCAGTTGAATGTATATTTTATTAGAGTGAAGGTTAGTAACTCAAGGAAAGTATTATAGGTTTTATAACTTGGTGTTTGGTTTGGCTTCCTAAATGACAGGAACTATCAGCAATAAGAAACATCGTTACCCTTGCTTACCCTGTGCTACACAGGGTGATACAGTTTTGTAACACCAGTGTTAGATTAACATTAGAGATTTTCTGAGCCACCAGTTCTTACGGTCAAACCTCAGTCAATATATAATGAGTTATTTAGAAGAGGGAGTCTGGAGTGAAAATTTAATGACGATTTGAAAGTTAGGTTACAGATTATTAAAAGTAACATGGATTAAAAGCAGGGATTTTTGTTTGTTTGTTGTTTTTGTTGCAACACTATCATTCTATCTGCATACTGGTCCATCACCTCCAAACCTTTCTTAAGGTAGTGGAAGGAAACAAAGTGGACACTACCCCAACTACTCCAAAAGTATGAATTCAGTCTTCAGAAACAACATAGGTTCAAGTGGCCAAATCAAATTTGACAGCCTTTCTGGAGTAAAAGAAAAAGTATAGAAATCAAAGTTTATAATCCCCCTTGAGGGGACAGAAGAATGGTAAGTGCTTTAACACCGAGTGGAATTTAGTTTTAATATGTTTGAAACACTAAAATCTTGTGACACTATAAAAATGAAATATGACAAAAGTTTTCTCACTGGCCACACAGGTCAATGTTAAAAAATGTCAGTTCTCAAAGGTCACCTGAAGGTAAGCTGTTGACACTATATGGGTGCTCTTTTGTTGAGCAGGAGGAAAGAATAAACAAAATCAAAATTTTCAGTGAAGTAGAGGGTAAATGATGAAGAAAACAAAATGCTCTAAACTGAAATAATTTTCACAGACACAGCATAAGCACTAGAAAAAAAAAAGTATTTAAATGAAACCTCTTGATAACAAGGCACATGCCTCCACCCTTGAACCTGAAGAAAATATTCTAGTATTATTATCCTAGAAAGGGAGAACAGACAGTGAAAATGAGTTCTGATTCAGTGCAATGAGAGCTCTATGCACATCCAATAGTCAGTGTATTGTAATAGAACTATCTCCAACATACATGAGGAACATCTAAAGCACATGCAAATTCAGTATCATAAGGAAAGATTGACCCAGACACATAGGGAAGGTAGGCAAGTCGTTCTTCTGTCAACCCCATAGTGATCCCAGTAGACTGCAATTGCTCAACAATTAATGAAGTGGAAATGTGGCCCTAGACTTTTACTGGTGATATTCAATTTAAAAGTAAAAAAAAACAAAATAAGGGAACGGGAAGGGAAGGGAAGGGAAGGGAAGGGAAGGGAAGGGAATAGCAAGTTGGTGTAGTTTATGTGCAATCCAGACGCAAAACAGTAATTTTTTTATCAAAAGGAATATATCATGGAAACCTAACACTATCCTATGATGTGACCTATATAAAGCACTTATAAAATCAAGTAACCTGATTAGAATAATAGAAGTATATCATGGCATGTAAGTTCCACTAAAACAGGCAAGAGCAAAAACTTTCACTAGACAAAAGCTGCCGGCGGACCGGGAATTAATTATTATTATTAATTAAAAATTATTACAGTCTGAAAAAGAAAAAAAAGCTCATGGGTAATACTTCCAAAGTAAGGTTAGTGATCCCTGCTAGGGTTATTCAGCTTTAATTTCTAGAAAATCTCATGTTGGCATATGTTGTATTTTGGAACACAAGAATCCTTCCCTGAATTAACTCATTTCCTTGCTCTTCATTTATTTTGGCTAAGACCAGTTCAATGTATGATTCATCTAAAGCTTCATTAACACTCCAAAGAACAGGTGAAAGATTAATTTGTTACAAATATCTGAGTTAATAAAACTCTCTGCCTTATAAATGGATTGTTAGTTTTGAAAAGGCTTTTAATATCACTTGTACCTTAACAGGAACTGACTGGTACCTTATTCCACACTTCAGTATCTGAGAGAGGAGTAGCAATTTAAGTGAAACATGACTGTCAGTACTGTGATAAATATTTACCTTGTAAATGTCTGGATTTGTTTTTTTAAAAAAATATTATTATAACCCACTACTTTTTTTTTTTTTTTTTCCTGTTTATCTAACTGATATCCTACCTACCTATCCTACCATCTAACTGATGAGTTAGATTTACTAGTGTCATGCTAGTCTTGGTCTGTAACAGTAAAACTGAACATGACAATGAATAGCAGTCAGAGAGCAAAACTGCTTCACACTTTCAAATACATAAAATTGTTATGAACATTTGGAAAACACTGAAGACACATATTTCCAGAAATCAATTAAAATTTGCCAGATCTTTTCAAGCCATAGATAATGTAATATCTTTAAAAGAAACAGGAAAGTAAGTTCTCCATAGAAACTTGTGACTGTAATACATGAATACTTTTGAGAATCTCTTTTAGTCCACAACTTTTAATGAGGGCTGAAGGTAGCAGAGAGCATGGGAGCCTTTTACACTTATACTTGTCTAATTCAATTTTAGTCTTTAGTCCCTGGTTTGTAATTCGCTTCATCTATGATTTTCCTTTTTGTTCTTTATGTGAGTAGCTAAATACATTAACACTGAAGTAAGAATTATGTTTGACTTTATTCATAGCTATGTTTTGCTACTTTCTAAGTACATTTCTTTCCTTGATTTTTCTTCCCTGAAATACCCATGTTACTGCAGTATTCTAGCTATGCCATATAAAAGAATATTTCTATCATGCCTTTGCTTGCATTTTTCCTAGACAACAGTTCACCATTGCTGAAGAATCCAAATTAATTATTCAGCATATATCTGAGCTATACAAACTTCAGGTGCACATAAAAACCAGAGAGCACTACCAAATAAAAAGCCCTCCCTGTAGCACTGAAACTCTTCTATGTGTTTTTTGCTAGAACACAAAATGTAAGGAAGATATAAAGGTGTCGCGTTAAAACGAATGTAATTTCGATATTTGTCTGCCAGAGTCCCAGGACTTACACTGATCTGTTTATCAGAGTCCCAGCAAAGGATTTTCACTGAGTCAGATTCATAAATAATTTGAAATTAGTTATTTTACTGAGAGCTACAAAACAGATTCAAGATTGCCATTGATAAATTCACTTATTACAACAGCACTATTAATTAAAGTTAATACTGCTAGCAGAAACAGTAATAACACAACCCAGGGTTAACATTCACTAGAAAGTGAAAGGTTCGGTGCTTACCCAGAGGGGTGTCCCTGCCTGGGGCGAAGGAGGAGAATGCAGCCCATCAACTGGTCCATCAGATGTTGAGGTTCTTCTCTCCCAATTTAATAGTAATTTTCTCTGCCTTTTAGTCCCCAAAATCACAAGGCTCTTCCTCCCTCAGGTGACATGTAGTATGATTTGAGTGGAGAGACAAGTGCTGTAGTCATACCTGTTTAGCATGATCTCTATAAACTTCATTAACATATGTAGGGATGTCAACTTGAATATATAATTCTTGGGTAATGAGGCAAAGGTTAGTTATCAGATTTGACAGCCTTTCTCAGAAACAGAGAACCACTCAAGTTTCTGTTATCTTGTTGTCCTTGCTGAACCAAGAAGCAGGGCTGCCCTGCCTCTGAAAGGCCCCCTCCTTCTCTGCATCCTGTGACAGCCAGGGGAGTCTCCACTCCTCTGGACTATACTGGAGATAGCAAGGCCAGTCTTCATCACTCTTTGAGCACAAAGGACTGAAGGGGGGACATGTAGCTCTAGGCCTGGACATGTAGCCCTAGGCCTTTTAAAATTTAACTATAACGCCATTTAGCTAGTTTAGCGAGGCAAAGCCCTAGCAAGTTCTAATCACAATGCTTATTGAAACTGATCATTGAACCAAAGCACTACAAGTAGCTATAGAGAACCCAATGTGTCAAGAACGAAGACAAATGGGAAGTACCTGTTCTGCACAGAATGGAGGTAGGCCAGAGTCCCAGAGAGTCTGCGCGAAACTTAGGGGTGAAAAGGACAAGACCGAGGAAGAGTGTTTACTTCATCACAAGATGGCGGGTCGACCACCAGAAGACCACCACCACAACACGCTGCCCAGACGCAAGAGGGAGAAGACCTAATTACCATACGAAGTGGGGACAGATGACGTATGTGTCTAGGCGTATTGGGCAATCTAATGAATATGTATTGATTTACTGCTTATAAACGCGATGCGGAGCCATGCCGGTGTGCACACTTTGGGAGGCGCTAGCCCCCGTGCACCCGCTGCCGAATAAACATACCTCCTCAAAAACTCTCTGCGAGTTTTTGAGCTCATTTCAGTGCGTCAGGACCCCACCTCATTATCCAAATACCACAAAAGGTAACAAAGTCCTCAGCATCAGAAAACATCACCTAGGTTGGTTTTGGCTTGCAAACACAAACTACAGTTTTCTTATTGTGTCATGTTGTGAATGTATCTTATGAACACTGTGTGCCATTAGATATGCAAAGGAAAACATGGCATAGAAGAGGGCTCTGTGTTGTCCTTCTGTTTTTAATAGGTGTTAAAGAAACTAAAATTAAATTATTTTGCATTTAAGTGGAGCTAACCCAAGTATCAGTTTTTAATGAAACTGCACCAAAGCAGAAGAAACCACGTGAGAGGTTCTGGCTCAAAGAGTGGTTCTCTGCAGTACTGCATACTGCAGGTGTCAGTACAACAGCTCATAAACTGTAGAGATCACTCCTAATGAAGACGAATCAAACAGAGAAAGAAAAGAGAAGAAACTGAATAAAATGGACAGAAATTAAAATTAGAAATATTTATGAACAACCAAGTCCTAGACAAAATTCCATTTCTATGCAAGACTATTTATTTTAATTGACCCTTGTTATATATAATTGTTCATACAAAAGGGTTGAAAGGGTTTATGAAGTCACTGCATCAGATTTCCAGGAGGGTCCTTCTGTTCGTGCCTAACTTCATGAACTGTTCGGTGATCCAGTTTCTCCAAGGTATTAGAACTCGCTATGGAGGGCAATACAGATTGTTATTCTTGCCTTATAGTGGTCTTTTTCTTTCTGCTGTAAAACCATCTCCTTAACGACCCTGATTTTACAAATACATTCATGCCTGGTATGTGAGAACTATCTTACTAGCTATCTTTTTTTTTCACTGCCACATTTATTTAGCACTCAGTGCATTGGATCCTCCTAGAAGTATATAGAAGTTACTGGTCATTAAGGTCAGCATTCTTACCAGCTGTTAACAAGCAGCTGATTAATATCTGTGGTTCTCTATATTTCATAGTATTATCAGTACAAACCCATATGGACTGTAATTTAGAAAAACTCTTCCTCCATTCTTCATAATCTTGTAGTAAATTAAACAAAAGAGAAAAAAAACAAGTGCCGGTATTTCATCAGTTTCTTTATAAGTGACCAAGTTGCTTACAGAAATGACAGATACTCATGTGAACAAAAACCAACTTATGAGGAGTGTTTTCTTACCAAGAATCAGTACATAGAAGTGCCATCAGAACACTGCTTGTGTGCCTCTATATGCAATAATATTTCCACAGGGGTGAGAAAACAATTTTACAAAAGACTCTTGGGATCTGATTTTTTTGCAGATAAAACAGAAATGGTCTCAATGGTGTCTCTCAGTATAGTTCTAAATGAAAGGCCAATTAGCTAGTTTAATGAGATGCTTTCAGGACGTTTTGATTTTTGCTAAGCTTGTCAAATACTCTTTCTGCAAAGCTGCCTGATTGCACTTCCAACTAAGGTTGATCTAAAGGTTTCCTTCAAATTATTTTTGACAGATACTGTAAAGCAGAAATCTTCCATATTTTTCTTGCTGATTTATAACTATATCCAATCACTGATTAATCTGAGGATTAGCCACCTGTAGGTCACCATGAGTTACTTGTGAGAGTTTTCATTCAGAAGCTTGTATACAGGAACAAAAGAGCATCCATTCAAAGCTAAAAAGCCATAGCATGGATAACTGCTCTGATACCCCTCATGACTTCTGGATACCAAAATACTTATTACCTGCAGCCTCTGCCTCTCTGTGGTTTTATGTGCCTGGTACAGCTCATCCCTTTCTTTCTTCTCATCTAGAGGGAAGATTTTTTATCAGATTGTGTGAAATACAGGGTTTTATTTTCCACAAACAGTCCTGTTGAAAGAACTAGGGCTGAAGAGACACAAATCTAGTTCTCGTTCCTGCATTTATACTTAATTTGGGGATGGTTACTTGCTTGTTCCTTTTTTTTTTTTTTTGGTTTTTTTTTTTCTCACAT
>VZZY01006865.1:0-13491 GCA_013400335.1 Eurystomus gularis | reverse complement strand
TTTTTTCCACAGATTCATGGAATAATTTAGCTTGGAACTGGCCTCAGACAATAGCTAATCCTCATTTAGCCTTCTCCACTTTGGCCGGAAGCCACCTAGCTGTCTCAGCCTCTCTTCATAGGTCATATACTCCAGGTCTCTGATCGTCCTGGTTGTCGTCTGGTGGACTCATTCCTGTCTGTTAATGCCTGTCTTGTACTGTAGGATCCAAAAGTGGACACAATGCCCCAGATGTAGTCTCACAATTGCTAAATAGAGAGGAATAACTTCCCTCAACCTGCTGGCTGAACCCTTGCTACTATGACACCCTATGCATTTAGCTTTCATCCCTACAAAGGCACATTGCTGACTCATATTCAACTTCTTGTCAACCAGAAGACTTAGGTCCATTATGCAAAGCTGCTTCCCTAGCTTCTACTACCGTGGGAAGTTTTTTGCGTACGTTGAACTTCATTTCTCCGGTCTGCTGAGCTCCCTTTGATTGGTAGTCCTCCACAGCATATTGACCATTTCCTCTCAATTAGGTGTCACCTGTGAACTTGCTGAAATTGCACTGTTTTGACACCCAGTTTAATAATGAAAATATGAAACAGCATTGAACTTTGAGAAATGTCATTTATAACTGACTGCTAGACACACTTTGAACTTTTGATAATGACTTTTTTGACTTTGCATTCATTTTAATACTGAAAAGGGAAACTTTCTGCAATTTCAGACAAATACAGAAAATCTTCTTTGACTTTGCTTTTTAAAATTAATTCCTTCCAAAGAAACCATTTGCAGCAAAAGATACACCAGATTTATTCCATTTATTTATAATACAAATACTGAACAAGGACCTTTCACAAAGAGTATGCAAGGCCTGCTGACTAGTTAATCAGGGTTTGCATGGACCCTCCACCCCTGAGTACATCTACTTTGTACAATAAAATGAAGCATTACAGATACTTGTTAGTTTGTATTAGTAATATTAAGTCCTGAACAAAATCAACTTAGCTACAGTGTTCCCTCCTTCCTTGAGAACATTCACTCAAAAATAAAGAAATTTTAAAGAAGATCTGACATTAATTGTGTTTGTGATGGAATAACTCATTTCACTACTGAGCTCTTTCATGTAAATGCTTATTTTTTCAGCTGAATTAGCTAATCTAATTAAAGAAAGTATGTCTCCCTAGAAGCTTTGGTTAAAAGTGGTCAAACTGCTTGAATGGACAGTTAGAACTGAGTGGGAAAAAAAAGGTCTCCAAAGTCTCTATCTATCTCACTATAAGATCTCTGACACCAGAAGACTTGGGAGGAAAATACAAGAACTCTGCTGTAAGTAGATATGGGATAATCTATCCTATCTACGTTTTTCTCTTGATATATGATAGTCAGGAATGAGTTCACAGTTCGAAGCATGAGGATCAATATCTCATCTTATTACTTTCTTGAACTAAGAACTTTGGTGGTGAGAGTTCTGCGGTGCAGCCACACAGTATGTGAAATACAATTTCTTTCACTGTGAGTACTTGAACTTTCTCATTTTAGCTGAATGCTCCTTTCTATGTCTGAAGGTATGAAGTACGTACTCCTGCAGAATGTGTTCTCTGGACCACTCATTTATAGATTTTAATCAAAACCTTCTTATTTATTCCCAGATGAGTACTCTATATTTTTGCTTTTTCTTCATAGAAAGTGTTTTTTTAACTCATATTTTCTGAACTGTTCACACAGTATTTTTGTGAGATGCAAGGGCCAGACTGCACACATATTCCAGTTAAGTCTTTAACTGTTAATTTAAGATTACTATAAAACTTTTGGGATTATTCTTTATCACCTTCTCTATGTAATCTAATATCCTGTTGAAGGAGTCTTTTCCTGTTATAGTCACATTAAGCCTGGCTTCTCTGTGGTTTGTAGCAAAAACCCTTTATTTTTATAACTCTGTCACCTAATAATGGAGAAAATGGAAGTTCCCAGTAACTAAAATATGCAGCTGATGACAGATTCCTGAATCCTGATCTGGATAAGAAACTGAGTCACTTAAATGCAGTGCTGCTACTGACAATGAATCAAAACTGAATACCAGAAGCCAAGAAAACTGTAAATAGAAATATGGTGGTTTAGTATTCTATAAAGATAAAACATTTATTATATACTCTACATTAGGAGCATACTTTCTCCTTCACTTAGACCATGTCCAGCAGGAGAGGATCCTTTTTACTTGTACGTCAGGAAAAAATCCTTAGCTTTCCTCCTTTTTAAGTTCAATATCAGGAAAAGTAAGAAAGAGAAGATGGAGTATGCATGCTTCAAATAAATATCACAGGGATTAGGAAAGGACTAGGAATAATTTAAGAAGATTTCTTGGAATGTTACTCTTTCAAGCACACAGTCACTCACATTTCCAGGATAATTTCCTTAGGAAACCTAAAAAACCTGAAACCCAAGAGTTAACCAAGTAGCCAGATGGGAACTTACAGACGAAAAAAGAGAAGACATTTAAAAACAAGTATTAGTGGAATGTCTGCACACTTCTATACAGAAAGAGAAAAAACAAGAGCAGTCCAACTTAACCAGTTTGATTATAATGGCAATAAACAATGGAACAGAGAACACCAACTACTTACCTCTTCATAACAAGTCAGAACAAGCTAACAGTAGAATTAAGACACAATACAATTCATGAAACAACAAGGCTCTGAGATGTAAAAATATAGCTGTAACAGAATTCATCAAAATGTATTTTCATTATTTATTTAGTATATATTTCTTATACAATTTATTAACTTGATTATTTTTTAGCTTCATTTATTTTGATAAAATTGTTTGAAGGGTAAAAAAAGAACCAATACAGCTTTTATACAACACAATATGATCTGTAATTTTCTCAAAGATTTTATTTTTAATGCAGTGATCAAAAATATTTTTTTCTGCTTCTCAGTCAGACAGTTACCAAGTACTAGAAAGAAAGCCTTTATATCTTGCCTGCAGTAGTAACGTTGGTTCTTCTTTACAGATTTTCTACTTTTCTCAAGGACATTTGTGTACTACTGAAATGTAAAGCACTATGGTTACTTTGTTCCCCAAGAGCACTTACATGATTGAGTAACAGCAGTTTGTTACTCAGTAAATGGCTGTAAATGAGCCACATGACTAACACTGACAGCTACTAAAAAGGCAAATCCACCACAAGGCCTGTGATAGCATTAGTACCTACATAAACTAATGTTTAATTTAATGGAGATTTTTATTATTTTTTCAGTTAGACAATAGAGAGGTATTGGTGGAGGTATTTTCATGTATTGTGACTTACATCTATGGAACTGATTGTCTCTTGTTTGCTTATATGCAAAGATTGGCATGAATAGTTACGTTTCACCTTACCAGGTTTTCTACACAGCAATGGAAAAATTAGTTCTGAGAGACAGGCAGTGCCTCAGCAGCCTATAAAATGTTTTTTTCTAGATATTTTTTTACAGATACTTTGATAGCTTTGATCATTTTGGCTATGTTTGAACCAGCAGGAGCCTACAAACTGGAAATGAAAGGCATCTGCCTTCTATCTTAATCAACCACTTTAAGGGGAAGAACTTCCTTTTTTTTGTCATTCCTTTGAATAATAACATTTCAGTCAAAATTGCAATTGTGAAAATGCCAGTGGCCGCAAACTGCAGTACCCTCTGAGTTCTCTTCTGAAAACCTGACTAGCTCAACTTGTAAAGTCCCTTTGCCTTTACAACTGTGAACATCTAAGAAATTACCATACATTTATTTAATCTGAGGGGCACAAATTTCTTTATATATGTAGTGGGTTTGGTTGAGCTGATTTTCCCCATAGCAGCCCTCACGGTGCAGTGTTTTGTGCTGGGAGCTAGAAGGGTGTTGATAACACACCCGTGTTGTGACTATGCTGAGCAGTGCTCGCACAGCGCCAAGGCTCCTCCCAACATTCCCCCCTCGCAGTGGGATGGGGTGGGCAAGATCTTGGCAGGGGACACAACCAGGACAGCTGACCCAAACTGACCAAAGGGATATTCCATACCATATGACATCAGCTCAGCTATAAAGCTAGGAAAAAGGAAGAGGAGGGGGGGGCCGTGCCGTTGTCCTCCAGAGTGATTGCCACGCGTATTGGAGCCCTGCTTCCCAGGAAGGGGCCAGACATCACCTACTGATTGGAAGTAGAGAATACATCTTTGTTTTCCTTTGCTTCCACGCACGGATTTGCTTGGCTTTGCTTCTGTTATTATTAAACTGCTTTTGTTTTACCCACAACGGGGTTTTTTTTCTATCTTATTTTCCTCCCCCTTTTTCCTCTGCTGAGGAGGGAGAGAGAAAAAGGGGGGGTGATTGAACGAAGAGAAGTGTGAAGTGTTAAAGAATCTTCCACCCTGGATTCTCAATGTGAGTCCATGACAGAAAAATAGGGTAAATCCTTACAGGAATCTCACTCATTCAATGCTAAGCCTATTAATAGCTACCTCTGAGTGGCAAAAGACATTATTTGAACTAGAACATGTTTCACTTTCAAGATGGAATCCTTTGTAGCACTAAAAGAAAGATGCATCAAGTGAAAATGGCATTAAGATACTTCTCCATCATTATCCCAGGAAATAGAGCATAGAGTTTCAAAGAAAAAGAAAAAATGAAAGGGGCTGGGTGAAGAGGGGGCGGGGGGGTGGGACAGAGGTTGTTCTTCTTTTACTCTCTAGGAAGGAGTGAGGCCAGAGGCAAACTTCCAGGAACCATGGAAGAATGGTTCATGTAAGAATGGAAGTTAAGCCAGTGCCATGGAAGTGATTCACTACTGCCCTACCAAGTACTTTGCGTGACAGGAAATACTCATTCTTCTCCTGCAGTGAAGCATAGTTAGGTTATTCTGTGGAAAACTTAAAAACTTAATGCCCTATTCAGACACAAAACATTGTTTTACTCTCCTAGGCAAAGAACATGAAGCAGTAAACTTTATCTCTTGGTGAATATGTAGTCCTTCCTTATGCATGATTTAGCACTGATCAAGTCACTGTGGCCTCCCTTTATCATCACAGTTGTGTCTCTGTGTATGCTACTTCCTTGAGACAGTAAGATGCAACACTGGCTACAAATTAATTCCCACTATTTAAAAACCCACAAAACAGTTGGTGAAAATCCACTTAGCTCATACCGTGAAAGTGATAAGCTTACATAAATACCAATGAACATAAAACATTTATGGTTTACATATGAAACCAACAAAATCTGGGCAGACACACATTAGCCTTTTTGTGCTGACTGGTGCCATGGTAGCTTATTAGTATGTCACACACTGGGTGGAAAACACTGCAAAAAGACAAACTAAGCAAACTGTTAAGAAAAACTACAAAAACAACCCCATGTAAACTCAAATCCAGGAGGAAGAAATCTCCACTATGAAGAACATTTCTGCCCAGAAGAGACCTTAGGATACTGATAATCAGTTGTAAACTGTTTACCTCAGGATCCAGATTAAAAATGGAAAGAGCAATATAACTCCAGAGAAAATATTATTTTGATTACACTGTTAAAATTTAAATTAGACTAACGGTAAACCCCTAGTTTCATGTTAAAGATGTGCTGTCTTTGCTTATGACAACACTGTGAGTGTAAATCTATTGTAAACCTAGTGCTTGGAACTCATAATTAGCATAAACCTTTCACACTGTTTACTCTCCCCCCAGAAAATAAAAAAAAGGTATGATGACCTTTAAAACACCTCCAGTGCTCAACTTTAGCTCCCTCCTTGATATTTATGGGCAATATTGATGTATGATGAAATGGATGTAAATAGCTCAGGAATAAAATTAAGCTGGAAAGTGGGAAAATATTTCAAGCTGTAACACTCAAGTCCATAACAGTTTCCTAAATAGAGTGGTTAGGACAAGGAGCTAAAACTTTTTAAGATTGTTCCAAATAAATTTATCAAACAGATTGTTTGTCAATACAAGCAACACTGTTGGTAATATTTTCAACTTGTAATGATTTTTCTTAACTCTGAGGGCATAATGAAAGAAGAGCTGAATGATGTTTGTTTACCACGTTTTTATATTAAATTTCTACTTCTAGCCCTATGGTTCAGGACGTGCAAAACTACCTACCAGAGAAAACAAGGATTTTCCTTCCTGCCCACCCTCCACCCTCCCACCCCATGCACAGCTTCTGTGGAGAAAATAAAAAGAGAAAAAATGTCTTTTGAAGCATGAGAGTTTTCTATAGTTAAAGCCAAGAGAAGCTTAGTTAATTATTCTGGTGGAATTCCACTTCTCCTGCTCTTTATTAGGTGTGTTTTGCTTATTTACCTTTAAATGAGATTACCAGAAAGGCAATAAGTAACAAATTTTATCATGTTCACCTTGTCAAGAAAAATAGCTGTGTTTTCATTTTGTGACTTGCCTTTCTCTATATTATAGAATGTAGTCCACTGCCAAGAATCTTTTGAGAATTTGTAGGAATGAAGAACAAGGAGGATAGTTTTAATGTGTTATAAGTTCTTCTATAAAACTGGAATTTTTCCATAAATAATGAAGGAAGTCTGTGTTGGTTTCAGGGAGAAAATTCTCAATGAGTCTGAATAGGAACCCCTGGCATCTCTATACTTCCATGTTTTCTTGGTGCACCATTGTGGTGGGTTAACCTTGGCTGGGCACCAGGTACCCACCCAGCTACTCTATCACTCACCCCAGCCCTCCCTTTCAGCAGGGCAAGGGGGAAGAAAATAAGATGGAAAAAAACTTGTGGGTCAAGATGAAGGCAATTTAATGAAAACAAAGCAAAGTCACGCAAAGGCCACATGCAGAAGCAAAGAAAACAAAGATTTATTCTCTGCTTCCCATCAGCAGGCAATGTCTGGCTCCTCCCCAGGAAGCAGGGCTCCAATACGTTTAGCAGTTGCTCCAGAGGACAACAGATGCCCCTCCCTCTCCGCTCCTCTCTTCTTCCTTTTTTCTAGCTTTTATTGTTAAGCAGACATCATACGGTATCGAATATCCCTTTGGTCGGTCCAGGTCCTCTCCCAGTATCTTGCCCACCTCACGCCACTTGGGGGGTGACATTGGGAAGAGCCTTGGCACTCAGCAGTAGCCACAACACAGGTGTGTTATCAATACCCTTCTAGCTCCCAATACAAAGCACAGCACTATGAGGGCTGCTTCAGGGAAAATTAACTCCAGCTGAGCCAGACCCAATACAACCATTTACAAATATCACTATAAAACAGTACACTGAGTAGGGGAAATTACTTGTGTAAAGTAGCAATCAGTGGATCAGTGGCACATGAATGTTCAGCTCAGTCCCTAACACTTTAAAACACATTATGAATATAAAAAACAGCTAAAACTGCCTGGCACTATCCCTTGTGCTTCAGAGTAAGAGTTCATTTTTTTATGTCAGGTGGCAGTAAGCATCATCCCTCTGTTTGAATAACGTTTAAATAGTTAGATGCAGTAATGGTATCTTTGTTTCTCCCTCACTCTGTGGTTTATCCACTAGAACAAAGTAGCAGAGGCAAGGTGATAGGGTAGATAAACCATTCCTCTCCCTTCATGTTCTAGAAACCACTTTCAGCAGAAAGCTTTTGGTAGGATCAGTTACTGCTTCAGTCAAATGTAGCCAAACAGTTAGCATAGATGTATCTGTCCAATGCCTTTTAGTTTTCAAAAGATATACAAAGAAGTTATTTTTTTTTAACAGTAGTGAGGCTTTTCAAAAAATCAGGTTTGTAAAGTGTTGAATTGAAACCCCAGAAATTCGTACTGCAGTATTTGAGGGAAAATTTGGATTTAGGTATCAATCCAGAGCTGCCCTTATCAGCAATTTTGTAATGCTTTTCAATGCTTGTACTTAGATAATTTTTATCCTCTCAGAAAGAGTTGCTTAAATAGCTTGAGTCTATTCATGCAAAGGGGCAGCCAGTGATCATTACGATTAAGCCTGTCCTAGTAACATGCAGAGATTACGGCGAAGCTCATATAAAAATGCACAGTAAAAAACAGACTGAGATTAATATCTTTAATTGGCATAGGGTCCAAAGATTTAGTGTGAATCCCTTGTCTTTGTGACAAGCAGCTACTAAAAGTCCCAGATGCTGCTGTTTCTTATCTGTAAGCTGTTCTGGTAGTTTCTAAATGCTTGTGCTTCCCAACTATGTCTCTATTGTGCAGAATAATGAAGTCCAATGAAATTGCTACCTTTTTAAAACATCAGGTTTGAAATAACTCAGAACCTTCTTTGCTCAGTGTGTTACACCGCCATTGCCATACCTATGAGCAGTATGGTTATGTAATTGCAGTTTTCACTAAACTATTTTTTCACAAAGGCTTGTCTTGCCTTGAAAAATATTGATCTGAACTCCCATCTTCATATTTTAGTGCCTCACATTACCATATTTTGGAGTTTATCTTTCCAGTTCTCAATTTTGTAGTTATTGTTCTCTTCTTTCCATTTAGACTTTTACACAGCTTCAGTCACAGAATCTAGTCCACCCTACATGTGTGGCGAGTAGTTTTGCAAAGTCAGAACTAAAGCAAGTAAAAGTAAGACAAAAAGTTTTCCTTCATGAAATCAATATAAATATTTTTTCTTAATATGAATTTGATTGGAATTTTATATCCATGTCTATTTTTTCAACTGAATTTTAGAATGATTCCCAAATCTGAAAATAAACATCTTTATAAACTCTGCTCTTATATGGTGCTGCTTCCTGTTTGAAAAGAAAAAATTCCCATGAAACAGTTAAACATTTCATGACTGGAAAACTGGAATATAAGTATTCATGAAAAAATTGCTTGTCATCAAAACTGTATTGTTAGTACATTTTTAAGTTTATTCACAAATCTCTGCAAGATACTCAATTTCTGAATTTATGAACCATAAAACTACTTAAATTTTTTATAGTTTTGAGTTGCACTATCACCTTTTTGATGGTGTTTATTAGAAACAATCACATATGGCAAAATATGCTAAATCTAAAGATAATGGCGTTTCCAATGAACAAATAATTTGCATCTAGCCAACTTTTCCATTGCTATGTCAATTTAGTGTAGTATTCATTGTGAATAGAAGTCCAGTTTTCTCAAATTCATTGCTAAATTGGGCAAAATTTATGGCTCAGATTAATCTCCCGTGTCAATTTATTATCTCAATATCTTATTTATTAGCACAGTGGCTGCCCAGGAAAATAGTGCTTCAAATCCATTTCACGTGGCAAACTAATCAAAAAGAAACCAAATAGCAAATGACAGTCTTATGCTCAGTTTTTTTCAGCTGTGGTGAAGTACATAGGAAAGGAGACCTTTAGATAGTGTCAAATAAAACGTACACAATTTCTGAAAAACGACCATAATTAACAGTTACAGTTATAGCCCACAAAAAAACTTCAATAACAGGTATATATCCAAGTGATATGCCTAGGAGTCTTAAATATGATCAGGAGCTCAGGAAATTCACCTTCATTCAGGATTGTTTTTTCACTTAGGGTGAAAAGATGCATCACTGGGAGCGTTTTGTAAACACATCAAACCAATTTACCACCTCTACTGAATAATCTCAAAGAATGGCAAACAGTCTTAAAAAACAGGAAATTACTGCAAATGTCATAAATTATTCAAATTTTCATCTAAAACTTAAACCAGACACAAGGCAATTAGTTCAAACAGTCTATGAAAAAACAAATCCTTATTTCAATATTTTTAGTTCTTGAAATAGCATTTGCAATGTTCCAAATAAATAAGAATGTTCTTACCTTTTTCCAGTTATAAACATCATATTATCCTATCAACAGTACACAATTTTCATCTAGGTATAATATTTAGGCCAGATGTTCATACTTCTCTCCTGTACCCAGGATAAATTTGGATTTGCTTTCTCTGTTCCCTTTATTTTAAGCCACCAACCTATTTCAAGGTTTCCCCCAAACTGGTCACAAACTTTTACCATATATTGAAAGTGCTACTTCTAAAAACAGTTAGCTACACCTAATCTAAAACATCTAACTCTGCAAGTACTAGCCAGTTATCATTAAAATGTCAGACAAAACACTTAACAGCTGGAACTCATTACACACTAACATTAGCCATCTAAAAGTTAGGTATTTTGTTTAAAGCAGCTTACTAAACTCCCTTATAATGGAGGTATGTGCAGATAACAACTCAAGTTGCAACAGGTGTTTATGTCTTCCCAGTGATCATAAAGGAAAGCAAATAAGCAAAATAGCTTAGATTAGATGTTTAACTTTTGATACGTAATGCTAGGTAAGATTAATCCTTTTTCCATTACCTATTATTTTTCCAGAAATTTCTTCGTAAGAAACTTATTACATTGGATGTGACTTTGTACTTTTCTTTGCACTTTGATTTAAATAGGTAATTAGCCTTCCATATAGTCTTCTGCCCGCCTACAGCACTGTATAAATTATTTCACAAAACAATCTAGAATGAGTAAAAAAGATGCTGGAGCAGCTATTTCCAATGGAGTTACACCTGTTTCAAATATCAACCAGAGATAATTTCAAATTTTTAACTCATTTGGAAACATATTAGCCATTTTAGAATAACTCAAGCAGCATGGTAAAAACTTCTTGGAGCCAAACAGGCTAATGCCTGAATTATGAGTTATATAGCTCTCTCAGTGTGGTACTAATTAGTGCCGCCTGAAGAATCATCCACATACACCTACTGTAAGTTTGCCCATGCTATACTGCCTGACAAGCACTACTGTTCTTTCAGAACTACCTGAGTGATGTCTATCCTGCATTTTGCAGTACAGAAATGCCCACAGGCACATGTAGAACTTTAAAAAACTAAGGAATCTGGATTGAAGTTATGAGAAGGGTGAGTTCAGAAGCCTTCAAAAGAACTGAACATGTTCATTCTTCACTTTCTGTTCTGAAAGAACAATCTTGCTATGCTGTTCTGTCACTTAGATGTCTTTCTATATGGAAAAAACTGTTTACATTTAAGTCGTCATTATCCTTTCCAGAGTCTTTCCCAGGCAAAGGAAGTGCAACACTTCCGAAGCCCTCAGGCATCTTCAACTCTAATTATACACGAGTGAGATTTTAAAACACTGAGAAAGATTTTACATGTCTAAAGGAAGTATATTGTAAAGGTTTTAAATAAAATACTGGGAGACTTCAAAAGAATTTCCACCAAGTGAGGCTTGGCAATGCTAGCTCAGTTAAACAAAACTGGAAAAAGCTGTAATTTTAACTCTGGGTGCTCTTACTTCTGTCTGTTTTGCTTGGATCTTTGATTTTATTTGTATCCCGTGGTTTAGTATTTTATCTTTTTCTAGACTCCAAGTAATTAAAAGCATTTGGATCTGAAATCTTATCAACATTCCATAAATTCTGCATATTTTGAATATCTAATAGTTTAAGAGACTTACGTGTTTTCAAATTTTTAAATATGAATAGATAAAAATATACTTTTGAAGCTTACAGCAAACCAATAGACAACAGAATTATTCTTCCATATTGAACTACTCATCTACCTGTTCTATACAAAACATTGCATGCTGGCTATTATCTAGTTACAAAAATATACTTCCAAAAACTTGACTGAGAAACTAATGTTATTTATTAAGCTTCTTTGTGGTGAGATAACCATGGGATAAACCATATGCAATTTGGCTAAACTGTATTTTGTTTTAAGAGATGAAAATATGAACTCTAAAGGAAACCTGAACAAGTTGAATCCACTGCAAAATTATTAAAGTCACTAAGGTCATTGGAATGATGACCGCATGTATTAATTAAACTCAACCGAGTGTATTTGTTCTAACCCAGACTTGGTTGCAAAGTAAAATAGTGCTCCTTAGTGAAAGAGATTAAAAAAAAAAAAGTGGTGAGAAATTGAACCTAAATATGTAGGTTATAATGTGTTCAGACTGGATGTATTTGTAAATTATCAAGGAAAAAAAAACACAGGTGACTGAACACTTTTTTAACTGACAATTTTTCAGGGTTCAGAACCAAAACATATCTTCAAAGTAGCGGTATTCCAAAACCATCTTCCCAGACCTTAACCTTTAATTCACTGAACAAAAAAAAAAAATTAAAAAAAAAATTGCAAAGTCATGTGAATCTATCTTTGATGTCAACTGTCTTAAATAAATTGCTCATTCCAGCTCACAGCAGACAAAATACGTACCTCAGAGTCATTGAGATAGCTATCTAGAGATACCAAAAGTAAAGAATAGATGTTTGAGAACAGGAAATCCCCACTTACATTGAACTAGCACATGAATGTGCAAAAATATTTTTAGGACCCTTTAAAGCCCACAAAGAATTACAGTGCTCCCTCTGTAATGTCATTCTGGGAATTTCCTAGATAAATATGGGAGAACAGTTTAATGATTAAATCACAGTACTGAAAGATCTAACATGACAGTCTCTAATATACTGCGAAAGTAATACATAGGTGCTTCTGTTTACCCATCTTAAAATAATATGCATTATTAATTCTTATTCTCAGGGCAGCATTATAAAGGTGATTTAGTGACCTTGTCATGCTATGCAACGTAATTATTACTTTACCAGTATATTGAAAATAACAGGGACTAAACAATTAAGTTGTTTGGTCTCTGCCAAATACTGTTCCAGAAAGATTCTCTATACCTAAGCAGACTGAGATTCCCTAAAATGAGATTGATAGTGGATATTCAGACAAAACTTTTCAAAGAAAGACCAGTGGCACCCATTAAATCATTATCTTTACCCTCACCTGAAATTGCAGACAAGAGGAAAGTCTATGAGAAAAGAACAGACATCATATTCTTCCTCCTTCTCCATTGTCCACTGTGGAAATTACTGTAACTTTTAAAAATGTAATTTTCCTCACCTAGTTTATTACAGGTGCTATATTAAATATTTTACATTCTGTTCCTTTACACTAGACAGAATTTTTCCACAATAAAGAAAGGGGGAAATCTAGACCTCCCTTTATCACTACATTAAATCTTTTTTGCTTAACAAGAGAAAGAAAAGAGAATTCTGTAATAGAGGGTAGTATTACCACCATATTTAGTGGGGATGTTCCCAGATACATCAAAGCTGGGAGGGGGTAACAGAGGCTGAAGAAACTAATTTCTTTCCCATCACTGCATAACACCAATAAATCATAGCCATTCAATGATCAGAATATGACATACAGGCTTCTGTCATTCACAGATTATAAGATTTCAAGTTTTATTTAGTCTAAAAATCATGATGATGCATACTGTATTTTATCTCATTTTTCTAAGTGCTGTATTTCTTACGTCACTTGCATTTTCTTTAATACAGATCCCATACCTTCAACATACTGACAATGCCTGTGAACCTGTATTTTCAGTAAACATTACTCACTTTCTGATTTCTGGACGAAAATATTTGATTTCATTATCTTTGTGGTCTGTCTTTTTGGTAGAAATTATATATATTAGACAAGAGGACAGAAGAAAGGAAGTTTTAATACTACCCAGGATAATCATCGAATCATACAATCATTATGGTTG
>VZZY01006864.1:304-29283 GCA_013400335.1 Eurystomus gularis | reverse complement strand
TGGGAAGTATTATTATTATTAGGGAAGTTAAAAAGATAGAGTATACGACCATGGCAAAAAGAAGTCCCTCAGTCACTGAACTTTATTCCTTCTAAATCACTCTGGCTTCTATTTTCAACTTTCCATTCCTTGAAGATCTCTGTAGCACAACTTGGAAAAGTCTTTCTGTCCCAGGGGAGGGTGTGAGGCGGTGATGTGAGAAAGGGTGACATACAGTGCAGGATTACTTCTGGATCTCAGTAAGAAATGCTTGACTACAAATGACTTAATAGG
Organism: Eurystomus gularis; assembly: GCA_013400335.1. NCBI lineage: Eukaryota > Metazoa > Chordata > Aves > Coraciiformes > Coraciidae > Eurystomus > Eurystomus gularis. Next base: position 29,010 of record VZZY01006864.1, on the reverse strand, counting down.
ACAGAGTAACAAGAGGAATACAGATAATAAGTAAATCTTAGGTCCCTTTAGATGCTGGTAGCCCTTCTGTTTTGCAGCATTGGATTGACCTGAGACAGATTTTCTCACGACACGCTACACAAATCCCATCCATAGAGAGATTCCTCCTTGCTTTCATTCCATGGTGCCCTTTATTTTGTGTAACAAACAGAATAATATATGTTCTCTTGACAGGCTGCAACATTATCTCTGTCATAATGCCAACCAGCCCATAGCCCAGGCTGGCACAGGACACTTCTAGTAGGTTCCCATGTAATGGCTATTCATGTATACTCTCCTAACATACATGCCTCTCTAAGCTTAAAGCACAAAGCCCAATAGAACAGACAAGGTTGCTCAAGACTGATAACTCCATGAATGCAATGTCTTCTGTAAGCCTCCAAATATAGAGTCCTAATTCTTCCTGGGCTTATAGCATTCTTACAGACAAAGTGCCAAGAAAATCTTAATCATGTATAACCTAAATGATGCTAGAATGTTCCTCATCCAGGTCTTATGTTCTAAATACACTAATTAGAAAAATGACAGATTACTCACTAATCTACTTTGAGACCCAACACTTCCCATCTACATGGAGCTGAATGGCACTAAGAAATAAAAAAAAAAAACAAACCATGACCAATCTTTAATGCACTCCAGTTTTCTTAGTTAAGTGCTAGTCTCCATTACAACCTCATAGTTAAAGAGTGCACACATGGATGTCTAAATCTAGATAACTGTATTCACACAGGGATTGGGAAAAATGAATATTGTCTAGTTGGATTCTTCTGTAACTAAGCACACTCAAAGGTTACCATTGGAGGAATATATTATATTTCCTTAAGGTAGTTATTAAATTTAAATATGACTTTTAAAAAAACAACCAAACAAACCAAAAACAAACAACAAAATTTCTCCAAAACTTTGGAAACCTATCCATTGAGGGAAAAGAAAATAAACCCATCCAGTAACTGATACTAAGGAATCACAGCTAATGACTTCCAGCATACCTACTAGTACTTTCAAAATACAGTACATATACTGAAAAAGGCATCATTTTTGCTACTGTTTGCATATCACTGTCTGAATTATGATTGAATAGCTTCTATATTGTATTTTAGCTTATGTTAGTATTTTTTTGCATGTAAGAATATAAGCAAAACTGTTCTTACAAGATTGCCACTTACCAGTTCTTCTGCTTTTTAAGACCATTTTGAGAAGGTAAAAGTTTGTTGACTGAACAATTATAAATATTTTACAGTACTATAATTTGATCTGTCTGCTCTCTGTATTGAAATAACAACTTTAAGAGGTACAGACTATGAAAACGTAGTTGAACTAACTGCGATGCAATGAGTGCTCAAAAAATTTTCAGTAGCAATTCTGTTTGGGGTCCTTCTCCATTTTTGTTATATATCTATTTTTAAAGCTACTAACAAATTTGTTTACCAAGAATTTCTCCTGTGAAATAAGACTTAGATGCAGTGATCTGATATTGCATAAACCTGTGGTAATACTTATTATGAGCCTGATATTGTCACAAATAAAAAGTAGATGGTAGGAACCTTTGATCTCTCAGCATGGTTTATCATACTGTTTTAACAAGGAAATGAAAAAAAGTAACGTAATTGAAATGAAACAATCATTTCAATGTGATCAGAGTGCGAACAGGAGAGAATTTTGATTGATACACTTTTTTTTTCTGTGTTTGTAATGCTCTATTCATTTTATAATAGGTATAGTTAATTGCCTGTCCAAGCAAATTACTTTATCCAGAGACATAAATTCAGGTGCTGTAATGGTTTCTTCTTTGAGACAGTATGTGTCTCTTTTATACAGATATATTTGGTACAGATTTAAGATAGGAAGCACAAAACTGTTGTTTAGAACAATAATAAAGCCTTCATTGATTCTGCTGAGGCTAACCAATTACCCTGTTTTCTGAACAGGCCATCTGATCTTACTGCTACAGTGGCTACAATTGTTATAGTTGTTATAATAGTTTCTTTAAAATTTTTGTTGAATTGTGTCTATTTATTTCCTCTTGACTAGCAGTATATTGTTGGCAGAAAATATACTGACTTCACAGCCAAAGTAAAAATGTGATTGGTGTGGATTGGAATGATAAGAAATTGTCACACAACATTAAATCTCACAAACTTTGCCTTGAAAAATATTCTTAGATTCCATAAGTCAACAAAACTATTCATTAATATTTACGGTGAGCATGCATATATTTTAATTTAAATATCAGTTCTTTCGATTTCTTGTCAGAATATTGTCAAGGTAGAGAACAAGCTAGATAGCCTGCCTATTCAGAAAGGCAGTCTCCTATGAACAAGTTTTTTGCATGAAAGATAAACAATTTATCTACTTTAGCTCATTAAGAGGACAAATTCAGTCTAAGCTAGTTTTAATCATTGACATGATTTTCAGAATACTGGCAATAAAAAGACAAAATATGTCGTCTTAATTTGCATCTTCTTTTTCAAAAACCTAATCTTCATACTTTACATTCTAAACCATTCAAAGTGCTAAATCCATCGAAGACTTTTAAATAAAAGATACTGCCAGTGTCTTATGAAATCCCTGAACTGCTAACCACTGGAGAGTGAAAATGTTTTCTGAGGAAATGCCACAATATGTTTATTTTCTCTTTATAGTTTTACCTAAGGTTTCCCTGATTATTTGGGAAATATTGATTATTGGGAAACATGGTTGAGCTACGGATTGATGTATGCATTCATTTTGTTGAAAGCTTGTTATATAAAAAAAGAAATGCTGTATTTCACTTTTTCACTTGTGAGGGTGTGGGTGACATGATGTCACATTTGTACTAGCTGATTATAGACTAACTACGTCTATAATCAAGCAGATGACAAATAGAAGCTACACCAAGTCATTGCATAGTCATGGAACATGGCATCACAGCTACCCAAGTATGAGGGCTTATATTTTCAGATACCTGACAATAGTGAGCTAGCATAACATGTTCATATGATGAAATCAAACTGGTAGAACATAAATTCATGATTAGTATAATTATTCAGCTTAAGCAATGGATCTTTTACAATTGAATACATGAGAGGGAGGTTCATCATTATTAAAACAGGGGTCAGAAGCTGAGCTTTTGCTTATGAAGAATGTAAACCTCCTCATGCTCCAGCAAGAGAAACACTTGCTCTAATTGCTCTAATACATTTATTTCTCCATTCTACATTTTCTGTTTTAACTAACATTTCGTAGCTATGACCTTGGTGCTGAGCTGCAGGATGAGACAGAGTTGTAGAAAAACAGCTGTAATAAAATAAAGCTATATCAAAGACATTGTATTACAGGAACTTCTTGGATTAAGTTCAACTTCTTTTTTGTAGGCCTCTCAGTCCTGGGAATGGTTTCTTTTCAATATATTCTGTGTTTTATTGTTTATTTTTTCTTCTTTGGCTGTTCATTGATTTGTCATTTTTTGTCCTTGTGTTTCAGCATATACGCTCATTAGTGAAAGTAAAATCATCACTTATTGCTTTTACAGCCTCTATTGTTTCCTGTAGGCCTTTTACAGTATCTTTTATTTTTATTATTGTCTCATCATTTAAGCTCTCAGGTTAGAAAGGAATGGAAAATCAAATCCATATATCCTATTTCCCCAAAATAAATCACACTTTCCATTATTTGTTTATAAAAATAAAGTTTTTTAAAAACCCAATCAAATAGAAAATAAATTAAAACACAAGCAAACAATGACAACAAAACCCCCTGAAAGTCAAGACCTGTTAGATCTTACCACAGGAGTTAGTAAATCATTTCAGATATAACAGATAAATTAAGTATCCAGACATTTAACTATTTGCAGTGAGGCAATCATCCATATCAATGTTTTTTCTTTCCAACACCTTATACAACTTTGACATTTATCCTTTACAGTATGTTTATTGCTTTCAAAATCTTGTAAGTATATGCAGCAAAATATCCCCTTACTCCTGAGCTTCAAGACACCCTCAACCTCCTTACATAATCCCTAACCAATTTTGATAGGCAAAATAGTTCAACTACAGTTAAATAACCTCAAGATTATTTGAATAATTGAACACATTTGTGATAATTTAGTTGAACACTGCTTTGACTTTTTTTTTATGTTTCAAATAACTCTCCTATGCTTTAGGCTGCACCAAACCTGAAGCATTAATATTAGCACGTTCAGGCGAGCCAAAATTAATGGTTTGTGATTCCTGGACTTACATAGACTTATACTAATGTAAAAGCCTAAGACAAGATAGCTTGCCAAGCTTTGCCAAGTTATGGCAAAGGGTATTAAAAACTACATTCTTGTTTTTCTGGATATAACCTGATAGCAACAGCTGGATGAATCTGAATGTCTTTTCTCCACAAGTATTTTACTGCAAGACCGTGACAATGAGTTAGATGTCTGGCTATAGGAACAGATTGTTTTGACACTGAAGTTATAGTCACAGCATCCCAGTCTATTCATAAGCTTTAGAATAAGCTTTACCAAAAAAGTGTATAGTCACGCATTGCAACAGCATCTTTTAAAATCATAGTATTGTTTGTCCATTCCTCTGGGCATCCTGTGACGTGTTATGACTAGTGGAGAGTATCCACAGGAGACAGAAACATTTTAACCTTAACAAGACTTTTTAAGTAGCAAGAATACTATCAACATAACACCTAAATTATAAGCTCATTTCAATGAGTGTGTGTTTGGTGAACTGACTCATCATCTACCGGAGGCAGTGGAAATCTAGACACTGTTGGAATAGACCAGATACTCTTAATGATCTTAATCTTCAGCTGCTGAGGAACTCACTCACTCACAGTTCAGTACACTGGAATAAATTACCAAGAGACTTTTAGATAAAACTAACTCTGGTGAGTTTTCAACCAAGGAAGTAATAGATACAAGTTATTCAGGGAGTCTGATGGGAAAACCACTGTGATGGTACAGCCCTGCCCCACCCCAGGCCGCTTGGCAAGGCTGACTCCTAGGCCGCTTTGTGAAATCGGTACCAGCCGTTGTGCTATTGTTTACTTTCAAAATGTAGGAGATTGTGAGACCTTGGTACTTTCTGACTCTTCAAGTGAAGTGGCAAGTCGAAGAAATTGACTCCCACATCTCTCAGAGATGGGGTCAGTGAGTTGTAAGAGTTAGGCACCCCCTAACCATATTTACGACTCCTGAATACCTTGGAAAGGTGCCAACAAAAGACAACAGCCCCATTGGAGAAAAGCCAAGTTTGCCTGACAAGATTACTGGCCACATCATTAACTAGTTCAGAGAGCAAGAAGGTCTATTCTGAAGCTTGTGACCAAACAGGAGGGCATTCCTTGTCCCTTTCTCTATACATCCTTAGACATAAATCGTTGACCAGGTCTGGGACCAGGTCTGGGACCAGGAGTGGATCATATTTACTCTGAATGAATTCAGAGGGCAAGGGGATCCCTTCTGGACCTCATAAGCAAAGGAGAGGACTACCTCTTACGTTCCCAGCATCCCTGATACTTCTAAGACTGATGAGCTCTAAGATTGGACCTAGCCACACCTAGGCTCCACTCTGAGGAGTTTAGAGAGCAAGGAGGCCCATTCTGAAAGCCTCGTAACTCAATAGGAGGGCCACTCTTGTATTCTTTTTTCCAAGCTGACTTCTTCATTTCAAAAGTCTCTTTGTAATTCCCAGTTACTGTTTAATATCACCAACACTATCAGTTTTAAGCAAATAGTCCCCAGCCAGTTTTGTGCAGTTGATATACATTCTCATAATTTATACTCACATTTTTATCTTCATGGCTATTGTTATCTTGGCCATTCACGAAAGGTAGGCTTTGCCAGCATCCCCATATAGACCAAAAGGTCCACATATCCTTTTACTTCTTTGAAGCTTTCTCTCTGGGTGACAGGAGATGTTTAAATAGACAGGAAGCTGACCATAGGTCTAGTTTTAAGCCTCTCATTCAATAAAAGAATTACACAAGCTGGAACAAGTTCTTGAGGGCCAACAAGCTGGCCAGGGACTAGAGCACTTGTTCTGAGAGGCAGCTGAAGGACCTGGGCTTTTCAGGCTAGATAAGTGACAGACTCAAGGGTTCTACCAGCAGCCCACCAGCACCTATAAGTGCTATATGTTCCCCATGAGGACAGTTAGGTGGTTGAAGAGGCTGCACAGAGAAACTGTGCAGTCTACATCCTCGGATGTTGTCAAGACCTGACTGAATCAAGTTCTGAGCAGACTCATGTGACCTTGTAGCTGGTCTTGTTTTGAGCAGTATGATGAATACCATCTGAATTTCGCTGTTATCATATAAAGGAAATACTTTGATGTGCAGGGATTTTGTGTGTACATATTCAGAAGTACTGTCATTTCTCTATATAACTACTGAGAAAAGTAGAATTTAATTTCTTTTGTCATCCATATAGGAAATCCCACTGATACGCATTTCATTCAGTATACATCTGTTTTGAAATTGAAAACCTTAGTTTTATCATACTTTTATTTGGCCTGTGCCAAAACTTACACTTTAGAGAGTCATGTTTTCATGATAGGTCCAGAAATTTAGACCTGTAAAATTTCTATTTCAGTTGAAAGGAACCAGGAATTTCTACATGTAAATAGTATGCTGGTAAGTGTATACCTGAAAAGAAATAACAAACCTTGTAAGCACATGAAATAGGATATCCTAGATTATTTGTAAAATGCAGGTTTTTCATTCTTTTGCTAAAGTGTTATTTGAAAAAGATGGTATTTTCTTCCATGTTTATGATGTCTAAAAGAGATTCTTTTTCAGACTTCCTACTTCCTGTAACATTTATGTTCCAGCATTTCTGCAAATTAGTTATAAGTATTATATAGTTAATATATAGTTATAACTGTATCATTATGCTGTCATGTGAAGCAGCAGGCAACACAGAAATGCTTGCTTCTTGGGAAAAAAAAAAGACAAATTACTCACAAACATATAATTGCTTCCCAAGCAGAAGAGCAGATACAACCAACCATTAACTGCATTTGCGTTGTATGTGGTTCCCCTTTCTTCTGTTTTGAAGCAAGTCATTCTGTTGTTATTAGTAGTTGCCAGTACAATGTGAAATTGAGTTGGAACTGATGATGACATTAAAACAGAAATTTTGCACTTTTGGTCTTAAAGGAGACTGGACCATTAGGAATAATTTATTTTCCTTTTCTAATGTCTCTCCTGAATAACTTTTTTTATGGGACTGCTGCTATGTAATGCTCTGAAAGCAGGATTATTTAAGATTTAGGCTTGGCAACAACATTCAGTACAATCAGACATTCACTAACTTTGAGCAAGTCAATAGGTATACATAATACAGAACTGAGCAAGACACATCTTTCAGCCTTGATAATAACATACAACAAATGAGAGCTAATCATTAAGCTCAAGTATCATGCCAATCTGATGCAGACAAGGTTCTTCACTTGTCTGAGCTTGCTTGTCCAGCAACATTGTCAAGGTTTAGGGTCAAGGCAGAACACTAGACCTAAGGTTCATGAAGGGAAACAAATTCACTAGCAGTATATTATCTCTTCCAGAAACACTGGAGATAAGAATATATAAATATTCACATATACAGATCATACATGTTATCTATACATGTGTGTGAACTCATGTATATGTATTAGTATATACAGTATACATAAACTTACACATACAGTCTTATACATGTCATGCTTTAACTCCAGCAGACAGCTAGGCACAGTGCTGCCACTTACTCACTCCACCGCACCAGCAGGATGAGGAAGAGAATTGGAAGAAGGGTAGAAGTGACATAACTTTTGGCTTGAGATAAAGACAGTTTAATAAGTTTTAAAAAAACCCAAACAAACAAAAACCTCAAAGAAAAACAAAACCAAGAAAAGCAAGTGATGCAAAATGCCACAACTGCTCTCCACCACTCAGCTGATGCTCAGCCAGTCCCCAAGAAATGGCAGTCTCAGCAAAATCTGCTTCCCCCCCAGCATTGTTTGGGTTTTTGTGTTTTCTTTTGCTTTGTTTTTTTCCTAGCACTGAGGACGTTGTCATACGGTATAGAATATTTCCTTGGTCAGTTGGGGGTCAGCTGTCCTAGCTGTGTTCCAAATTCTTGTCCTCCCCTGGTATACTTGCTGTAGGATAGTGGGAGAAACAGAGAGGACCTTGATGCTGTGCAAGCACTCTTCAGCAATAGCTAAAACATCAGTGTGTTATAAACACCATTTTCACCATCAGTTCAAAGCATAGCATGATACAAGCTGCTATGAAGAAAATTAGCTCTAGCTTAGCCATGAACATATTTTTTTTAAAAAAAGTCTTTATACACAGTTATATATATCAGTATTTGTCTGTTGAGTTACCTGAGAGCTGGTGCTCTTTACTCATTTCAACCATTGAGCCTTTCACAGATTAATAAAGGGAGTAATACCTACAGACTAAAGAATTTGGGGAAAAAGTGTTCAGTGAATCAGGCATAATAACTGACATGTATGCTTTCCAGCATCCAGGAACTAGCATCTCTAATGCAATGGGGAAGGGAACACAATGATGCAGGCTTTATACGTAACACAGGTATTACAAATGAGAAACAAAAAGGAAATGACAGTGATTACAGAGGTCTTACCCTAATAATACTAAATAATGCTAGAGAGGTCTAATGCTGATCGGATAAAGAAAAAAAAGGGACCTGCTGTTTAAGTGAATCAAACTGGTTTTGTAGATAACCTTGCTTATACTCTCAAGTTCAAAATGGCTTTCAAACAAGTATTGGAGTGAATTCTGGACCTTTCTTAAAAAGGTAGAGTGCAAATCTACAGACTTTGCTACATAGTTAAATCCCACATGGATTTGTCTGGCAGTCAACATTCCAGTGTTCTGTTTTCTACCTGATACAGTTTTTGAATAAAATAAATCTGAATGACAGTTCTTTTATTGAGTTCATGAGTAGAGACTACAGGGTTTCTTGGCTGATATAGATGCAATGTATGTGTTGAGTCTGGATTTTCTTATGTCCATTGTTCAACTAGTCTGAATCTGCTGAAATCTGCAGTATTTACGTGATAATTTGGGATGGTATTTTAATAATAATTTAGAGAAGTAACTACAGTACCACTGCTGAGCTGCTATTTTATTTACACATTGAAGACATGTCTATACAGGACAATTTCAGATCTCCCTGTAGGATAAACACTGGAGGTAACTTAAAGGAATTAAACTTATATAAAATAAGGCATTATTTGCACATTAAGGAAAAGTAACATTGAGGAGGCCCCCAGGGAGGTGTACAGCTGGTATGAGTGGAATCTCTTTCATGATAGTTCCCTAAGCAACACAATCTGCAATGCTGAAACCCAGACGGGGGGGTGGAATGGAGTGGAGACTCCGTGGCCAGGCTCTGTGATAATGCTGCAGAGATGGGAACTTGTTGAGACTTCGAAAACTGATACGCTGTACCTTTGCTACCCCGAGTCAACAGCCTGCCATCTTTGGATGAAAATACTGTCCTTTGTGTGAATTTTGCTTGTCATAAATTTTACACCAATCCTAATAAAGGTATGTATGACTAGAGTCACACAAGTTCCACCTTGAAGGTAAAAAACAATATAAAAGTAGCCTAAGAAAGGGGGGATGTGAGGGAAGACACCATCGCAGACCTCTGACTCATGGGATCAGTCGACGGGCTGAGCCTTTCTTTCCCCCCCCATAGGGACGGCTTTGGGTAAGATTGGTAACTTAGAAATCTCTATAGAGTTGCTTTTAACTTAGCGCGCTGGTAGTTTATAATCTTAACTTTTGTGTATACACACTTTGCAGACAGTGTATTCATCACCAGCAATCCACAAAGAATCTGTACTCTGTTGTTTTAAATAAATTGTACTTTTTCACGCAATCAGCCACACCATTTCTCACTGGGCATCGTGTAAGTCCATAGATAGCGGCTGGACAGGAACGCAACACACTATTGAGCGAATCCAGGATATCAGACTCATAGTGTCAAAATTGGACATTATTCAGGACTTAAACCTAGCCGCTCCCAGCCCCTCTAAACTCTGAGGATAAGGTGGAATGCAAAGGGGTTTATCTCCTGCCAAATTACTGCTCTTAACACAACACTCCCCAAATCAGTAAAATGTATAATATGGCAAAAAATGTTATTCAGAGGCATTAGCTTGAATTCTTATGTTAGTATTGGCTGAAATGCAGTTAATTTTCTTCATAGTAGCTTGTGTGGGGATATGTTTTGGATTTGTGCTTGAAAAAAGCATTGATAATTCAGGGATGTTTTAGTTACTGCTGAGCAGTGCTTACACAGAGTCAAGGCCTTTTCTGCTCCTCACACCACCCTAATAGCAAGTAGTTTGGGAGTGCATACGAAGTTGGGAGTGGAACACAACTGGGACAACTGACTCCAACTGGCCAAAGGGATATTACATACCATATGATATCATGCTCAGTGTATAAAGCTGGAGGAAGAAGAGGGAAGGGAGAGATGTTCAGAGTTACGTTGTTTGTCAGGTAAATGAATTTGTTGTTTTGCTTTGCTTACGTGTGTGGATTTTGCTTTACCTATTAAACTAGCTTTATCTCCAGCCATGAATTTTCTCTCTTTTACTCTTCTGATTCTCTCCAGCATCCCACCGGGGCGAGTGAACGAACGACTGTGTGGTGCTTAGTTGCCAGCTGGGGTTAAACCACAACAATCATAAAAGCATAACAACATGGTTCTGAGTTTGAGATAATTAGAACCACCTCCTAGCAAGGCTAATTAACTCAGGTTGAGCACTGTGCTACAATATGTGTACTAGTCATTTGGGCATTAGCCTGTTTACAAGTAGCCTGGGATCCCTAGATGGCATTGTACTCTGAGGAATAAATACATCTTTATGTTTCTTTGCCATCTCAAAAAGTCCTAGGAATTGAGGTCATACTCTTCTTTCTATTTATTTTGCAAATAAACACTTTAAAAAATGTATTTGTAGGATTTTGCCTCTGGAATTTAAACTCTCCCCAGCCCCCTTGAGCAAGCTAAACTGAACAAAACATCATTATGAAGCTAAAAAAACACATTTTTGTAATGCTTATATTGGTTTATCATTTAAAAAAAAAAAAAGAGTCTGTTTGCTTTGTTGGGCAACAACTGAGATCAGGAAAACATTGTAATAAGCAACTGGAAAAAAATAGTTAAGGGCTGAATTTGACTGCCTGGAAATCTAGAGAGAAATGCTTCTAGTATGAGATGAGTATACAGAAGCAGAAGACTGGAAGGATCCCAAGCTCCATAGGTAATAATCTTATAATGCAGTGGTAACTCACATGAAAAATTCTCAGCATTCTATGACAAATATATAATATCTGATATAAAAAGCCCAGAGCTAGTTATTACTTTTAGACTGCTTTCTTCAGATTCTAAAGGTGGTTGGAACACAGGGAGCAGATAGCATAGCCTTGTCTATGACACTTACTAGCCTCTATGGCATATAGAGAACTACTGAATTTACTGCAGGTCCGGAAGAATTCTTTTTTATGTCCATTGTTGATATGTTTTTTATCACAAATATAAGCTTTATTTCTTGAAAAAAAAGACATTGCTATTATATATTAAGTGGGAACGATGGTAAATCACGAGATTTCACTATATATAAATGAAACCTAGCACCTCCCAGAGAAGAGGATTTTTAATAAAAGGCATTAAAAATATGGATTGTACTGGGCCATATTTGTAGGCCCAGCTGTCACCTTATGCTCTTAAGAGAAATTAAAAATAATCCCTTAGTGACTTAAGTTCCTGACAATTTGCTGGATAAATGTATCTAGAGAACCCAAACTGGCATGAACCCAGCATTCCATTAATTTCATCAACTAAATTATGTAGCTGGATTTCTTAGGCAGGTTCCATAACTCCACTCCTACTTTTTCATGTCACGCTAAAAAATGAAGCAGCTTCAAAGCATTACAAATTCTTTTGGCTCTTAGTACTTTATCCTTTATGCTATAAAGTTGATACATTTTGATGCTTTATTAAACTTACTAAAGGTAATGGTAACATGTCATCCTGAAAAAAATCATATATGGTATATGAAAAAACAAAAGTAAACTCCAAAGTTTACATGGAGATTTCCATATTACTGTGTTGGGGTATGGGTTTGACTTTTTTTTTTTCCAGTACTTGAGACCACATTGTGCAATGTAAACACTAAGATTTGAAAACTACCTAAGCATATCAAGCATTTGATATTCATGGTTATCTACATACTGTTACAAAGTTAGTGTATCAAGTGGCAATGGATTAACCACTAAAAAGAAGTAAGAATTGGAAAGTTTATTTTCCACACAAAAAGGAAAAAAATCAATAAGTAGTCAGATTGTATTTGTGAAGTAAAGTGTTTTGCCTGATAAATAAATCTTGTTTCAAGTCATGTATTAATACATAATCAACCTCTCAAGACAGCCCTAGGACTGAACTACATACTAAGATGCCAACAAGCATCAGTAAAGTCAATGAAAAAAAGTATTAACAGTTCTCCATATGAAAAAAAAAATCCATTAGTAATAAAATAAAACATGATTAACATGCACATTGCTCACTCTTAATATGAGTACTGTAATAAAGTGGCAATACTTTTAATTAAAAAATAATTCTCAAAATTTTCAAGTAAGTGTAAGGTTACATTACAATTAAATGAGAACAAAATTGTCAATCTCTGTAATTTCCCCCTGGTGCTTAACTGCCCAAGAAATTTTATTATCTGCCTCTAATTTGTTTCTGTTTTCATGAGTGGATAGTATCTATTTGTTTTCTTCTTCTTTATTGGACAGAGTCTGAAAACTTGAAGGTAATTGAAGTGATATGGATATTTACGATTTTGTTTTTGTGTAAGCATCTTTACCTACTACTGAAGTAAGCACCAAAAAGATATTATGCAGCCCAAATTAAACCTTATTAAAACTTAGAAAATTTTTGTATTTAAAAAAGAGGGTAATAAAATTTTTCTACAGCTTTATAGGGACAACAAAATGTATATCTCTTAGTTCAATTTTTTAATCAAATCCTGTATGATCAGATGGGACTCTAGAACTCTTTAAAGAGGTAACTTGCCTGACTGGCAAAACTATTTTTCTTCCTATTCCCAGTGTGGAAATCTGGGCTTTATCACATGTATTTCTGGAATCTTGTTGAAGGAGCTTGTTTAGGCACTTTTTGGTAGGAAAAGTTACAGTATTTGAGCTACAATATTTGCATTACCACACTACCAGAATTTTCTTTATGTAATGAAAAAAAATGTTACTTCTTTTTAGTGAAGAACACTGTTTCTTCACACTTTCTTAATAGTTGTTTGCTTTTTTTCCCCCCTCTTTGGTGTTTATAAGCATTTTCCACATTCTACTGATATCCAGGGTATTCTACATACATGTGGTGACTGGGGTATGTCAAGTAATTAAATGCTCATCAGACTGATTTTATCTCAGGGGGGAAAAACATGATTAACATAAGATTTGATTATTTTATATACATAAAGGGATACAACTAATTAAAAATGTCTTGAAACAATAGCTAGATATATACTTGATTTTCTTAATTATAATTTATGTTTTAGATAGATTGCAAGGTATTGGTGTCAACAATGTTTTGATCAAGACACTATGATTCATACTAAGTCAAGGTGAGGTCAGAAAACAATATCTAAAGGAGGTGTTTTTATGGGAAGCCTTAAGCAAATAAATTCAAGAGCAAAATCAAGAGCAAAATCCAGAAAAATATTTGAGATGTTATGGCACCCAGAATCCCTTGCAAAAATATTTCCATGACATAAACAGCCATGCTGCAATACACAGAAAAAAATTTAGCTTTATTAAGTTGAACCTTGATGAAGACAGGAATTAAATAGTGCATCTAAAAAGAGAAACAAGAAAGGAAGAAGACTTGCACTTTAGGGTATACATCATCACCCTCAGCTAAAACATAGCAAATCTTAGATTTTAGGGGTTGCAATACAGATAATTACTTTATTAGGTCTGGTTTATAATACATATCGAGTGCTTTAAAAAATAACGAACAAGCTTCAAATTATACTTCTGAATATGTGTGTACTACTGATAGTGGCACTTCCTAGAAATTACTTCAGTCTGAACAATTCAATATCTTCAGTTGAGGCACATGGAGGACAGGGAGGTGATTCGAGACAGCCAACATGGCTTTACTAAGGGTAAGTCCTGCCTGACCAACCTAGTGGCTTTCTACAGTGGAGTGACTACATTAGTGGACAAGGGAAGAGCTACATATGCTGTATAGCTGGGTTTCTGCAATGCCTATGACACAGTCCCGCACAACATCTTTCTTTCAAAGTTGGAGAAATATGGGTTGATGGGTGGACTGTTCAGCGGATAAGGAATTCGCTGGATGGTCACATCCAGAGAGTAGTGGTCAATGGCTTGATGTCCAGATGGAAAGGTGTGACACGTGGTGTCCCTCAGGGGTCTGTACTGGGACCAGTGCTGCTTAATATCTTCATCAATGATATAGACAGTGGCATTGAGTGCACCCTCAAGTCTGGAGATGACACTGAGATGAGTGGTGCAGTTGACATGCCAGAGGGACAGGATGCCATCCAGAGGGACCCAGACAAGCTTGAGAAGTGGGCCCATGTGAAACTCATGAGGTTCAACAAGGCCAAGTGCAAGGTCCTGCACCTGCGTCAGGACAATCCTCACTATCAACAGAAGCTGGGGCATGATGTTATACAGAGCAGCCCTGTGGAAAAAGATTTGGGGGTACTGATGGACAAAAAACTGGACTTGAGCCCACAATATGCACTTGTAGCTCAGAAGGCCAATGGCATTCTGGGTTCAGCATGGCCAGCAGACAGAGAGAGGTGATTCTGCCCCTCTACTCTGCTCTGGTGAGACCTCACTTTGAGTACTGTGTCCAGCTCTGGAACCCTCAACACAAGAAGGACATGGGCCTGATGGAGTGGGTCCAGAGGAGGGCCACAAAAATAATCAGAGGGCTGGAGCACCTCTCTTATGAAGACAGGCTGAGAGAGTTGGGGTGTTCAGCCTGGAGAAGGGAAGGCTCTGAGAAGACCTTACAGTGGCCTTTCAGTATCTGAAGGGGGCCAAGAAAGCTGGGGAGGGACTGTTTACAAGGGCATGTAGTGATAGGATGACAGGCAATGGTTTTAAACTAGAGAAGGATAGATTTAGATTAGACATTAGGAAGTTCTTTACTACATGGGTGGTTGAGCACTGAAACAGGTTGCCCAGAGAGGTGGTGGAGGCCCCATCCCTGGAGACATTCAAGGTCAGGCTTGATGGGGCTCTGACCAACCTGATCTAGTTAGCGGTCCCTGCTGACTGCAGGGGGTTGGACTAGATGACCTTTAGAGGTCCCTTCCCACTCAATGCATTCTATGATTTTACCAGTTACTCACAATCAATATATATAGTTACTAAGAAGATACAAAGATTACAAAAAAGTGTAGGGGGATGATATATTGAGAAGACAAGATGAATGAATAGAATTCATACAAAAGAGTTGTAACAGAGGAATTGCATTATTTACATTGGTTAGTTAGCTACTGTGTCGCTTTCTCCTGTTACTCAGTTAACAGTTGAAGAGCAGAGGATAGAGAACTATAACATACTGCAGGAACTGAGGTCTTAATTTTCATTGCAAAGCATAATGAGCTCCATCTTCCATTTAAGAAATTGTTATACAGAACATAACTATCCACCTACATTATCAATGTGGACAAACAAGAATTCAGCAGTGCACAAGTCAGCACCTGGCAGGCAAAAGTATGTCTTAATAATCCTTTGTGTTGGAGAAATTCTGACTTTGTACAATATATTTGTATATATTGTTAGGAACAAAGAGTTGGCTTTGATGATCCTTATGAATCCCTTCCAATTTGAGATATTCTATGATTCTATGACATACTTTTTTAACATTGAATTTGGTTAACCAGTAGAAGAAAAGATCCAAAATGAGTAATTATAATATAAAAGCTGGAAGTTTTGGGGACTTTTTTTCCCCTCTACATTGATTTAATAGGAATTAGGAATTATAAATTCATTAACTTCTATGCAACTTATGATTTTTGCAGGAGGTCAAGCTAGATAATCACAGTTATGCTTTCTGGCCTTGTAATTTACAAATACATAAGGAATAAATATTAATAGGTGTAATATTAAAATCATGCTTCAGGAGTTTTAGTGCTCTTACAGATCATAAAACATTCATAAGTCTAGCTATGAAAGTAGCTGTCAATTCCTGAAGCATGAGCAAACCCTACATTTGTGCTCCTTAAAGCATGAGAAATTATTGGTATTGGATTTGTTTTCCCTGTCCCAGATGAATGAGGAGCGGGATTGTTTTAAATGTCTGTCTTTTACACTTTCCAATATTTAGCTGCTTTAACATTGCATTAGAAAGATGGGAAAAGACCCACAGTAGTACATAATACAGACTTTGCATGTGAAATTCATTGTAGATCGATTCTGGAGAGAGCTACACAAAAAAAACCCCAAAACACTGGGCAGAGAGGTAATTTACGATTGTTCTAAACTCTAAATACAAGAATCCTGTGTTTGAAAGCCTTGTTCAGCTTAGTGACCAGTGATGATGTGCTATTCTGTCCTACATTTAATCTTGGTATGACATCAAATATCAATTATGCTACTTCTAGATCTTTGCTGGCAATGTACCACAATACCTGAAGGAAAAAATCCAGACCCCTGCGACTTTTCCTGACATACATCTTGGCACGTTTCTGCTAATTGGGCTATGCTGGCATTTTAACACAATCACGTCAAACCAAATTAAGTTATGGATGAGCATTTACTTATTTTGCAAGGAAAGTGAATTCAAGAGAGCATTGGAAGTATATTTATTTATTATGCATGCTCTAGTTTTCAAAATCATACACTTCTGAGAATTTGAAACTTACAAACTACAGATTATAAATGTGCTATGAACTGTTATTGCATATACTTAGCAACAGAAATGGATCTTTAAGGTCCAGAAAACATACAGTTGTATTTAATGCACCAGTTGTCAACAATAATTGAGAATTATTGCACAAGAAACTGTGAAATACTTTGTATGAGAAATGACTGAAATGTAGGAGGTTAACTTTGGGGAGTAAAATATTTTACAGCGTACACAGGTACTCTAAATTAGTGTTATAGGCTACTTATTTTTACAATTGTGTATTCATTCTTACCCTGACATAGTTACCTGATGCTGATAGAGTCTACTCATGTTTTCTTTCTAGACTATATGTATTATAAACTGAATAAAATAGAATCATAGAATTATTGAATCATAGAAAGTGTTGGGTTGGAAGTGACCTCTAAAGACCATCCAGTCCAACCCCCCTGCAATAAGCAGGGACATCTCTAACTAGGTCAGGTTGCTCAGAGCCCCATCAAGCCTGACCTTCAATGTCTTCAGGGATAGGGCCTCCACCACCTCTCTGTGCAACCTGTTCCAGTGTTCCACCACCCTCATAGTAAAGAACTTTTTCCTAATAGCCAACCTGAGTCTACCCCTTTCTAGCTGAAAACCATTACTACTTGCCCTGTCACTATATGCCCTTGTAAACAGTTCTTCCCCAGCTGCCTTTTATCAGGTGGCCTGTAGTAGACACCAGCCACAAGGCTCCCTTTGTTGTCTTGATCCCTAATTCTTATCCATAAGCTTTCTACCTTCCCATGGCTATTCTTTACGGAAAACTCTTCACAGTCTATCTATTTCTTAACATTCAGGGCAACACCTCCACCCCTACTTCTGCTCCTGTCCCTTCTGAACAGGTTGTAGCCACACTCCAGTCATAGGATTCATCCCACCAAGTTTCAGTAATGGCCACTGTGTTGTAGCCTTCCTGTAACATGGTAGCTTCCAATTCCTCCTGTTTGTTGCCCGTGCTGTGTGCATTGGTGTAGAGGTACTTCAGATGGGCTGCTGGCCATGTCACCTTCTTAGAGGGACACCCCTTTATTCCCTGAACGTGTTTCATGGCTGCTACCCTGTTGGCTCCTATTTCCTCAGCAGCCCCTGGCTCATCTCTGTTACACTTTGCCTATGCTGCAGTGTCCACAGCATGCCTCAGGGCAATAGGTTACTGTCACCCCATCCCTCCAACCCTGATGTGTCATCTTGCCACTTATCACAGATAATCTTGATATTATTATCCCCCTCCCCCTTCACATCTCCTTTAAAGCCCTGTCAATCAGCCCCACAATCTCTTGGGCAAAGACCCTCTTCCCACTTTGAGAAAGGCATCTCCCGTTTGAGGTCAGCATTCCTGGTGCTGTGTAGGCCATCCCGTTATCAAAAAAACCAAAATTGTGGTGGTGACACCAGCCTCAGAGCCATGTGTTAATAAGTTGTATCCTCCTGTTCCTTCCAGTGTCATTGCCTTCAACTGGAAGGAGAGAATTAAAAATAATCTGTGCCCCATATTCTCTCTCTAACTGTCCTAATGCCCTGAAGTCTTTCTTGATCACTCTTGGACTACATATTGTTGCTTCCTCTCCACTCACAAGGAAAATCAGTAGTGGGTAGTAGTCTTAGGACTTCACTAACCTGGGAAGTTTCCTAGTGACATCCTTAACCCATGCTCCAGTGATAGTGCAGACCTCCCTGTGAGGAGGGTCTACACAGCATATTGGACCCTCTGTTCCCCTCAGAACAGAGTTGCCTACAACTATAACCCTTCTTTCCTTCCTTTTGTGTGCGGTGGTGATTCGGACAGTAGGCCCTTCTGACTGTGTAGACAACTCCGGTGTAGCTTGCCCATTGTCCCCATCCTCATTTAGCTGTCCTTCCGCAACCAGAGCCTCATACCTGTTGCTCAGAGGCACCTGGGGTTGTGAGGTGGGCAAGAGGGGATTTTGCCTGTTGCCCCTACCATGAACTTGCCTTCACTCACTCTTTTCATTTAGGCTTCTGCCTTTGGCCTGACAGGAGCAGGATACAGAGGCGCCCTGATCCTGGGTGCTCTCTGATGGGTGCTCCCACTTCTGTTTCAAGGAGGGCAGAGTCTGGCTCCACAAGTCTGTCTCCTGTTCTGCCTTCCTAATGTTCTTCAACCTTTCAATCTCTTTGCACAGCTCTTCCACCAGGCTGAGCAGATCATCCGCCTGTTCACAGTGGAAACGGTAGTTCTCATGGCTGCCACTTGTTGCCAGCAAAAGGCTCAGGCACTCCTTGCAGCCTGTGACCTGGTTGGCTGCATGTTTCTGTGGGAGTCCTGTCTGGGTTCCCACATGCATTCTGGCAAGAGTAGAGATGACCACCTTCTGCCAGGCAGAGACCATGGCTGAGCTCTCCCGTGCACCCTGCTTGCACCCTGCTCATGGGGGGGGCCTTGCAGGGATACATTAAAAACAAGACTGTAGTGCTTTGATCTTGGCTGGCCTCAAGGTGCTCACTAAGATGTTATCTCACTCCCCTTGTCAGCGGGATAGGGAAAGAAAATAAGATTAAAAACTCATGGATTGAGATAAAGGGAGTTTAAGAAAGAAAAGCAAAGGCCGTGCACGGAAGCAAAGGAAAACAAAAAGGTTTATTCTCTACTTCCCATCAGCAGGTGACGTACAGCCACCTTCTGGGAAGTAGGCCTCAGTATGCATAGCAGTTACTTCAGGAGACAAATGCCTTAATAACAAATGCCCCTCCTCCTTTCCCTTAGCTTTTATTCCTGATCATTACGTCATAGGTTTTGTTTGGAATATTCCTTTGGTCAGTTTGGGTCAGCTGTCCGGGACATGTCCTCTCCTAACCTTATGCCCATACTCAGACTACTGACCTTTTGGGGAGGATGGGAGGGTGGGACACAGGGCACTGGAGAGACAGCCTTGATGCTGTGCAGACACTGCTCAGCAGTAGTCAAAACACTGGTGTGTTATCAACACTGCCCTAGGTACAATGCTATGAAGGCTGTTTATTTATATAAATATGGGACATCCTTTAGGAAAGCGAAAGAAAGATATTATTAAATTTTAAAATTATTCAATTTCATTAATGTTTCTTAAACATTTTAATCCATTCAATACTATAATCACTGGGAATCACTGGGTATCAAATATTAACTATGATAGAAGATTACCTTACTTTGGGGAAGAACCATTCAATTTTATTTTTAATTTTCATTATTATTTTGAAATTGAAACAATGTATTTTCCATAGTTGTTAAGGCACAACTACAATGGAAACAGGTATTTTGGTTTCTTCAGTGCTGCCAGACCTGTGATTGACTATAATTCTCCTTCAACATTCTTTTAATTATCTATGTATCTGCATAATCAATTATTTTGGGTAGTTCTCCTGGCAGGTAAGCTCAGTCTGAAAAGTCACTGCATGTGGAAATAAATCAGCAGTGAAGGCAACATATAGACCCCTCATTACCATGATATTGATTTAAATGAACATTTGTCTTGTCAGTGTTCTTTTAATTGGAATTAACATCATTACAATTCTAATCAATTACAGTACTGCGATTTTAAATTCTGTTCTCTCCATCTGTCCGATTACTGTAAAAGGGTGTTTTCTTTTGTTTTTCTTTCTACCTTTAGAAACTAAGTTGGAACAGATGCTTAGTTTCTAGAAAATAAACCATCAGACACAGAAGGCCAAATTTTGAATATGTGTTATTTCAAGTATAAAAATCAGTTTTATTGTATTGCAATCACATTTTGTCATGGCTTAATATTTAGTGGGAGTAATTGAAAATAATTCCAAGATTCCTAGATTTCCAAGATTTCTGTAGTATTTCTATACTATTTCTATAGTATTTATGTAGTCATTTAATAAACACATATATAGATATATTCAGACAGAAATCTAAAAACACAGTGACAACTTGTATGTGTATAAATACAGACTTAATTTTATGAATTTAAGGAGCTAAAGCTTCATCCAAATGACTAAATTGTTACTATGGAGACAATTCTGAATTTAAGCGTTTGTTCTAAAAGCTACAATTTTCAATGAGTAATTTTACACCTTACCTATTCCATAACAGCTCCATGGCTTGTTATACAGGATTTACCACAGTGACTATTTTTCCAAGAATGCAATAATTAATCCACTGCAGCAAAATTCAGGTGTTTTGTTTTTTAAGACAGCATGCAGTCTGACTGGTAGTTCACAGAACAGACATATAAGGATCAGGATGAGCTGCTTAACACAAAATGTCTTTTTTATTTCTGAGATATTTCATCACAATTTAAGCTTAGAAGTTGGAGGGAAGACGGTCAGTGGAGGAAAAAATTTAATATATTAGAATTTGAAAAACCACATTTGAAGCTGTGCTTCTAAATTTGTTCTGTCTTCTGGAAGAGATTTTGTAACCTGTTTTCATTCCATTAACATTTTTTTCCTATCAGCTAGACATCAGAGCATTTGAACTGATGCTACAAAACAAGTTCTGATCTATTTTTCTTCCCTTTCTCTCCACAGTCTGTCATTTGCATTTTAAGTCTACTTCAGATATCCTAGTTTTGGCAAATATACCCTCAAAACTAATGAAACTGACAGAAGTAGTGTATGTATTGTGAACGTTTTATGTCCCCTTGAATTAGCTTTTGTGAAAGTACAGGTATTTTTCAAATATGGATTTTGAAGTGAAAACTGGTGATTTCAAGCAACTTTCTTAACACAGCAAAAATAACACATTTAAACCATGTTCAACTTCAAGAAGGAATTCTTTATTACTATTCTCCCAGAACTTCCCTTCACATAATTAAAGATCTAGAATGTCAAAGGCTAAATAAGTCTCAGTGGAGTTTAGGGCTGTACATATTAATATTTATCCTTTTTTCCTAATGGTTCTATTCCAGAAGTGCAGTGGGATAATGCAAAAAAAAAAAAAAGGTCAAACAATTTTAACTTTTGCCAAAAAAAAGAGACAAATTAACCAATATGGAAACATATGTGCATCTTCTGTAAGTTTATTAGGTTGTATGTTGCAAAAATGTGCTGAAAGCACATGCATCATTATGAACCAAATTCAAACAATATATTTTCTCTTCATAATTATGCATATCACAGAAAGTAGATAAAAGTATATGACAGCATATTTATCTTTCTTCTTTGTGCATGTGTGTATGTATATGCAAATATCAAAAATGGATGGTATCATTTGCCATGGTGGAGCTGGGATATTTATATTTGCAACTCATTTAGATAGAAATATGTACTGTCTCTAAATGTGCCTTCGTATTATTTGCACAATAATTCTAAGAGGCTCAAGAATGAAATTTTGACCCATAAGGTATCCTGTACTTGGCTTTGAACAGACTTTGGACTTACCCGGAAAGATTTTTAACCCTTCATTTAGATCTGTTTCAATCTTATTTTGAGCATGTATCTACATTCTCTGCAGCCAAAGAATGGCCATTCTTTGTTGGTTTGGAGATGCTAAAGTATTTACTGTACCAAATAAGCCATACTGCCTTCTCAGGAAAAAATAAATCACCCAGTATGTGGAAGATGGGAGGAAACACTTGTATTTGTTTCTTAGCTTGTTTAATTCCATCACTTAAAAATACACAGAACTTTAAAAAGCAACCAAAGGCATTCCCCATTGAACAAGACACTTAATCAAACACTCAGATCTCCTGATAAGAAGTGAAGTGCTTTTAGACTAGAAGTGTTAAGAAGCTCTATTCCCAGTGCAGGGAAGAAGCACTCACAACTTTAATCCATTTCCACTTAGAAGCAAAAATCTACTATTTGTACCTGTGCTTTTGATATTGTTTGTATACAAGGCCAGCAGAATAAGTTCCGTTTTCTCATCCTGTTAAGATCTTCTTCTTTCCTTATGTCCCTAGTATATACAGGAAAATGTCATCACACTTTATTATCCTCGATTATTGCTTGGTCAACATATACAATTATTCTGGTTGTGGCTGAATGACAGGGGACATTTACATTCTAGTAAACTGCACGATGGAAGAACAAAGCTTGAATGAATGCCAGCGCCGGTAAATTTTTAAATTAACTTGCAAAATTATTTTTGCCTGTGCCTAGTATTGAACATTCAATATGTACTATCCAACATGTTTTGGGCATAACTGAAGGGGTGGGGCGAGACAAGCCACAGTCCAGGGATTACTTCCAGTAAGATGTAAGGGCAAGGTCAAGCCATTTTGGCATTTTGCTTCTGTCTGTTAGTACTATCTTCAAATACTCATGATCTGACCTGGTAGTGCCAAGAGTGTCCTTTTGTCATACTATAAAAATTCTGTTCTAGGGGATGGGTGGGGATAGGATTACTACAGGGTAATGATTTTATTGATTATAATTATTAAGTGATTTGAAATTATGGAAATAAACTTAACATGGATTATATGATAATATAAACTAACCTTAAAATGAGTTTCCACAACTTTTTCGGCTTAGAGAGCTAGTGAAACTTTCACGAGCTTTTTTCTTACCCTCTTCCATTCATCCATACACTCATGTGTCTGATAGCAATCACAGATGGTATACTTAGCCCTTGAGATTCAACATCTTGAAAAGTGGAGGGACTTTCACACGAAAACCATTTCAAGCTTTAGAGCAGTAGCATATAACTTTGGAAAAGAAAGCACTGACTTCTGTGCAAGTTCAAATCTAAGTGCCACAGGATGATGTTTGCTATTTCTATGACCCACAGGTACTTTGAAAAATCAAGAGAGGGACCAAAATGCAAAAACACCCAGAACTGTAGAAATCTTCTCTTTTTTCATCCTTTTGAAAAAGTATGTGGAACATTTTAGGGAGACAGAGCTAATGCTGCTCCAAAGACTGCAGAGGATTCTAAAAGGGATCACTGTTTTTGTCTATGTTTAATATCTCAGTTCCCTTCTACTAAGTTTACAGGCAGGGTAAGTCCATTATCCAAATATATTTCATAGATACTCTATTTTGAATAAAGAAGAAAGCATAAAATCTATTTAGTGCAGTAATAAAGGAGTCCACTAATAATATTAATGAACTATACATGTTATATTACCCTCATTATATTCCTTTTAACAGTTTTATAGCCTTAAATTCTAAAATTATTTAATATTTGCTTACAGCTCATGACCAGTAAATATTTAACTCTATCTGTATTAAGAAGTACTGTTTTACTGTTGAAAAGTATCTTATAAATCTGTCTTTTTTCTTGTGGAATACATTTCATATTTTAGTCATTAATGTTTCTCTTTTACTCTAATATACAAATTTCAGGCTGATCATAGCTGTTTAGATGAATATATTGCATTGCAAACATGGTACTATGACACAACTTAGTCAAGTCAATGCCTGTATGTTTTCAAGGAGAAAGACTGATCTCTAAGGTGTGGTCTTCAAGTGTGGGTACTGCAAAATCTTGTTATCTTTAAAAATGTCTGCACCTAGCAGATACATGAGCATATACCTTCATATATCTGTATATATGTATTTTACTAGTCTGTTTCCCATTTCTGATATACTAGCTCGATTTCTGATTATCTTTTTTCTTTATTTGCATGAAGTTTATTTAACTTAATATTCAGCAACTTATTTTCCGATTTATTCTTTTCCTGTATACATGTTATTTCAGCAGGTAGGTATCCAAGGCTGAAAGAGACATCTGGGGACAAACTATGTCAATAGTACTTGAATAACTACTGACTTGTAAATCCTGCAGCCAGATTCATAGATATTGTATCTTTATTTATAATGAAACATTAGCAGGGAAAAATAAAAAAGGACTGAAATAATCCTATTTTTCCTTCCATTTTTCTACAGTGCTCATAAAGACCTAAGTAATTCAGAGACTCAGTCTCCTGTTATGAAGTCTTAGGGTATTTTAAAAGAAAAAAAACACCTAAATTACTTCTGAATCAATTTAATTAACTTTATACATACATCCTTTAGAATAATTTTTGGAAAGCTAAAGGTACTTTCCTGAGTGGGTGAAAGACTTTTCAAAGAAGAAAATTCAGACATACTGAAGTTAATAATGTGCATAGTTAAATGTTCTTCATCTATCTCTGTGTTTCCTTTGTAATTTTCACTGTCTTGTATATGAAATTAAGACGTGGATAGTAATATAATTTCTGTGTGTGTGTGTGAAGGACTCAACATGTGTGCATCAACAGACACTCGATATGACTGAGGGTAAGAAAGCTCTGCAGAGGGGTCTGGACAGGCTGGAACAATGGGCCAAGGACAATTGGATGAGGTTTAACAAGGCCAAGTGCTGGGTCCTGCACTTTGGTCACAACAACCCCATGCAACTCTATAGGCTTGGGGAAGAGTGGCTGGAAAGCTGCCTGGCAGAAAAGGATCCGGGGGTGCTGGTGGACAGCTGACTGTACATGAGCCAGCAGTGTGCCCAGGTGGCCAAGAAGTCCAACAGCATCCTGGACTGTATCAAAAATAGTGTGTCCAGCAGGAGCAGGGAAGTGATCATGCCCCTGTACCTGCCACTGGCAAGGCTGCAGCTTGAGTACTGTGTCCAGTTTGGGGCACCTCAATACAAGAAAGACACTGGTGTGTAGGAGCAGGTCCAGAGAAGGGCAACAAAGCTGGTGGGGTGTCTGAAGAACAGGGAGGAGCAACTGAGGGAACTGGGACTGTCTAGAGAAGAGAAGGCTGAGGGGAGACCTTATTGCTCTCTACAACTACCTGAAAGGAGGTTGTAGAGAGACGTGTATTGGTCTTTTCTCCCAAATAACAATTAACAGGATGAGAGGAAATGGTCTCAAGTTGCACCAGGGGAGGTTTAAGTTGGATATTAGGAAAAATTTCTTTACTGAAACAGTGGTTACGCATTGGAACAGGCTGCCCAGGGAAGTGGTAGAGTAACCATCCCTGGAGGTGTTCAAAAAACATGTAGACATGGCACTTTAGGACATGGTCTAGTAGTCATGGTAGTGTTGGGCTGATGGTTGGACTTGATGATCTTGACGTCTTTTCCAACCTTAATGATTCTATGATTCCTCAAATACTTGTATTAAGATACAATATTGTATTGTAATTGTTTGTGTCAAGTGACATAATTTCACACTTTCAATTTAAATTGGTAATAAATTATTAATTCATTTTATAAAAGTGAAAATAGGAGTATCTTATGACTTAATACCCATTTAAAGTTTGCACTGAAATATCAGCTACTTGTAGATTTAATAAAGAAATCTGTAGTGTGCTTGCAGGAAAAATACATGGATATCAATTCCACCTTACTAAAATGCAATAGTATTCCTAAAAATGAAACTGTTGACATCTTGTTTCTTGTTTTACAATACAGATCACTTCAGAAGACTTTCTGCTAACCAAAATCCTCAGTTTATTTTTTTGGTACTATTTATTTAGAGGAAAAGTATTCTTTATTAAAAAGGCTCAGTAACTTTCTTCCTTGTGGTAACAGTTGTAAAAACTCTTTCAAGAGACTTAGAGAATACTCAGTTTAAGACTTTCTTCTATTTAGCAAGCAAAAACTATTAAACCAGTATACGATGCAGCTATACTATGAAGACCTGAGTGTTTCTTTTTATATTTTTCTCAATACTAATTTTTTTTACCCTCATAGTTGTAATTGTGTATATTTCCCCTATCACAATAAAGTAGCCTTTTTCCCTTTTCTGTTGAATTTGAACATGTAAATAATAGAATGTGACAGGTATATCAATAATTCATACTGAGTCACGTTTGAAAGGTGTTTGATGAAACACTGTAGTGGCTATTCCTTTAGACCTGCTAGGCAGTAATGCCACGCTGACTGTGAGTTACAATGACTGGTGAGAGAACAGGATGTCATGTGAAGATCTGAACATGAGTTTTAGTACTGTACTCATAAAATTTTTGAAGATATGTTTTTAAATCCCTTCTGAAATTCTGTGGCTTGTAATAAATACTTCATTAGATTTTATTTTGGTTGGTTTATTTTTTCTTTCTGTATACTGTCTAAAGATACCATGTGTGGATGTGTTTGAGTAGATACTTGTTTTGTCATCTCCTTCATCACCATGAGATTCTCTTTGGAAGCTTCATTACACCATGGCTTTTCCTAATTTAAAGAAATGTTCAAAGCTTGAGTGAAGCTCTCAGCCATCTCATAACCTTTACATTGTTTTTCAGCTTTTTTTTTAATATATTTTGAAGGTATGAAAATGTTGAAAATGTTTAAGAGTTAAGTCAGATGTGAATGTCTGTGAAACCCATAGCAGAGTGCTGCTTGTCAATGAAGCCCTCAAGTCCTATAAGATTTTAAACTCTAAACATTTTGTAAAATTTTGGGTCAAATGAGGTTCTGATTCTATTGAAAGCATTTCATTAACTCAGTTCTAGGAATCTGCTGTATGGCCATGCACAATGCATTGCAATCACAGAATCAGAGAATTGCAGAGTGGTAGGGATTTGAAGGGACCTCTGGAGATATCTAGTCCAACCCCACTGCCAAAGTAGGTTCACCTAGAACAGGTTGCACAGGACTGTGTCCAGGCAGGTTTTGGAAGACTCCAGAGAAGGAAACTTCACAACCCCTTTGAGCAGTCTGTTTCAGTGCTCTGCCACCCTCAATGGAATGACATTTCTCCTTACGTTTTAAGTGGAACTTCCTGTGATCTAGTTTGTGCCTGTTACTACTTGTCTTACCACTGGGCATTGCTGAAAAGAGACTGGCTCCGTCCTCTTGACACCCACTGTTTAGATATTTATAAACATCGCTAAGATCCTCTCTCAGTCTTCTGTTCTCCAGGCTAAAGGGACCCAGATCTCTCAACCTTTCCTCCCAAGACAGACGCTGCAGTCTTCTAATCATCTTTGCAGTCCTCTGTTGGACTCTCTCCAGTAGTTTCCTGCCTCTCTTGAACCAGGGAGCCCAGAATCACAGTACTCCAGATGTGGTCTCACTAGGGCATAGTAGAGGAGGAGAAGAATGTCCCTCAACCTTCTGGTCATACTCTTAGTGCAACCCAGTATACCATTGGCCTTCTTGGCTACAAGAGCACTCTCCTGGTTTGAGTTAGAACAGAACAATTCTGTTAAGAGATTTTACTCTTCAGCTGAGTCTCTTCTAACTAACCACACTTTCTGAAGTTAACAGCATATTTTCACAGTGTTTACTTCTAACGTTCAATGTTTACAGTTACTACCAATGATTGGTATATAGACCAAGGTCACTGCTAAATCTTGTGTACCACATTGTGGGTGCAGAAAGTAAAAGGCCATACCTGCAGGGAGGAGTGGACAGGACAGATGACCCTAAGCTGACCAGCAACGTATTCCATTCCACATATGTCGTATTTGGTACAAAGCTGAGGGATCATGAGTGTCAAGCTCTCTTCTTCAATGGCTGGCATCTGAGAAGGACTCTGTCCATTCTCCCTTTGATCCCTAGTCATGTATTCCTGAATCCAGTTCCTGAATCCAGTTCCTGAATCCAGTTCCTGAATCCAGTTCCCGTGTGCCACTAAGTCCAGTCTGGGGCTTCCTGAGTGTCTGCTCCACAGAATCAGTAGTGACAGAGACATAACTGCTGTCAGGGGGTTGAGTTCAATACTGATTTTGTGTTTATTTGTATATATTAAATTTCACTGTTAATATTTTCATTAAATCTGTTTTAGTTTTCTTTTCTAATACTTAAGTCTATCTCTCTCACTACCTTTCCATTCCCCTTTGGGAAGGGAGAGGGTTTAACAGAGAGCATCTGTTATTGATCTAG
>VZZY01006863.1:21155-34047 GCA_013400335.1 Eurystomus gularis | reverse complement strand
GGAGTTGGCGAGTGCGCGGCTCCGCCGGTCCTGCGGTCTGAACGGGGCCCGTCGCCCCGGCCGCAGCCCCGCGCCAACCGACGGCCACTCGCAGCAGAGTCATCTGCCTGCCATCCAGACTTGGACACCAGTGCAGGCAGAGCCCCAGGCCCGCCGGCCAAGCAGAGCCGGGCCAGCGTGAAGCTTCCTGGAGCACAGGGACATGGGGTTTGTGTTCACAGCACCAGTGCCTCTCTGCGCACTCCCCCTCCTATTGAGGCACGCTGCTTAAAACAGGGAGGGCTCATGGAAATACCTTTTCCCTGAAAAATTCAGCACTCAAATTTTCCTTATTTTCTGTAGATGATGCCTCTTCCGCTGCTGCTAATAGGCGGTGGAAGTTATTTTCTCACATCTTGCATTTGGTGTGTGATACTCCTGCATCAGGCTTAACTGGCTCTACTGGTTGTAGATGTCAATGTATAGGACCATGGTTGGCTAAAAGCCCAAGGAGTGGCATGGGCTGTTCATCAGATGCAGAGAGAATGGCAGCCACTCATGTAAAAGCCTTCGTTTTGTAGGATAAACTATAACCAGACACATACACAAAAAATCATAGCCAAAGGAATGAGGGTTTTCTGGGGGGTGGGTTTTGATTAGTTGTTTTTATTTAAAAAAATGTTTTTTCCTGACATACTATTTGCGATGAATTTTTCTACTCACAGCTCTGCAATCTGCAAAGTGTTAAATAAACCCCCTGTCCAATACTAAAATAAAACTGCACGTTAGAATGCATCCAAACTCTGGTAAGTCACGTCTCTTCAGTTAGATTGTTTGAAATACTATCAGTTGGTCATCAGTGAAATAAAAAACTACCAAGAACAAACTTCAGGCCACCCCCCCCAAAAAAGTACAGATTTTCATACAAAGTGATACAGAATACAAGCCATGTAGAAAATTAAAAACTAAGCCTCACATGAAATAGCATGCTAAGATGCTCCCTACTTTATATACTAGGAGGTTTTGCCCAGCTTAAACATAGCTCCAAGACACTGAAGAATATTTCTATAACATTATAAGAATTTTTTTTTGTCCCTGGCTGTATTCATGATTGGGGCAGGTATATAGTACTGCCTCTCAGTCCCACATGTAGTAGTACATCTTTTGGCCTAGCTGATGATCTCAGCAAAACTAATTACCAAGTGAACGATACCACACGTTTGCTTCCAGATGAACAAAACACTTTGGATGAAAAAGAACAGTTGCCGTCAAGTGGAAGAATGTTTTAGCTGATATCCTGAAGTTAACTTTAAAATAAACAAAACAGAACCCTGCACCAAATAACTTATGTTATTTTCATAATTTATGCATTGCAATTTAGAAGGGCCTATACCATCACTATGACTTTTTTTTTACTGCAGGTGTATGTACAAAATACCTGCCATGGATTTTCCCTCATATTTCTAGCTTCCTGTTATCAATTTCCAGAGCAATTCTTTATATTGATCACTGTGCATAGTTCGCACACCATTTTCATATATTATGTCAAACAGTTGTTTTCACTTCCTTGTTGAATCAAGACTAGTTTTCCCCACCAAAACAGTCCTCTTTTTTTGATGACAGAATGCAGCTTCCTGATCCTAAGATAAATTCATCTTAAGGATCTAATTTCTGTTCCCATTTTTGTACAAAAATGGTTCCTCAACAATCAGTTTCCATCTTTTTTTTTTCCATTCTGATTTTGGAAAATTAGCCTTTTGGAAGCAACACACACATGGAGATAATACTAGTTGGGGATGTGCTCTGTTTGCACATTACGTGTAACCTGGTGATGATCACTGATCATTGGGGAGCTACCAATTTCCATTACAGGGCTTAGTTCATCTTCATCCATCATAAAGGCTGACCAGAATCTTCTAAGTAACAAGAGACATTTAGGTCACTCTCTGTCAGTATAGAGGTTTTTGTGTTTGAAAATTGTCATAACTTGTGAAAACTAACTAGGCTTTACTGCCAACTCTGGGGTAAAAGCTGAAGATTTCATGGAAATTCCACATGAAACCGTATTTTCTTCACCTGCACATTGCAGATTCACAGTTACAGAATAACTTTTCCTCCTCTCTGGTTATGATATGAAGCCCAGGGATCAGTCCATGGTTTTGGCAGGGGTAGAGTTAGTTTTCTTCACAGTAGCTGGTGTGGGGCTGTGTTTTGGATTTGTTGCTGGAAACAGTGCCGATAACAGGGATGTTTTAGTTACTGCTGAGCAGAGCTCACACAGAGTCAAGACCTTTTCTGCTCCTCACTCCACCTCACCAGCGAGTAGGCTGGGGGTGCACAAGAAGCTGGGAGGGAACATATCTGGGA
This sequence comes from Eurystomus gularis, assembly GCA_013400335.1. Taxonomy (NCBI): domain Eukaryota; kingdom Metazoa; phylum Chordata; class Aves; order Coraciiformes; family Coraciidae; genus Eurystomus; species Eurystomus gularis. Next base: position 31,701 of record VZZY01006863.1, on the reverse strand, counting down.
CAGCTGACTCCAACTGACCAAAGGGATATTCCATACCATATGACATCATGCTCAGCGTATAAAACGGGGGAAGAAGAAGGAAGCGAGGGACATTCAGAATGATGCTGTTTGTTTTCCCAAGCAGCTGTTAGGCCTGATGGAGCCCTGCTTTCCAGAACACCTGCCTGCTAATGGGAAGTAGTGGATTAATGCCTTGTTTTGCTTTTCTTGCATAAGCATCTTTTGCTTTACCTATTAAACTGTCTTTATCTCAACCCATGAATTTTCTCACTTTACCCTTCCTGTTCTCTCCCCCATGCCACCAGAGGGGAGTGAGTGAGCAGCTGGGTGGGGCTTAGTTGCCAGCCAGGGTTAAACCACTACATCATGTAAGCACATTAATTACATTATAGACATTGGTGGACAGGTATGCCTAGAAAGTCACGTTCACAACTGTGCTGGGTGGGGCTTATGTTTGCAAAAGGATCACTGTGCACATGCACTGGGCACACAAATTGCATGCATTAACGCCCCCACCCATGCACACACATCCACAGCTTTGCAGGTTCTTTCCTTAGTGGAAGCTCAGTAACAGAAACAGAGCAATTTAACTTTCTTTCCAAGTTTTAGCAGAGTGAAATAATGCTTCCAGATAATCTAGTTAATAAGTTTCTTGATGTGTAAATGTGTAACACTGTCATTCCTTGGAAGATGTTACAAAATAGGAGGGTTTTTTTAATCCTTTCACTGCACTTTGACAATGCTTCTTTTTTTTCTCTCTAGGAACTATTCAAAAGCACGATAAGAAACAAGAAGAAACAGCCTCTGCACAAATGGTTTGCAAACTAAAACACCCATACGCTTCCCTGTAAAGGGGTTGTGCTGTCCTCTTGCAGCTCTATAGAAGAGCAGTGGAACTGCAGGAGTGGTTCTTTGGGGTCTATCCCACTGCAAATGATAAACCATCATCATAATACAACTACATGATAGTGGGCTATAGAGAAGATGGTGCTTGGTGGAAGGATAAAAGACAAGGGACAAAAACTGGAACAAGGGAAATTCTGACTTGATGTAAGTGAAAAAAAAAATTTAAATCTCATGAGAGTGATCAAACAGCAGAGCATGTTCCTCAAAGAGGCTATAGAGTCTCCATCCTTAGATTCAGAACTCACAAGGACATGGCCCTGAGCAACCTCCTCCAGCTGAACATACTTTGAGAAGCAGGTTGGACAGGACACCTCAAGGGGTCCCTTCCAACCTCTGTGCTTCTATCATAATTAATTCTGATAATCAGCAAAATATTCTAAATGATTAATGTTTGACTGTTAGCACTAGCTCTCAGATAGCTTGGCAAACAAGGTTGTCCTGGGGCAGGAGCATGGATTGCATAACCTTTCTCTGTCACCTCTGGCACATTTTGTGACTGTTTTTCCAACACATTCTACTTGTATACAAACCAGTTGAACAGCGCTGAATGCAGGCAGGATCTTTACCAGTTGCAAATACACAGTAAAGGTGTTTCTGCTGAAAGAGAAAAAATAATACCCTGCCTGTTTAGCTTATTAGGCCAATAAATGGGTGATTAATTGTGGCCAAATTCTTTAAGAAACAGACTTATAGAATAGTTAAAGTTGAAACTTTGACTTGAAAAGTCAGAAAGTCACCTGTTCCAACCTCCTCCAGTTCACTTATTTGTGGTTACTCACTGTTATGCCACTGGTCTCCAGTAACAATCATGTGTTTTATAATGATGATAGCCATTGACAGGTGCTGTACAACAACACTGCACATCACTTCAAGTTCAGTCATCGTCAGCTTCCAGTTCTGAACCCTGTCACACCCAGCTTGCTTCACCATCGCACAACTATACCGAGACACATCTCGCAGTCTTCCACTTTGACAAAGTTTTACTGACAAGGCTAATATGAAATACATAGACTAATGCTGTAGAAAGCCATGAGCTTGAGCTTTGTCTCTGCCACTGATCTACTGTATGAGCAGGAGAGGTTATCTCTGCCTTCTGGTAGCCTTAGGTACAAATTAGTGAGAACTATGCATCAGGGCATGAACACGATTGGGTGCTGTATTACAGGGTTAAGTAGTCTGGAATTATGGAACACGAAACATGCAAATATTAAGAGATGATATAGTGCAGTATGTATGAAAACATCAATAAAGGTCTTGGAATGCAGAGGTTTTGCTCCTGGGCAGTGTTTTTGCCAGCAGAAAGCCAGATTCTGCTTTGATCCTTCACTGACACTGAAAGCATTAACGCTCCAGCCATTAATTGATTGCGTAGAGGTCAGCATGGGCACAGCCTCGCCTTTGTGGTTGCGTGTTAGGAAAAGCATTACTAGCTCATTGCAGCCCAAATCACACTGGCTACTCATTTAGGTCTGACATAACCCTTCTTATTTGTTCATTATGCACAAAATGAGTTTTCATCCTGCTACATTGTTTTTCATGTTGTGTCATGGAACAATAGAATAAAGACTATTTTGCTCATTACAGAGACATCCTGGTGTGTGCACATACTCCTCCAGTCTCTGATTAGTTAACTGGTTGACCTGAAAAGATATTCAGTCTCAGAAACTTTAATGCAGTTGCTTACTGACTGTAAACAGTTATTTATTGACTATAAGGAAAACTTTATCTACTTAACTGTATGTTTACAATTAGTTACAAGAAATCCACTTCTTATACAGCCTTTTGAGCCTCCCAGTTATAAAAAGCAGTTAAGGGATGTATGGCTGTCAGGGTTTAGGGTCAGTCCACCAGACCTACCACAGACGTTCTCTGCTAACCCCTCTTCCCCCTCCAAATAGAGGAGAAGAAAGAGGATAAGGGAGAGAGACTTATGGATTGTTCTTGGCCCCCTCCCCTACCAAATAGGAGAGGAAGGGAATGAGAGAGAGACTTTCAGATTAGAAAAGAAAACAAAACAAACTTTAATGAAGACAGTGATAATAAAATGGGATAGATACAAATATATAAAAATCCAGATCAAACCCAGCCTCCCCCTGATGGCAATTACATCGCCATCACCACTGAGGCTGTAGCAGGCACCGGGAAAGTCCCAGACTGGGCTCAGCAGCAGACAGGAACCGGACTCAGGAGCTGAGTTCAGGAACACACGGATCGGAATCAAAGGCAGGACTGAGAAGAAAGAAGGCCAAAGAGAAAGGGAGGGTCCAGGAGGCAGAAGGCCAGCCTTCTTGGTGTGACTAGCCATGAAGCCAGTAGAACAGGTCGCCTCTCAGTTCCCTGCCCTTTTTGTTCTCCCATTCCACTAATGCTCACCATTTCTTTGTAACTTCAGTCTGTGTGTGCTACCCCTGTCTTTCTCCAGTCTATTTGCAGCACATCTCTTCTAGTTGTGTTTGAATTTGGCTAATTCTTGCCTGCCAGCCCTGAAACAGAGCCCCATCCCTTAAAAATACAGCAAATACCATGAGATGGGAAAGGAATCTCTGGATAGCATGGCTGGTGCATTCTGCTCCATTTCCACACTCCTTTTCAGGCCTGTGTTTTTAAACTGTAAACTCTGGGACAAAACCCCTTTTTCTGCTACTACCAAATGCATTTGTTCAGCGTTCAACACAATCAGCCCCTGTTCCAAGGCAAACTCCAGTCCCCACCTTAGGTAGGTGGTGAGCATCTAACAGGTTTAGGCCATAAGCACCAATGCTTGATGAACATACTTAATTCCTGCAAGTGTTACTATTAAAACTTGTGTTCAAAGGGCTTAACAGTTATTAAAACATGATTTATTTCAACAGAATGACAAAGCTTTGTGTTGCTAATGAGAATTCAGAAGTTCAAAGGAAGACTTGATCACATAAGCCTCTGCTTTCAAGAGGCTGATTGTGTTGCAAATATGACATGTACAAGTTTGATAAACAGTAGCTAGGCCATCTCTCATTAAGTTATACTGGCTAGAGCAGATTTCAGTGGAAAGACATTTGCGTGCACCCCTTGTCACCCTAAGAGTCAGGCAGTGGACACTGATTGGAGGTGTGAGGAAAACTGAAGGACTGAGGGAAACACAAATTATTTTAACAAGAAGGACCAAACCAAACATGTTTGAAGAACCTCATATCCTACATGGAGACCAGAAGTGAATATGGTCTGGGATTCAGGTTTTACTGGTTGTCCTCACCCGTATGACTTGCCGAGACAGGGCATTTTTGTCATGAGACACGTGTAACAGATCAGTACCGCACACAGAAATTAACATGAGTGATAATGCAGGGCTGGGTTTAAAATGATAGGTTTCATATCACAGCACATCCACCATGACTAGAATCTGTAAATGCATGCAGCATATTAATGCATTTTACTTTTAATATAAAGTATCCAGAAGATATAAACACTTTCGATCTCTGACAGGGCTACAAGTGTCATGAAGATATTTCACACTGAATTAATGTGGATGGGAGAGTTATAATCTTGCTGGTTGAGGCTTTGTGATACTGACTTTAAATGGCAAACAGCTTTTTACAGTTACAAAATCCAAATGTTCCATATGTCCACATGCAGAAGTGCAGAGATTTCTGTACTGCATAATCATAGAATCATAGAATGGCCTAGGTTGGAAGGGACCTTAGAGATCATTTAATCCAACCTCATTAAATCAACCTAAATGATTTTACCTGGCACAGAGGTAAGGCTGACTGGTCTGTAGTTTCCCGGGTTGTCTCTGGCTCCCTTTTTAAAGATGGGGGTTATGTTCCCCCTTTTCCAATCTGCAGGAACCTCACCAGACTGCCAGGACCTCTCAAATATGATGGCTAGTGGCCTAGCAACTTCAGCCGCCAGTTCCTTCAGGACCCGTGGATGTATCTCATCAGGTCCCATGGACTTGTGCACCTTCAGGTTCTCCAGGTGTTCCCGGACCTGATCTGCTCCTATCCTGGGTGGCTCATCACTCTCCCAGACCCAACCAACACCCTCTGTGATTTGGGTGGTGCGGTTTGAATGGTTGACAGTGAAGACTGAGGAAAAAAACCTGTTGAATACTTCAGCCTTCTCCACATCCTCGGTCACCAGGTCACCTGTATCCTTCCGGAGAGGCCCCACATTCTCTCTAATTTTCCTTTTTTCTCTTACATATCTATAAAATCCTTTTCTGTTATTTTTAATATCCCTGGCCAGATTTGATTCTGTCAGGGCCTTAGCTTTTCTAGCATGGTCTCTGGTTACCCAAGCGACTTCCTTGTAATAATCCCAGGTTACCAGTCCCTGCTTCCATGCTTTATGAATTCCCCTTTTGTATTTGATTTGATAATAAATGCAACACATCTATGTATGTGTTGTTTATAGCCATGGAGCTTACAATTCATACCTGTTATCACAACCTGCCAAAAAATATTTCCAGAAGTTCAGCTTTAACATGCTGGCAACTTTGTCAAAAATTTAATTCTCTCTTTCTTTGAAATAGCTTTGCAGACTTAAATATGTACCTGAATATGCAGTAATGTTTTTCATCCCCCTTTCCTTTCTAAAGGATTTCCATTATCATTTGATTGTTCAGCTTGAAAAATTCAGAATCTTTTGTATAGATGAAAGAACAATATATGGTGAGCTGCTGTTACCAGCTGAGCTTCATTATTTTCAATATAATGCTCTGAATTATTTTTTAGTTTTTAAAGTACTCACCGTGCCTGTTAGATTATATGTTTGGCATCTCTCTTCAAACAGAAAGAGGAAGTATATTTGATGCTATTGACCAATTCTGCCACTTCTGGTAGCACAGAGGTATAGTGATTTTCATATGAAATTTTTGCTTTACAAAATCTTCTACATAAAAAATATTCCTTTCCAAACACGATAGCTTTCGCTTCAAAGACACCTTTACCCATAGTTTCAGAAGTGCAAATGGGTGGTGGGGAAAACAAAGATCACCTTTGTTAATTTAAAATAATCCTGTTCTTAGTGAGTTTGACAGTCTTTTCTGTGGCTGCAGATGAGTTCCATGCTATAGCAGAGAGTTCATTACAGTAATAATACTGTCTATGTGGAGAATTTAACATAAGATCTAGGTGTTATTTCTTTTCCTTGAAAATGTTGGAAACACATTGTAAGAAGAGATTACCTCCAGTTTGAGACTAAAAGCTTTAATTAAGTGATTATTGCTGGTCTTTTTAATTTGGGCCTTTTCCAAAGTGATTTATACTAGCCTGCAATTAAAAAACAAGAATTAAACATTTTAGGTCTTATCTTTGACAGAGTCTGAACTACCTGAAATTCTTCTATACTAAATTCTGAAAGGCACTGCAGCCACCAACCATGGCCTTAGAGGAGTCTTTATATATGACGATAGTGTATGCCATCAGCAATGATGGGTAAGTTAGACATGACCAGCAACCAGGATTTCACACGTCTGTAAGCAATCTACTAGGTAGAACTGAATGGGGAGAAAGAAAACACAGAAATTAATATACTTCTGTAATTCTGCACACTGAAGTATACCGCACCAGAGAAGGGAGAGAGGCACCTAGGCTTAAAGTAATTATAAGAACATAAAAAGGAAAATCCTAGGTTCCAAATATTTGAACACACATATTTCCCATGGATTTCACATTTAACCCTTAGCACCTCTGAAAATGCAGACTTCCATGAATTTAAGCTTTGTAAATGTGTTTAGAAAAGCGTATTTCAAGTTTCTAAATACATGGTAAGTCTTTGGCTTATTTTCACTTAATCAAAGAATCTTCAGAAGTATTTCAGAGTAGGCTTTGATAGAAAACCCTCTTGTTTAGTGCAGAGGAGGTGTTTGAAAGCTGGTGAAGAAGAGCAGTTGTGTAAATGGCGACCTCCACTCAGATTTTCCATCAGTTGTGACATTTAACCTGAACTGATTAGATCAGCAAAATGGTTTATAAAATTGCTGAAGAGAAATGGTGGTCTGACTCTCTTGACAAGCTTCAGAAAACTCATTTACTGCTAGCACAAAGGCTCAGCTCCCATGGGCATTTCAACACAGGCAGTGTGGCATCTCAGGCTTCTGCCACTTAGAGGCAGTGTCATCTCCAAATATCCCCACAGACCCTTTTCCTCTTTCTGCTCTGTAACCCATGGGCGGAATTAAGGAAGGAATCACAGAAATCAGCTCATCCGGAAGCATTTTATACTAATATGAACAAATCACAGACAGAAGTTGGGGAAGCTTGTAGGGAACTAAACACTGCCCAGATCATCTGCTTGCCTCCGGTCTGGTTGGAAAGAAACTGCTTCTCTGGTTGGTGTTGTAAACAAGTGCACTGGCAAGTGATAAACCCTGAAAGTTTGTGCTTATAGGTTTACAGCACAGTGTCCAAATCCCTAATTCAAAACAGGGACTTGAAATCACACAGGGCACAGGCTGCTATAAACACCGCGTTCACTGGGTCTTCTTCAGTAGAGATTCCCTTAGTCTGGTTGCAGATTACATACCACAGAAAAGTACTTGATCTCAGTGGACTGTGTTAAACCTGATGAATCTGGCATTATGCATCCTGAACCTTCTTCCCACTCTGTATTCGCTATCAAACACATTTGTAACTTTGTACATTATCTGTTTCTGGACAGAAAAAGACTGTACCGTTTATAACAGAAGAGCTGAGTCCCAACATCACTGGCATCAGTGAGGGTCATTAGGAGCACTTTCTTGGACTCTTTCTAATGACTTCGGAGTTTGATTCAAGTCTGTTTTGTAACAGCAGAGAGCTACATTGCCTAGCCAAAGAGAGGAATAATCACCTCATGTTGAGTCTGTGAAGAATATATATAAGGGAAATTAGATTAAATAACTGCACAATAAAACTTGTGCCAACTTCCAGGTTAGAGTTTAGAGTCAGATGTGCTGCAGCAACACTCCAAATCTTCTTACATTTCAAGCTATATCCTTTAAAAGTTTTCATTTAAATTTTTAATGTTTCACTTTATAAAAAATTAAAGGAAAGAGAGTTTTCCTGCAATTAAGAAGTACTTCATGTACTTTTAGAAGGGGCTGCATTTTTTAAAGTGTTGGGAGGTAGCATTCTGTAATTGGAGTTGACACTTGGCAAAGTGAACATGCACACTTGACCCTGCCAGGATGTCTCTCATCTTACCTCTGTGCACGTGGACACATCCTTCTACAGCATCTGACTGGCAGGCAGCAGCCCCAAGTTGGCTCTTCAGCTTGCTGAAATATCTGGGTAGAACACTGGAAACAGTCAGGCGGTATTTATAGGGCACAACAAAGAATCAGGGAATTTGTGAAAAGGAAATGAAAGAGCAAGCAATTTCTGGCTTCCTTCAAATTCATAGAAAATATTAATAGCAAAAGGAAATAAGAGAATTTTACATAAAAGTGAAAGGCCAGGAAGAAACACAAAGCAAGCTCCCTTTTAAACAACAAAGAGACATCTACCTGCCAACTGTCACGTAACCGAAAGGAGTTAATGTCAGACCTTGACAGGCAAGTCTGAGAAATTTGTTACGCTGATAGTGCTTAGATTTTTTTTTGTGTCTTTACAAGGCCTTTTAGACAGCAGCAAATGAAGAAATAGAAGGAGAGGGAAGCTCTGTAAATAAGACAAAGAGGGGAAATCAAGTCAATCTCAAATAAAGGTTATTACATGAATATAATGAATATAAATGAAAATCTATTACCCACAGCAACAAGGAGTTACTTATGGGGTTTCTCTTTGAATGACATTCCTGAGACTATCTCATTTTTTCCATAGCAAGCCAAAACTGTGGATAGACAAATCTCTGTGCCGACAGTATCGGTGTGTTTGCTGTGTGGGTCTGGCAGCAGTGCTCGTAGCCTTGTGCTGACAACACAAAAAGCCCACCATTTCCAAGAATCAAAGATTCTTGAATTTTTAGTGTGAAGTTACCGTCACTTTGGAAAAATGTTGCCATACAGCTTCACATCAAATTTTTCAGCAGCCAAGTCATCTAAAGTCACTTTATATACATCATGTGAGTTCTCCAGTCAGAAGGCTGTGGCGAGGTACAGACTGAAAAGATCTACTTCACTTAATGAGATACAACCAAGGCCTTTTGTGTTTATTTGTACTCTAAGAATTTCTTGATAGCAGCAACTGTGCGGTAATGTCAATAAACATCCCCCTGCACCTAATCAGAACTAACACCATGCAAATCCTATGAATTATAACAAGTTGCATTTTTGTTCATTAAAACTCTGTGTAAATAAAGAAAATGTCACTTGTCCATGTTCCAATTTTTAGCATGGTTAATAAAGAGAGACATTAGCTCGCAGCAAGAGAGACAGCACCATGCCAATGTTTGCAAAGCTGTTATTGGCCAAGAAAATAATTTATTTGCAGTAATATATTCACTACATTTTTGACTCAGTATACATATCCTTAAGTGGAAGAAAAGAATGTGCAAAGTCATTTAATTTATTTATGAAATATGTATTATTAGAAGTTTGACTCTAATTAGGTCACACAGTTATAATGTCTCCTTGAATAAAGACCTTAACAATGAACAAGCTTCCAAGAACAAAGCATGACAAAAAGTTACAAAGGTGACTACTGATTTTTTTTAAATAATTTCTTGCTAAGAAAGGCAATCACTTCCCAACTACCGCCAACTGCATTAACACACACCATTTATTTATGTATAGATCATAAAGACAAAACTAACAATGTCACTGGCCTCATATGCAGGAATTCAAGGAAGGACTTTGTAGACCCAGACTTCCAGCGGTCTGCCCTGGCCCCTTGTTTCTTGTGCTGTGCACCTACTATACAAGATATTATTTTCCCTAAACCCATCTCTCACTTTTCAGGCCAACAAGGATTAGGAATACTACAAAAATATATGAGGTCTTTCAGAAATTAAAAAAAAAATGTGTTGTGGAAGACGAAAACATTTCTTGGCACTCTTAGCAAACTCTTACACAAGCTAAAAGGGAATGAGTCAAAAGGGCTATTGCCTTTTTCATAAGAACGTGCAAATTTATAGGATTTGGGGTGGTGGGGAAGGGGAGGGAATCGAGATCAGGACTACACTACTTCCAGTGGTGTAGTTCACATTCAAGAGCACAACAGGCTGCTTATCACAGAAGGGATATGCATATTTTTGTGACTCGATAAAATATCAAAGGCTTAGCTGATAGATGCTTTGTTCTACTTCTGTAAGCCTGCATTTATCTTATGAATGGTAAAAAGAAAATAACCTTACACAAATAGACAAGTAAAATTCTGTGCAATGCAGAATCAGGACTCGTCTGAGATTTTGAAATTCCCGCATCAGTGAAGTGCTAGGGCCTGAGCAATAGGCCCTGAATTGAAGTTGACATATGGATGAATCTCACAAGCAGGTGAAAGGATTAAGGCTGGCCAGACGCCTCCTACTATGGTCAAGGGCAAGACTGGGTTGGCCTCTGTGTTTGCCATCAAGAAGAGCTTTTAGCTCCGCTGCTGGCTGCAACCCAGTAGGCGTTGAGCAGTGGGGACACATGCCGTACCAGACCTTGAGATGAGGGATGGCCCCTCTGAGAGCCATCCAGGAGGGGAGGCCAGGCCATGCATACCTCTAGGAGTAGTGTGAAGGTTGTGGTCCATCC
>VZZY01006863.1:0-20927 GCA_013400335.1 Eurystomus gularis | reverse complement strand
TGCAACCAGGATTTCCCAGCAACGGCGGGACAGAACGAGTATATTGGACAGGACAAGGGTAATACTGGTAATGGATTTGATTGCTTATCCTTTTTGAGTCTGTCGTAGTTTGGCCGTGTACCTTTGGAATGTACCATGTACTGCTGGTGCACCTCTCTGGTATTTGCCAGGGTGGTTTGTGCATGGCTATAGTGATATCTGGGGTGTGGTTAATCTCCCCCTTGATTGTTGAGGTGATCGCCTGGTTTCTTTTCCCTTCTATTATTGAGTTTATAGTTAAGTGGGTTTTTCCTTTTGTTATATTACCCCACGGTGACTGTGTTTCTCTCTTATATTGCCAGCCAAGTAGTGTCATTTCTGCACCCCATAGGGATAGATAATAAAATCTATATCTGCTTATGCATCTGCCTCCTCGTGGTGGTGGTGTTTTTGTGCTGGGCTGGGTAATTGGCAAAACAATCAGCTAACCCATTGCTAAGTTCAAGTAGGACAATGTGACAAAATACAAGTGTGGGATCCTTATTGTTACATAAGACAGCAAGAAAACATTTTTAAAATAATATGTTTCAAGGGTCAGAGACAGCTTCATGGTAGCAATAGACGAAGCCAGCCTCTTTCTTCGCTTCACATACTTTCTCCTTTTGTAGTGTGTGAGAAAGAGATGAGAGAGAGTATGGGAGAAAGAGGTAGTTGTACTTATCTCAGGGATACAGAAGGAAATCTTTTTCATGCTGTAAGAACTTGCAAAGTGAAATTCTTGAAACATTTATTTCTGCAAACAACTCTTGAAAAAATAAAAAACCTCCAAGCCTGTCATTCCAGGTTGTGCAAACCATGCTAGGCCTATGACTGCTAAAAAAACCTCCAGTATTTATATTTCTTAACATCTGTGAGTGCTGTATAATAAAGCAATTAGTAATAGTAATACTTTGGCTTATATAGTGCTTCTTAACTGAAGTTATCAAAATACTTCACAAAGCTTAACATTCAGAAGGGATTTAAAGCCTCAGTACTCCACAGCATAAACCAGTGTTAATATGAGGTAGAAAAACCAGCAGGGGTAAATTCCAAATTATTATTTCAAAATCTCCTTGCTTTAGTATTTTGCACCTTTCTCTGGAGCATATATTACTGATCTTTCTTAAGGACCAGGCAATATTTTGGTCAAAAGGATAACGATTTTTTGTTCCTACTCCATTTTTTAGACAGGAAAGCTGTGAGGTATGTTTGAAATACCATTGTATATAACCAAACTGATTTGATCAGATAAAATGATTTAGACACCACCACAAACATGAACCTGCAGTATTAATTTCCCCTTTCTCAGTTCTGTGCTTTGACCAGTAGATCACACTTGTGCTTCCTAATGCCTTAAGCAGTTTCACAGCTGTGGTGTAAAATTTTGTAACTGGGGCTATTTGTAGCCTAGAAAGAAATGAAGTATTACTACATACATACCTTGAAGAGCTGTATATTATTCTCGTTTATGATAATCTTTCATAACATAACTACCAGTGCTTCTTTGTATTGCTGTGTGCTGAGACAGGTTCCATTCATAAAGTAGGAAACTGAAACCAAAAATGTTGGTTTTTATTTCATATGACACTTTCTGAAATTAGAAAAATACTCATTTTTTAAATTATAGATGTTCATTGCTGCATTGCAAAGAAGTGGTAGATTAAGGAGGTTTGTCACCTTCTATTAAGAACTAAATCTATTCAAATCACAAGAGACCTAGTTGTCACAATATTTGTCATAAATAACGTGCTATGTCCCAGCAGAATAATGAAAAACAATCATATTTGGCTTGAACACATACAATAATAATCCCTGAAAGCTTTCCAAATCCTGATGCAGGTGACATCAATAGAATGGATCAGAAAGTGATGAGTGATGCTAGGGGATGCAGAGGAGACAGAGTGGCAGACACAGTCAGAGGATATTTTGAACAGAGCATTGTACCCATAATGCACAGCTCTGCCCTAGGTTTGCAAGCTACATACTGCATCCAGGGTAAAGTGAATGATTTAGGAAATGTTGCAGAAAATGTGGGCATTGTGAGCGAATTCTTTTCATAGAACCACTGTCCCTAGAGCCACAGCCATAACTCTAAAATTCTGGGTGAGTCTTGGTGTTCATGACCCAACAACATGAGTACACTTGTGCTATTACATAGGACTACTATAATGTTAATTTCATAAAAGTGACTCCGTTCCCCATTCTTAGTTTAACAGCAAAGCTATGTATGAAAAGCATATGTGACAAAACTGTTCACACTAATGTCCTAACAACTATCAAGTTGCTTAATTTACATTTTTAAACAAGTTGGGGAAGCAACTCTCTAGTAGAATCTGATTTCCTCTCTTTTCAGTATTTTTTCTTCATTTTTATTTTAAAGTGCAACTGCAGCTGATCTGAAGTGATCTCCTTCCTGACACACAGCTTCCCTGACCTGTGAGCCATTTGTGGGGGTTCTGTTCCATTACTAGGATGAGGAACGGACTAGGACAAGGACAGTGGCATCACTACCAATGAGATGTCATGTAAAGCAGAAAGCTTAATCCTTACTCAGCAAGGCCCCCATGGCCTGAAGCAAAAAGCAAAAATCAGGTCTGGAAGAGCTACATTCGAAACCTGAAAAGCCTCAATGTTTGTTTCATTATACACTAAATATTTATAAGATTGACAAAAATCAGCATTCTACAGCATGCTGCCTTACAGAGAAAAATTAGCCAAGTGACAAAGGCTGTGCCTGTCGTACAGCCTCCATGTCAGGCTGTTAGCAAACCTGCCAATGCAGTCATGCTGGAGAACGTTGTCCACCATCCTCTAACCCATGTGCCCTCCTGTCTGAAGAGGTGGTTGACTTGATGACGGCAGAAAGCACCAATTGCTTGGCCTCCACAAGCAACACTTAGGGGGAAAAAAAGGCTCCTATACTGAGTGATGTGTGTATATAACTTAGAAGAAAGCTTTTCCCTTTTTTTGGTAGCCTGAGTTTCTCATGCACAGCCTGAAGATGTCATTACTAGTTCCCTTGAACTCATCAGTACTGATTTGTAGAAAATGGTTCGACGTTTTTGCATTTCTGTCTGACATTAATCGGGGTTAATTGATGATAATGGTAAGGGTAATTAGTTTTAACAGGCTCTAAGTCCCATACCCCAAGCCTCTTATGACTGAAATAGAACAGCAGTCAAAATGTGGCATGAAAAATAACATGGCAATATCCAGTTATCTGCAGTCATAGGGAGGTGGAGATTATATATGCATTTGTATGCACTTGCATATGTTTGCATGTATCAAACTGCTTTAGAAATAGTAAAGTCTTGTCCAGTATGCAGGTCGCTGCTTTATTTGTCATTGATATTGGCTGAAATGCAGCAAGCTGAGGTTTGGCCAACAAACACTCCAGCATCAGGTTGGGAAGTTGCACCACTTTGTCCAGGGAGAAACAATTCCTTAAACTATCATTTACAATTACATGAAGCCATGAGCTCCAAGTTTGCAAAGCTTAGCTAAATCTCGTAGGGCTTTTTTTTTTCTCCAAGTTGTGTGAAACATCCCACTTCAGAATAGAAGAGACCATAAAGTCAAAAGCAGAAGTTACAGTTCGACTAGTGCAGTGGCTTGAAACCTCCGGTGAGAGCTGTCACACTGAGAACTGAGATGACAACATGCAAAAATTAAAATACTTTGTCTCTTACTTGGTCTTCCCATCCCCACCCTGCCACCCTCCAGTCTCCTCTCCCGTCAGAGGTTTCCTATCACCCCTTGTGTTGGCATCAGGCTGCCTGGGGCTTGTCTCCCTAACAGTGCATTCAGGTGACCCACAGCAGCTGTACCAACCAGCCATCACCCATGTTCCTGCTAATCAGCAGAGACTGGCCTACACGTGTGCTGGGACATAGGTTTCCGCACATAATTAAAATTGCTATTGTATTGAAATATCAGGAAAAAAATGACCAAAAGTCAATGTTAGCCCAGTTTCACCTGCAAGCACAGTAAAGCACAAAAGATGGGTGAAACTATTGGTCTGTGAAATTCAACAGAGTATGGACAAAACCACATATCCTCTTTGTGCCTTAAGAGCAGTTTTAATTGTAGAGGCAGGGCCAAGCAACCATCTTGTACTGAGGTTAATGCACTTCACACTTATGAAATCAACTTGTCCTGGAAAGCCTGACAAATATTTGAGATTGAAACACAAATATTTGAGAAGACAGAAATAAAGGGAAGATGATCATGTCCAGGACTACAGCACAACAGTTACTGTCGTGACTTCTGTGGCTAGGCCGATGGAAGACAATTTGAGATATGATTGCAGTGTGACAAGGAAAGTTTATGGTTGAATGGTATAAAAGCCTGATCCTAAATTTTCCTAAAGTCTTTAAAACACATATTAAAATAGTAATACAGGCAGCAAGCACTTGTAATCCCACTGAGTTCAATTACTGCTGAATGTGCTCAGCACTTTTGAGCACTAAGCTATTTATTTACTTGTCTATATGTACGTACAGACACACATTTCTGAATCTTGTTTTAGACAAGCAAACTTGATGACACAGGGTTTAATCTTTCCACTATCTTACCCTAAAATATGATTATAACTCCTTTAAAATGAATAGTCTTCCTGTTCTACTGTTTTCATGGTAATAATCTGGGTTTTGGACACCAATAGCAAGACAAACTAGAGAAGATATTTTACAATTTCATTATCACCTACTTGAGCCTGGAGCATGAAAGCTGGATGACCACTTAGCTCACACTTGGGTTACAGAGCCAACATGAGTGAAAGGTGATTGTAATTCCAGTTTCAGCTCAAGGCTGAGAAATGAGGTGACTGTTAGCAAGGTGTCCTATCCCTCACCACCTTTCTGTACATTTTTTCCAGCAACTTTCAGTCTACCGATAACTTTACATAGCTAAGTTGCATCACTCAGAACTAAGTTATACCACTCCCGTACGTACAGGAATACACAATCCAATCCAAGGATTTTTAGGTGTTTTGTGCATGCTGGCACTATGAACATTGTCACAACCATCCTGTGAGAGTAATTGGGCATTACTACTATACAACATATTTCAAAGTCACCAGGGAACTTTTTGGGAGGTCTGGGCGTACTGCCAATTGTAATTTACGGTGTATTAGATGAACTTAATAGGTCATAAGACCAAAAGTAACTGGCTGTGATCCCACAGCCACACTGTGCAGTGCAGGTCAGAGGAATCCCCAGAATGAATTCCTTTTCTGTCTAAAGAACATCCCCATTTTGGAGAAAAGGTAAACCCCACACAATTTGATATGTCAACTTTCAGTTATGGGCAATCTGCAACAACTTTGGAAAGTTGTGCCAATTCCCAGTGACCTCATGGTTAAAACTAAAGAACAGATCAGCTCTAGCATAATAGAATATAATCAAATATTATCCCTGTTTTCCAAAATACACACAGTAATATTAGGATCCTAATTTAATAGATGAAATTTCTATATTTGAGTAAGTGTCCTGATCTCCAAAATACCATTTTCTAATGAAAACATCCTAACACAAAGTACTGTTGAATACTGATGAGACACTATTCAGGTAAACTCTCAACATAGCTAAATGTCACTTAAACGCTGTAGGGAAGACCTTTAGTGTTATTACTTGAGAAAAAGCAGACATGAACAATCTGAATCCTTAGAAAATGTCATCGTTGATGCTGCCTCTGTTATCCCACCTAGCACAGCATTTGTCTTTCAACTCACTTTAGACGCTGCTTCATAACAAATATTTTCCAGAACTTTTGCAAATACGGGATAATATAAAATATTGACTTCATTAATATTTATGATTCCAGGAAACCTGTGGCAGAAGAGGTTTCCAAATTAAGCCCCAGTTCTCCTTGAACCAGGCATCAGTATCATCAGCAGAAATGTTAATATGAACACTTGCCAGGGAAGCAGTCACAAACCTCTAGGCCTGGTTTGAAGAGAGTGAGCTCTTTTAACATATTTAGGAACATAAAGTGTTGTGGCAAATTTAAAACCAATAGTCCTTTCTCCTTGCTATAAGAAGAAAGTCTTTCCTTTTACTCATTATTTCTGGGTTTGCATCTAAGGAAGTACATCCTTGCAGCCTCCAATCTCAGTGTTTTTCTGAGTATTCAGGAGCTGGAGGATTCACTTTTTACCACAATCTCCTAATAGTGCTGGCAGCACACACCCACACTGATGAGCTCTCTAGCAGAATAGACCTATAGCACCCAAGCTCTTTGGATCTTCCCCAGAGGAAGTAAGTCACTTTAAAACTAAATAGAAGTTCAGGACTACGTGTCCTTAAATGTAATTCTTGACGCATTTTTACTAAATGTCTGCTCTTAGAAAGTTTTACTCCAGAAGCCTAATATACCCACACAAATGATTCAAAGGAGATGAGGTAAAAACAGGACTCTAAGGTGGAGTGGGTGGGGAAAGGCAAAGAGAGCACCAATACTGATAAGAGATCAAATTCCCTGATTTTGATGAAGCAAGCATTCACTGTGCTGAGAAAGATGTAAAGAAACTGAAAACATTTGTAGTGCACTATTCCATCCGTAAGCTGATTGAACAACTTCCAGGGAAGTAGTTTTCTACTGAAAGGTGCCAAGTCAATGAAATTTAGATGTGTGTCATGTAGTAGTAGCATAAATTGCTAACAAAAAGTTATCACAGCATCTTGATACTGTTGGAGTGGTGTGTTTTTAACCACACTAACGTCAAATGCGTATTTACTGACAAGAAGATATTGTCACTATGGATTACATTGTTTAAATTTCTCATCCTGATCTGGGAAGAAATTAAATTTCGATTTACCTTGCCTAAAGAGTGGACATTCTGTTCTTTGACTAGCTCTGTGTAGTATATCTCCATAAATGTGTTGCAGACTTGTTTGGTTTGCAAATAATCTCTCATTGCTCTTTTCCTTATTCAATTCTACATAATCCTGCTGGGTTCTTTTTCAAGAATACTCATTAATCATTTTTTTTTTTCCAAATCTCAGCCTGAGGTATTCCTGTGTAGCCTCGAGTTTTCTGATTGTGCTTTCTGTGACAGTTATCCTCTCTTTTGCCTTTGATATGTTCTGTGAATGGTTCTTAACAAACAATTCTGTTGATAAAGTACAAGAAAAAGAAATCAAAGTGTCTCTCAGCAGTGGTACTTCTTCAGGGCAAACAGGAATAAAGTACAGTAAAAGTGTATTTGTGTCACTCAAATTAACAGATGGGAGTCTGAAAGTGCTCTGCAAGAGATATGGTGAGAAAAGCCACCGCTTTAATGTAGGTTCATTTCAGAAAAGCACTATACTTAAGGAGAAATAACTCTATCCCACTAGAAGCATTTTTTGAGATCTAAATGACTATCTTTAGGACCATGAAAGTTACTCTTACACTAATAGATTGCAATTTTTTAAGGACAAGTAGAAATACAGAAAAAAAACATGGATACATGATTTCTCTGAACAGTGTGTTGATACTAAATACTGCAAATACAAGTATTTCTGGAGCTCATAGTTACCTTTTTTGAAAAGCATAGTCAATATGAGGAAAAATTTAGGGCCATTAGATTTGAGACCTCTGTGTGTTACTGGAAAAGAATGATGTCACATGTGGCATCAGCATTCTACTTGATATAAAAATTTGAATGCTGTCACAACAACATTAGATTAAAGAAGGAGAAATAGTGCAGTTCAGCATTCTGGCAGAAGTGGAACAGAGTATGATTTGTATTTCTTATCTCTGAAAGATCTCTTCTGCTTGCTAAGTCTCCTTGCTTCTTCATGTTATTTAAAAACAGTAAGAAATGTTTCAGTTCATTGCCAGCCTCATCACAGCAGTCCTGGGAAATATCTGGACAGGTGTCTGAAAACAAGCACACTGAAGAAGCTTAACTAGAGCAATTTTAATCAATACTATTTCAAATATAAACTGTCTTAATATAGGATTAAAAAAACTAGGAAAGTAGTGGAACTGAATGATATTCACCTGCATTCAAAACCACTCCAGTTAGTCTTGAACATTGTGTGATTTAACACATCTGATACTATTGACATATCACTATTGTGCTACATAAAAAGACAATACACAGACAGTGTTTTTCTGATTCTGATATCAACCCTAGACTGTAAATTGGCTGCACCACAAGTTCAAAGGAGGGGAAAAATATTTTAAAATCAATAGTTTGATGCTGAACTGATGGCTAAGCAGAGTATGCCACAGGTAAGTAATAGAGCCCATTTTGTTCAGTATCTTCATCAGCAGATTTGGTAACAACAGAGCACATCCTCAGCAGATCTATATGGAGGTTCAGCCCAGAAACACCTTGAGAAACTTAACTGACCCAACAGGAGCCTCAAGAAGCTCAGCAAAAAGCACAAAGTCTTGCATTGTGGATGTGGGGACCCTATGTGTCAGTACAGCTGGAAGACAACTGGCTGAGGAGCCGTCCTGCTAAAAAGGCCCTGGGGGTTGCAATGAACATTAAATCAAACGTGAGCCAACCCTGTGCCGTCATTGTCAACGCAGGAAACTGGTTCTGTGCTACATGAGATGAAGTTTTACTCTCATTGCTGTTGAGACAGCAGTTGGAGTATTGTGTCCTGTTTTCAGCTTACCAGTTCAAGAAAGATGCTGAGAAACTGGAGATGGCTGGGTCATAGAGCTGCTCCTCAGAAGCTATGTGCTAAGACAGCTGGACTTAGTCTAAAGAAGAGAAAACGAAGGGATAATTTGCTAATAGCCTACAACTGCATGAAAGAGTTAAAAGACAATGAAATTAACCTCTTCTCAGCAGCAGCAGACAGTATAAAATAAGGAGAAATGCCCAAAATCTGCAGCTTGAGAGGTTCAACAGGAAAAATTTATTCACTAGGAGACTAGCACTGGAATTTTGAGATGATGGCAATTTTTGAAGTGTTTTCTTGGCTACATAAAGTCACTGCTAAAATCTCCTCCAGTATTGGAGACACGTGTTTTTAAGTGGTTGAAGTAGATAGTGTTTTGGCAGTGGTTGAAGTAGACAGCCTCCAGGGGTCCCTAATAATCAACACTTTCACAACACTGCCATCAGTTGCTGATGGTCTGTCTGCAGCTTTTATCAAGAACATAGAACTGGCTTAACCCAGTTCTCCTCCCTCTATTCCAGTTGAAAGAACTCTCATAGCAGACAACTCTTCTTTCATCTCTCAAGACTGATCTAATTTTTCCAACACTAACACCAACCTACTTTGGAAGCATGTGAGGCAACACATTGAGTGCCTCAAAGCAATCCCTGAAAAGCTCCCAGTCAGCAAAACAACTATCTATTTCTACCACCCTCATTAATATACTCTAGATTTAGTGGAGCCTTGCTGATTTTAACAGGACTGTTCATCATAGATCTAGGGTAATAGGGAGTCCTCAATATAGACAGCCTCTATTTCCATCTCCAGTAAGAGTACATGCAGGTTTTTACATTTATAGTATTTAAATGTCATAATAAAGACTACTTTAGAAACACTCATGTTAGAATAGAATTTGAGAGCATCCTCAGTTCTGTGCAGCTTTAGTTTTCATATATCCCTGGGAAATTCTTACTGGTCATGAAAAATGTTCTGGAGAAAAACTTTGTTTCTTTAAAAGTTTCAAACTTCTCAAGCATACTTTTTGGACATTTGCCTAGGTGACAAGTTTCCATACTAGGAAAGCAAAGGGAGATTAAAGAGAAATGTTAATTTCAAAATATAAAATTTTTGAAGTTTTCCTTTATTTCTCATAGGACTGACATCAAAAGAAATTATTGAACTTAAGACAGATGTTTCAGTTGATCCATCCTGAAGTATTCTTAGTGGATGGAGATTTTAGACATTGGCTTTTGTCACCAATGTGGGATAAAGATTTTTTCAGTTTGAAAGTTATCCTTACACATGGAAATCATATCCTGCTTCATTCCACTTCAGAATTTCAAGTTAATGCTATATATGCCATCATGAAGATGGCAGCTATAAATTTATGCACAGCAATACATAATTCCTAATTATTAGGAAATATAAAGGCTTATCATATTTTTTTTTTCTGTAGTCATTTATATTCCATAGATTCTTTTCATAAATGTCTGATTAGGAGTGGAAGTATACAGTGTAAACAATGCCAGTACTACTTTTTCTTCCTATTGTGAAAGCTGGCCTCACTCCTTTGAGGTTAGAAAAACTTGACAGCCTTATATCGTATTGGCCATGTCTGTGGTGCAAAGCAGCCTGTCACCTGCGTTCTGCAAGTTTTTACCATACAGTTCTCCAGACTACAAGGAAAAAAAGAAATCCAGTCAGTCAGCATCCTTAAACCGATAAATACTTCTCTTTCATTAGGTAACTTACATTTAAAATATAAATCAATTAACCTTAGTTTCATGAGGAATTTAGGGGACTTCTTCCACAAAAACAAAGTAATTTTTATGACAGGTTTTCAGATGTGGAACCAGACATCAGCTCAGCTGGTACAGGTCTTCAATTATTGAAAGGTTGAGCACTTACTGTGTTCTACTGGTTTTATACTATTCTTGAGAAAATTATATGATTGAGAAAACCCATGTGTTTCCATTAAAGGTATCCTGAAAGGGGGAAGTGGGACCTCCAAGTGTGTTGATATAGTCATTAGCTTTTTTTTTTTAGATTCCACTTGCTCACGGAAAGTAGAATTAGATTTTCCCATAAAAATGTCTCAATAATGGCTTGCCTTATTTTCAGGGGATAAAAAAAAGTCAGAGAATCACATCTACGAAGTGTTCCTTTGCCCTCCAGAACATCTCACAGACTGCTACAGCACGTATCAAGTGGAGCCACAGTGTCTGCTGATGTTCAATGTTTGCTCTGGGTGGGAAACTTCAGAGCCTGGCAGGGGGCTTATGCTGTTGCCATGCAGAAGCAGAGGGGAATATTCGATCCAGTGTTGTTTCAGTTCTGCAACTATCTTCTGCTAAGCCTGGTATGTGTAAGATAAAGTTATTTTAATCTGTTGCTTACTCCTTTGTTTCTTGTTTTATTTTTAGCTATATAAAAGAAAAATGTTTGAAGTAATGAAGACCAGCTGCTATAGTATTGCTGACTTGTTAGGACACTATTTCAAATGCCTGTTGTATTCCTTTATCTGCAATTACAATACCTTGTGGAGCCTCAGTTGCAGCAGCACCAACCTATAATTATGATCATTCAATCAATATTATAGATTTAAGAAACAAGTAGCTTTTCTTCTGTTCCTTATCTTGTAATCAGAGTAATGTTCTGTATATATACAGACATACTCTTGACATCTGTTAGGTTTTTCTTCCTCCTTTCAATGCTGCACATCAGCTCATCACAGGATAATTCCAGTTTCATTCAAGGTGGGAAAATTCCTACCTCATTAGGAAAAAAAATCCACAAATAAACCAAACCAAAGAACTAAGACACCAGAAAAGGCAGTATATCAAAGCCTAGCTGGGAACAGCACAAAAAAGCTTTCAGCCTCTATGGTTGTGTGGGAGCAGATGTCTTGAGGAATGCAGACTTTGGGCACCAAAGAGTAAAATGTATACCTGCTCTTAGCTGTATTCATTCCACTTCTGTGAGAAAACACGTCTTGTTCCCAAGCAGATTTGTATCTCCTCCACATGGGCATAATGCAGCCCCTTCAGACCTCACAAAGCCACAGTCCTCCTTTCCTGTCATGCACAAGCGCCTCTGCTCACACTACTCCCTTCATAAGAGCCTTATACCAGGCGCTGAAAGTGTTGTCCAGTTCCTGGGATTGCTTCCCTCAGTTTCTTTAACTAAAGGTTGCATTTGCTACACCCAGCTGAACACGAGAGCAGGCTGCTGCTGATCACAAGGGCCATCGCTGTAATCAGGAAGGGAAGGCAAAAGCTTCCACCTTCACTTGAACAGGAAACAAAGGAACACTGTGGGCAATGAAGACACCCAGTCTCCTGCATATCTGGTTCACAGGATGAGAATCTTAAGCACCCATAGAAGCAAGATTTAGCATGAGTTTTTCCTGTGACTAATCACTCCCCTATGGAGTGGTGCATTATATATATACACAACGCTGCAATAGAGAAGAGTTTATATTTCAGGTTTTCCTTTAGCAGAGACAACAGTAAAGCCCTCTGCCTGGCCACCTCCTCTTTGAAGCTTGTAGATATTAAATCTTTGAGAAAACTATCCTCCAATAAGTTTGATGGAAATAGGTCGGTAAGCTCACAAGATTTTGTGGATAGAGACCTATGTAGTCTCTCTGGGCAGACAAGGAGTTGGCTGGCAAAAGCAAAAGTCTCCACTATTGCTAGAGTTTGTCATCACCTCCCTTGAAGACAGAGTTGCCAAGCAGATGAAACAGTGATACAGCTTGACTGGCCTACTTGTTCTGGTTGAAAAAAATTACCACTATCCAAGCCTGCCTCCAGTGGTAACTTCATTGTGTCTTCTCCCTTCCCAGCCTCCATTTAGGCGCAGTGCATTGCTGTGGTACCTCAAGCACTGCATGCTTGAATGCCATTGACATAAGCAGTTTCAGAGTGCCCTTCTTAAGTACTCTGCCCATGAACTTTGAAATTGTCTACAATCTATGGTATAAGATATGAAGACTCCCTTGATTTGTATTTGTATTTGTATTTGTATTTATGTCTACCAAGTGGGAAGCCAAAAGGAAAGTTCAATCTCCCTGCTAACAGCTTGCCCTCCTTCCTCTGTAACTTCCCTAGGGATTCTTCTGCTCTTGGCTGGTACCTCAAGAACTGTACCGCTTCTCCTGTCCTCGTTCATTGTGCTTTCTTCACTGATTATAACAAGACCTGAGTGAGAAAGAAAAACCTGGGTGAAGGTAACGAGGTCATCAAGTGCTGGGGTAGCTTCCCAGTGGAGATAAGCAGGTATAGCCCTACACTATTAGAGTGATGTTCATTTGCATCATCTGCAGATCCATCTGCAGCCTTCAGAGCGAAAAAAGTTCTTTCTGAAATGAAGAGAAGATAAAGGCCATGGCCAGTGGACTGAGCCTCCCTCTCTTCTGCCCAGCTAGGTGACAGATTCCTTTTTTCTCCACAGTAAATGTACACCTTAAGATATCCATTGTGAAATGTTGTTTGAGATTCTAGTGTATTACCTATTGTTATTGAATCATATCCAGTAAATCAGAGTTAGGAAAGTCAGGAAAGGGAGGTGATGTCAAGAATGAAGCAGCACAGGACAAGGATCAGGAGCTGTGCACTGAAGACTAGATTCTGCTGAGAGTTATTTAGCCCAGTCTGGCTGCAGATTAAGTGAAATCTGGCTTTGTGAAAAGTGCTGAAGCAACTTTTTGTCATCAATTATATAAATGCTTTTCTATCATACAGTTGCTTGTTGGGTAAGCAACATTTACTATGGTAGTACTTATTTCTTTATCGTCATTATCATCTGTGTGCTCATAAACCTAGAATGGTACCATAAGAAGAGGATTTTAATGCTGATGGAAACACAGTTGGATGTCAAGATTATGTAGCAGAGTTCCCATACACATGGATTACCCTTTCTCATTGAACAGAAGGTAGCTACTTTTGAAACCCTGAAACAAATAGTGATACTCTACTGTAGCTTGAAATTATGAAGTCATGGGATAAATCTGAGATATTGCCCCTAACTGAAGGGTAATACAGGTCTCTTCACATAAATGGGAATTTTGCATAGGCAACTGAATGGATAAAGTATTTAGGGGTAGGAATAAAATGAAACCCGAATACAAGAGGCAAATTTAATTTAGAAACAGGGATAAGTATGATAAAAATGGATCTAGGCAGATGGAACAGACTGAAACATCTCTCTAGGGAAAGGTTAATATTGTTAAGATCAATATCCTAAACTACCATATATTTTTAGCTCCTTAGCAGTATAGGCATCATATGGTTTCCAGTAAGGTGGTCCTATTGGTTTACTCTCCAAGTGAAGCTTCTTTCAAGGAGCTTACAAGATCTAGCATTACCAAAAAGTGTGTTTCATCTCAGAAAATGAATAGGGATTGCTTCATTTGTATCAAAATGATTCCTCACAATGTTTGCAATCCACAGACTACAATACCATGACAGGATAAAAGCTATAGGTAAAATAACTAGAAAACTAAGAAAAATAGGTGGATGCTTTTCCCATTCTCTTCCCTGAGGCATCTAGTCATTAAAAAATACTTGGCAAGTACAAAAGGTGTTGCAGGGCAGTATTAGAATTTGCTGATTTGTTGTTGGTTTGAGTAAGTTTTAGTAACACTGGTAAGAACTTGTCCATTTTATATTCAGCTACTCCAGGCACTGTCTGTAACACAGCATAGAAGCCTTTCAAAAAGGCAGTATAAGAGTCCTGTTCGGGAGGTGATGGGATATGCGGTTCCTAACTGAAAGCTGGGGGAAAACAGTTCTGCAGAAAAGCCTAAAGAATAGATTGCCCCCTGTCAACAGTCTCGCCTTTGTATTTCAAAGGCGTCAAATTCTGACTCCACCCCATTCCACTTGGTGTTTCTCTATAGGGGCTTTTAGCAAGTCCTTCAAATGTTGCATCTGGCCCTGCGGGGCACAACTAATGCAGGGAGAGCCTTTGGCATGAACTTCTTACCACAGTTTGTCTGTATTCTGCATAGGCAGGTTTTCCATCTTTTCCTGATGCTTCTTGGTGGACAGGCAAAGGGTTTATTGCTTGACTCAAGAACCCAAAGAAGTGTTTGGTGGAAACTTGACAGCTGATATCCATCACATTCCCAATGTGGCCTTACTCAAACCAAGTTTTTTGGATCCTGCCTCAAAATTCCACAAAATCTTTGGCTTTTCCTAATGTGATTCCTGTGACAAGGGCTTCTGTTCAGCAAAGCCACTCTGAAGGTAAAAATGTGCCTAATGGTAAACTTGGCCTTCAATGCTTTCCTGACTGGGGAAATCAAATAGAAGCATGGAAATGTAAAGGCTTCTCTGATGAAGTGGCAGCACACAAAAACCATCTTATTTTTATCTATAATTCTAGAATCCAGGGATAATTAGAGCTGTATTTGTGAGGAACTATGTGCATAACCTTAGATTCCAAACCAGGTATAGAAACCGTAAGCCCAGTTCACTCCTGTACTACTTTATTGTGACACCTGTTATCAACCTGCTGACACCAAGAGACCAAGGTGGGCACAATGAGCAAACACCTTATGTAAGCTCTTGGATGCTGACTTTGCTGTCTCTCCTTATTTGTGGTTTTCTCAGAGGAAAAAAACCAGAGTATTGAAGTTTGAGATTATCCTCAAAGTCTGAAGGGGTTCCGAGGAGGAGATTCTGATTTGGTCTGCGTATGTTTTGAGTTTCAGTTTTTGCTTTGCTCTTAATATGTGAGAATAAGTTTTTGAACAAGCTAATAAAGGTTTTTCCTCTACTTACAATGATGTCCCTGTCCTGCCTTCCCTGCTCACCTTTCCCAAGCAAAGACATAGCCTGCTATCACTGATTCCTTGTGTTTTAAAATAGGGTTGTAGATTATAATCTGGTTTTATATAACACTTCTTTTTACCTCTTTGTTAATGCAGTTCTTTCCACCTTTTCAGTAACCAAATGAACCAGACAGCAAATATCATTGTGATCACCCGAATGTGTTACTGCCTGTCTGAAGGAACACTTTTCATAAGCACCTACTGACAGATCACACTTCATTAAATACATGTATAATGCACTGAAGAAGATTATATAAATATGCACCTACAATAGGGGACTTCTGAATACTCAGAGAAAATGCATGCATGCCTAGCGAGACAACCCAATCACCTTCTGCTTGCATTAAAATTGTGTCTAAAACTGGCAGCAATATGTCAATCAAAAATCACCTGCTGCACCGAGCCAGAAATGCATGAAGTCTGTATTACTCAAATCATCACAGGACAAAATGCAGTTTACTTGCCTATCCTGTCCTGTGCTAAACATCTTTCTCTCACTCTCCAGGGTGGAACAACAGACTTCACCAGTTGTCCCGTCAGTCAGAGCTTTACGAGAACATGGTTCTCGTGCTTTAGATTTCAGTGAGACAAACTCAGAATGAATCCGCTGACTGTGCATTTGCGCCCAAGGTAAAGAAATGGGAGACAGACTTCATATTCACAAAGCCACTCTACAAAGGCATTCAGATCTTCCTGATTCTCTTAATTTCCTGCTGAAGAAAAGCAGCCCTTTCACTGAAGGCCAAGGAAAACACAAGGTGTATCTTAGATATCGCTGGGATAAATATGACAATTACTTGGCCACCTAAATTCAGTACACAAATCACAAGATATCTTGGTTGACTTATGATTGGTAATACATTATAAATATTTTTTTGTTCCTATTTGTTTCACTAAGAAATGTGCATGCCTTTGGGAGAAAAAAAAACATCATTCTTTGGTTTAGTTACTCTTATTTATACTAATATATGCAGTTTAAACAGTATATGTGGGATTTAAAGATAAATTGCATCAGGTTCTCCAGATGCTGGAAATAACTTACGTTGCCTGTCCTGCAGCATTACCGTTTGTTTATCATTTCAAAGTTCACAATGTAATTACCTCATTATTGGTTCATCTGATTTCACAGAGAAATGACAATCCCTAGCTGCTGAGGTCATGGCCCATCAAAAATTATACTGTCTCTAATTTTATATCCGATCTCTGGTAGATCTTAATTTGCTTATCTCAGTTCTCATGTATTGACTAAATTGCTGAATTCTATTAAAATCTCCACCAGCTGCCCAAGATTTAAGACTGAACTACTGAATTGAGACTTATTAAATTATTAAAACATTATTGCCAATGTGCACCAGTAAAACAATAATTAAAATATACAAGATTAATATGCCTTTTAGTTTCCTGTATACTATTTGAATTCAACCTGAATGTGGCTCTGTAAAAACATACATAAAATATCCTATCACATCAGTTAGCATGACAAAAACAAGTCTCTGTAGATTTTTTTTTCCTTTACACAGTTACACTGACCTTAGCTGCAAGAGCTTTGAGAAATAAACGTAATATTAAAATCATTCTGCAAACTTTCTTGGGTGGAGAGTGTGATATTTTTCAAGTTGTAATTTCCTACATAATGCTTCAAATTGAACCCTCTAAAATGTTATCCTGCTGTACATACTGAAGATCGCTTTCTCTAAAGAGTTGTACTTAATACGGTGCTTAGCCTCATGCTCTTATCTCCAGGTGTGTCTGTGTTCCCTACACAAAGAGAATGGCAGATATTCTGGTGATGGTCACTTTTGGATTCAAGGTTTCCATATTTGACACTACTGCAACGTTTCTGTTGCTGGAGGAGGGAAGGAGTTTGCACAAGCAGACAAAAGCAGTATTTAATAAATCCCTGTTGACCAATCATCGTTTGGCCTGGCAGGTCATTGGGAAATTTGACCTCTTCACATCCCACTTGATCTTCCTGTATCCTTGCTGTGTGAGACTGTTGACCCCTAGCAGATCCCGCCTGAATAGATAGCTCATCAGAAGTATTATCTTACTCTGCTACTCTATCATAGTGCTAAGCGCTATATGTTTCTACTACTTGTCTTTCCACAAAACTCTTGCTTCTGACAGCAGCTGCATCTCTGCCACCACTGGGATCGTAACAGTTAAAAAGACTATCAGCACAAGTGAGAGCAGTGGTAGTTGCTGCATCTTCCTCACTACACACAAGTCTCTAACTTTGAAGAGGTGTTGAAGCTAGACTTGTGCTCCCAGTGCCTATTGACCAGCACCTCTGCTTCACCACTTTGTCACAGCAAAACTAATCTAAAGCACACATCTGTAAAAGATCATTGCCTTTCTGTAGAGAAGGTTCCCAAGGTGACTTGCAGCCTTATTTCCTACTAGAGCACAAAGGTAGTCTCTAAATGAAAGATGTAATAGAGAAAATAGACCTTCTAAATATGCCCAGAAAGACTATAATCCTTCACTGGAGGAAAGGTTTAACTTCTCATTACCGTTTTTCTTACATAGCAGAAATACACTCAAAGTCAAAGAATTTTGCAGTATTCATCACCAAAGGGGAAAAAAAAAAAAAAAAAGGAAAGAAAAAAGATGCCTACCAGCACCTCCCACAGTGCTGCTAACTGGGTGTGCATGGAAGTCAAGAGATGATTAATCACAGGGCTGAAAGATCAGGTTTTCATAAGCTGTTTTAGAAATTCTTGGTACTTCATCATCAGCTTGGTACTGTGCAGCAAAGTCAGGCATCCGAATCAACACACTCTGAGGTCACTTGCCTCTCATTCCTTGCTAGAGGTAGAACTTTGGTTTCTTTTGTTCTTGCAAGTCATTTGGCAGTTTGTTCAAGATCTGGCACTGCATTACTTTCCATCTGCGACTTCACTTGTGCATCTCATTAGCGATAGCCTCAGAAGTACCCTGTTACAATGCTTCACATTCAGCATTTTCTGTAGCTTGACCTGTTTCAGGAAAGTGAGGAGATCTTGCTACATGCTGGTTTGTGGGGCCAGGAGGGAAGAAGGGAAAATATACTGCTGTGGCAAAGTGTCATTTATATCACATGTTAGTCCGCTGGATAAGGAACCAAAACCCTATCACTGTGACTATAGAGTAGGAAAATACATAAGAAAATAACAGTCCATCTGTAAAGGGTAGAAACTAATGTAGAAAGGCACATGGGAGGTTGCTGAAATAGCACATGGTACAAGCACATCAAGGAGGCACTGAGACTGTGTGGTGAACTTCCTGGGGTTTTAGATATGATATGCTGAATGCCAGTTTTTGTAGTGTTCTGCACTGAAACACCTTAAGCATGGTCTTAATAAACTTTGTACAAAATATAACAACTCTATTCCCCACTTTTCCTTGTTGCGACAGTTTGGAGCAGACCCAACATGAAGATAAACTAAGCTTTTAAGGGAATCATGAGGGGAGTGTCAGTAAAATTTGCATCTCACAAAGTAGAATACATGTAGAGAGCTTATCTGTAAAGCATTTTAAGCTTCCAGCTCTTCCTCTCTGGTCCATTCTTCAGCTAAGTTACATGGTTCATAATTAAAAGCAAAGCAAAACAAAATTCCACCTGGCATTTGTGCTTCACCCTTATAACAATTAAAAGAGGTTCTCAGCCTGATGGAAGTGTCATTCATTTGTGCTTGAAGCTACACAATGCAGGGCAAAGTGATCAAATATAAAGCTAAAGATCATCTAGTTCCACCTCCTCTGCCATGGGCAGAGACATCATCCACTAGATCAGGTTGTTCAAAGTCCCATCCAACCTGGCGTTAAACACTTTCAGGGAGGGGGCATCTACAACCTCTCTCGACAACCTGTTCAGTGCCTCACTAGCCTCACAGTAAAAAGCGTCTTTGTTACATTTATTCTAAATTGCCCTCTTCCAGTTTGAAGCCATTACCCCTTTCCTATCAATACATGCCCTTATCAAAAGTCCCTCTCCATCTTTCCTATAGGCCAACTTTAGGTATTGGAAGGCTGCTATAAGGTCTCCCTGGAGCCTTCTCTTCTCTGGGCTGAACAACACCAACTCTCTCATCCTGTCTTCATACAAGAGGTGTTCCAGCCTTTGTGGCCCTCCTCTGGCCTTGCTCCAACAGGTCCATGCCCTTCTTATGTTGGGGACCTCAGAGTTGAACCCAGTACTCTAGATAGGGTCTCATAAGAGCAGAGTAGAGGGGGAGAATCACCTCCCTTGACCTGCTGGTCACACTTCCTTTTTCCCCTTTTTAAAAAGGAAGGTTATGTATCCTCTTTTCTAGTCAGCGGGAGCTGCACCAGACTGCTATGAATTCTCAAATATGAAGGGTAGTGGCTGACCCACCTTATCCACCAGTTCCTTCAGAACCGACCACATCTCATTAGGTCCCATGGACTTGTGCACCTTCAAACCCTCTCTTCTCCTACAGCGGAAGGTTCTTCATTTTCCCAGTCCCCGCCTTTGCCTTCTGTGACTTGTATGGGTGATTGGAGCACTGGCCAGTGAAGATTGAGACAAAAAAGTCATTGAGTACCTCAGCCTTCTCCATATCCTGGGTAAATAGGTCTCCCATTTCCTACCAGAGAGGATCCACATTTTCCCTAGTCTTTATCACTGATGTACATATAGCTGTACATGTACATGTACTGAACATGAGCCAGCAGTGTGCCCAGGTGGCCAAGAAGGCCAACAGCATCCTGGCCTGTATCAGAAATGGTGTGACCAGCAGGAGTAGAGAGGTGATTGTGATTGTGCCTGTACTCAGCACTCGTGAGACCGCAGGAAGAAGTTCTTTACTGAAAGAGTGGTTAAGCACTGGAACAGGCTGCCCAGGGAGGTGGTAGAGTCACCATCCCTAGAGGTGTTAAAAAAACAGGCAGATATGGGCGCTCCAGGACAGGGTCTAGGGGTTAGGGAGATGTTGGATGAAGGTTGGACTAGATGATCCTAGAGGTCTTTTCCAACCTAAATGATTGTATGATTCTATTATATAGAAGCTTTTCTTGTTGCCTTTGATATCCTTGGCCAGATTTAATTCTATCAGGGCTTTGGTTTTCCTAACCTGATCCCTGGCTGCTCAGAGAATTTCTCTGTATTGCTCCTAGAATACCTGTCCATGCTTCAATCCTCTGTAGGCTTTCTTTTGTGTTTGAGTTTGTCCAGGTGCTCCTTGTTCATCCATCCTAACCTCCTGGCGGTTTTGCCTGACTTCGTCTCTGTTGGGATGCATCTCTCCTGAGCTTGGAGAAGGTGATCCTTGAACATTGACAAGCACTCTTGGGCCCCTCTGCCCTCCAGGCCTTTATCCCATGATACTCTACCAGGCAGATCCCTGAAGTGACCAGTCTGCTCTCCTGAAGTCCAGGGTAGACTGCTTGCTGTGCACCCTCCTCCCTGCCCTAAGGACCTTGAACTCCGCCATTTCATGGTCCTTGCAGCCAAGGCTGCCTTTGAG
>VZZY01006862.1:1210-76101 GCA_013400335.1 Eurystomus gularis | reverse complement strand
CCCCTCCCCCACACGCCCTGCTGTCCGCGCACAAAAAAGTGGAATAGCTCTAGCTGTCTCGCTGTGGCGGTCTGAGCACTGCTTCCAGGTTTGCCGCATTTAAATCTGCCGCGGGTTCCCCAGGAACGCCCCCAGCCATGTGGCCCACTCGGACTCTCTCTCAAGAGAGACGCAGACTCCTGCCGGGTCTCTCCCCCCTGCCTCGGGCTTCCCTGGGTCAGGGAACCCCTGTCCACCTCAAAAACCTCGAAAATGGAGGAAAAAAGCACGGTACTTGGCAACGGAGCTTGCCGGTGCCGGTGTCTCGCTGTGGTGGTCTGAGTCAGAAGAGTATCTGACCACTCTTCAATGGCTGCCACAGACTGTCTTGCAGAACATAGGCTGGCAGAGGGAACGTGTGTCTTAAGAATGTCACAAGCACACTCAAGAATTCAAGTAGATATAAAAGAAGCACCTCAAGCTAGCTGTCTGACAGCTTACCTCTTAGCTCCACCAGCATCTGGTGAAACAATGGTGCAATTCTTCCACTCTGCAATATTCTCTTTGATCCATTTCAGTACAGCAGGCTCAGCATATAAGTTATCAACAGGGATATCAAAAAAACCCTGCAAGGAAGATGACAGGAACAGATGTAGCTGAAGGCCACATTCCAGAAAAACATTGGAAGATGCCTTCTATATGATCACACATGCAGCCACCACCTTTCCACAGTTTTCATCTTTCCTTTCTATTTCCCCTAATGTAAGGGCAGTAGCCTTTGGGTTATGCTGAACAGTAATGTAGGAAGACTTCAGAGACAAAGTTTAGCAGCATAAAGAATGCTTCACATCTGACATCTTCACAACAGGGAACTAGTTCTACCTCAAGGGGATGCAGAAAACCAGCACCACACAGTCATTTTTGGAACAGCTAGTACAAAGTCAAAGCTCATTATCTACACTGTTTGCACCTACAGGAAATCTGTGAAAAAGGTGTGAGTAACATTTGTTTTTAAACTAATGCAGCTGGTTCCACAACTTTACACTGACCCAGCAGACTCCTCCAGATAAACCTCAAAGGTCACTAAAAGCCAGAAGTTAATCCTAGACAGGGAGTATTAGGCAGGAGAGTAGGGGCTGCTACTCTAGAGGAATGCTTCAAGGTACAGGGGTAAAAGATCCTTCCTACCATCATTTCTTCTGCACTCAGAAACCCAGCAACTACAAGAATCAGGCAGAAACCAACCAGATGCTGGAAGCTTATACACACAAACCCAATTATCCAATTGAATCTCACCATTGCTGCTGGTGAAAGGTTAACCCCATGGCACACATCACAACTCCAAGCCTCTCAGGGAAAAGGCATACCTCCTTGGGCTCTGTTATTTATTTCATGATCTTTCTGAAATTCTTCTCAGCTGTGCTACCACAGATTTTTTTTTCCATCTGAGACAAAGTATTTGTGGGCAAATTATACTGATATTACACTGAGGTATGAATGGCTGCATTTTCGACAGTTAAAATGACAGCCAACCCACCTACTTCACCAGGCAGTAGACACCTTACCCTTCTGAATTCAAAGAGTTTGCAGCAACCCAATAGATATCCTCCACTACCACACTCCTCTAGTTGCACTGAGTTGGTTTCTTTATTTCAGAGCACTTGCTCAAGGTGGAAAGAAACAAGACTGGTAATTAAACACCCTGCTGTCCCTCTTCTCCCTAGTATATGCTCTTGCTACTTCTCTTACACAGCTCTGGTCAAGATTGCAACTGCTTTGTCTGACTATTCTGTTCATTAAGCCAGCAAAACCCATGAATGTTTTTCAATTCACCAGCAAATTGGGAGAGAACCAAAGCCAACTTATGGCAGAAGGGTAGCACCAAATGAATACAAATGGGATCGACCATCTTGTTAGCAGCAAGCTATAAGACCAGTGGTCCTGGTCAACTGAATCCTCACAAGCAGCTGTGCCAGTACACCTGGAGGCAGAGCTAACCTCAGGGCTGCAGTATTACCAGTGACTGTGTCAAAACTACCGCTCTCTTCTCTCTGATGATTCAGTAAATATGAGAAAGCTCTACCCAATCACAGAATCACACAATGGTAGGTGTTGGAAAGGACTCTGGGGATCATCTAGTCCAACCTCAATATTTAAAAAGATTCTTGATAAAGCCATTCTCCACCTTGAATTCCTCCAAGGACCAGTTAAGAACACAGTGTTACTGTGTGGCAATAAAGCTGCCAGATAATTTACTAGCCAAACATTCATTTATACATTACAAAATATGCTTAGTCTGATCAAGAACAGCGATCATTTCACCTACAGACGAACCCATCTTTCCCTCCTCTTATGACTGATGCTACAAGTCCCTTCCAGTCTCACATTCCCAAGTCCTGATCACTGCTGTGTCTAAAAGAAAGCAGAATGCTGTGAAGCCTGCAAGGCAGTAAAGAGGCTCAGACTGGAGCAGGTAACCTACCTGAATCTGAGATGCATGCAAGTCCATGGTGATTATATGATCTGCACCTGCTACAGACAGCATGTTTGCAACCAGCTTGGCAGAGATTGGAGCTCGACTCTAGTACAGGAAAAAAAACAGTATTTAAGACAAGTTCCACTCCTTCATCAAGATGTCAGTCTTCCACTTCTAGGCAATGATTCACAAGCAGTTACTAAAAGAAGCACTCATTAACATTACATCTTTTCATCAACTGGTGATTACAGCTTGGTGTATTTTCAAGAAGAACTAGATCTTTATGAAAAGATGAATTTGCAGTCTGATACCCTAAAGGTTTAAAGGAATTAAAATAAAATTTTATTTCCTCTTCCACATATTCAGCTTTATCTAATTCCTATCCAGCATTCAGGACATTCAAGGTGGGCATTCATCTTCCCAGCAGAAACCTTTACCGCATCCCTTACCTTGTCCTTTTTGTCTTGCCGAGCATAAGGGAAGCAAGGTATGACAGCTGTGACTCTGCTGGCTGAGGCAATCTTACAGGCATTTATCATGATAAGGAGCTCCATCAGATTGTCATTGATTTCACCACAGCCACTCTGCACAATGTAGACATCCTCCCCGCGTACACTCTCACCTATTTCCACACTGCAGAAAGGTAAGGAAAGAAGAGTTGTATCCAAATCCAAATTAAAACACAGCCATTGCATATGCCTGTAAAGCAACCAAGGGTTTGCATTCCCAAGGGTCTGTGGGTGACAGCACCATATTATCAAGGGCGTTAAGCAGGAACACTGTTGCTTATTTGCTTAGTAACTATCGAATTTAATGGTTCAGCCAGTAGGGCTAAAAGCACTCAGTGTGTACTCTCAATCTCAACAAAAGCTGACCATGTAAACACCCCACAACATGTCTTGTTCCCCCTAAGTCAGAAGTACCACCATCTCAGCTAAAAGCAAGCGTACAAAGGAAGCAAGGATGATGGCAAGTCAGCAGAGAAAGCAGAGTCAAACATCTACCAGAAGCTATGCTGCAGCCAATTATTAGATTTAGAGTCCTAACAGCTATTCACTGGCATAATCTTACCGATCAATATCCATTATCAAACTGCTGTCATCTTTACTGTACACTGACTTACTGCATACACCAATCTCTTATGAAGAATTTTAGCCAGCATGAGAACTTTCTGCTGGGTGTCTGAATCAACAGTAGTTAGCATGCAAGTGCCATCCCCAACTATACTAACAGTCTAATATTAAGCTGAATCAAGACATTCATTATACAAAAGTATCTATGACCTATTTTGTTAAAACAATATTTTTTCTGGGAAGCACCTGATACCAGTTTATTAAAGTACATAAGATGTCTATTAGGTCTTAAGGTCACATTACCTACTGACATAAGAATCTGCGAGCTAGCCAGCTGGATGGATAAGAACAGTTAATAAAGAGCAGTGAGAAGAGCGCAATGGCTGTAAATCAAGCAGACTCTTATTACAACTCTCCTCTACAACCCTTTGTACTACCTCTGAAGTTTTCAGTAACAATCAATACCATGCAATAGAAACATATTCTACATCATGTGTGCAACCTGGATTCTCCTGGAAAAAATTACTGCCTCCAGAAGAAAAGGAGTGGGTTGGAGCTATCATTCAAGGTTCTTTGTATTATACGGTGTGGTGTATACATGCTTAGTGTATTTCTCTAAACTAAAGAGATCTGAATAATTTTTAGCCACTCCTTTCTTTTAGCTTCTTCAAATAGGAAGGTAGCAAGACTTATAAAGCACAGATAGAAAACAAGACAAATCTTAGGTTTCAGAGCTTGAGGGGAAGGCAGACTGCATGACTGTAACTGCATCTGGGGCTGAAAGGTGCTGTCAGCCTCTGATCTTTCCTGAATAATTTTACCAATACCTTTAAGACTCTAATGCTCTTAAAAGTAGTTTAAAGGCATCAGCTACACCCTAAGCTCAAAACAGTCAAGCCTCAAGTCATCACAGTCTAGGCTAAGCATGCAAGAAGCTAATCAACGCGGGTGAAGCCCCAGGAGGTGCATTCCCATCAGCTCCTGCCTTTTGAGGTGGTGTGTGCAAGGTCCGGCTGGTGAATTCTGCCGCTTCCACCGCTGTGCTAGCGGCTGGGTGACACAAACTGTTTCCTCCAGGTGCAAGAGCACTGCACCTCCCAAGGTGCTGTGAAATCATTAAAACCGCCACTGGGAAGCCCAGTACGCTGGCATGGCCCGCATGGCAGGCAGGCGCTTTTCAGCGAACGCCGCTAGAGGCACGGCCGTGGCCGCGCAGCCGCCCAGCACATGGCCCACCACTACCGGGAGCTCTCCAGGAAGCACCGTAGCCTCGGTCTCTCCCCATGCGAAAGCCCACCCTCGCGGGGCTCCCCCGCTCACCGGCGCGTCACGCTGTGCCAGGCCAGCTGGTTCCGCTCCCTCTCACCCAGCCCTCGGCAAACGCCGGCCTGCGCCCAGGGGCACGATCACCACACGCTTCTCTTCCACAGAAAGCGGCTGCGGGCGGCGACCTGCTGCAGAGGAGCCAGCAGCGCTGCTCGGCGGCCCCTTGGCTACAGGGCAGCCACAAGAGACCTGGTCCTCGCCCTGCCCGGGTGTTGCGCAGCGGCTGCCCGCAGGGGAAGCGCGGGATGTGCTGCGGGTCTCCGGCGCAGCACGACGCAGACAGGCGTGCCAGTGGAGGCCTCCGAGCGCGAAGGCCACCGAGCCGCCGCTCCCCAGGTGCCAGGCCCGGCCGCAGGGCCCGCCCTGCCCCCCACACTACAAACCCCAGCAACCTCTGCGCGGCGGCTGAGCGGACCCCAGCGCCGCAAAGCCCCGCGGCACGCCGGGAGCTGTAGTGCGGCCACGCCCCACCTCACCATGTCTCCTGGTTGCTGAACTTCTTCGTGACCACCTTGCCCAGCTCCAGGCCCAGTCGGTCGGCGATCTTCTGCGACAGGTCCTGGTGCGAGCTCCCACTAAAGATCTTGATGTTAGGCATGACAGCGGCTACGACAGCGGCGCTCTTCTCTTCTGCGCTCCGCCTCGCACTGCAATCGGCTGCCGCACGGGGACTCGCCCGCCTCCTGCGCGGGGACACAGCACAGTGAGCCTAAGCGCCTCCAGCCCGCACCTACGCCGCCATCTTACCGCTTCCCGCCTGCCGCGCGGACCCTTTATAGACTCCTCGCCCCCAAGGACACGCCCTAGCACGCTTCCCTTTGGCTCCACTGTGGGCCAGGGGCGGGGCCCTACTTGCCCGAATGACCGTCCCTGGTGGGCGGGGCTGAGGAAGGCGCGAGCGTCTGCTCGCTGGCTCCTCCAGGGGGTGGGACCCAGGGCAGGAAGGGGTCTGCCAGTGGTCGTCTCCTGGACGCCTGGTCTGCGGTTGGCCAGAATGGCAGCGGCCGGAGTTGCCCGACGGCTCTACCCCACGTGGTGCCGAGGGAGAACGGATGGGATTCGTTGGTCGCGTGATTGGCAGTTGTCCCGCCCCGTCGGCAGCCATGGTAGCTCCTCTTCCTCAGGGAAGGCAGCGGGGACGGAAGATGTCTCCGCTCCCGCCGCGGGGTGCCATGGCCGTGCCCCCCGGGTCCGGCGGGTGAGTCGCCCCGCGTTGGCGGGGCGGGCGTTACCTCAGCATGCCGAAGTGCCTGCGCTTGCAGCCTCCTTGTTCTGCCGCCGCGTGCTGCCACAGGGCCTGCCCTGCGCTCCGCAGGCGTCCCCCCGCCGTGCTGCCGTATCGTGGCGTACTGCAGTATCCAGGNGCCCGGCCCGCTGTGCTGCGGCAAAGCCGCGCGTCGTGAGCTGGCGGCCTGCAGCAGCAGCGCGGGCCAGGCACACACCGCTTGACGTTTCTCCGTGATTTTCACAGCGAATAGGTTCTCATTAAGAGAAATCGTGGCTTTCCCAGCACAAACGAGCCCTGGTGCCTCAGCTGGGGCTGCACAGAATCAAGGGCAGCCGGGGAAACGCGAGCTCTGCTTCCTGATGAGCCGCGAGCAGAGCAGCTGCACGGAGCCCAGCGTTTGGGACCCGTCCCCAGCTGTTGGCTTCAAAGGCTGGGTGGGATGATGTGTTGACATCAAGTAGGAGCAAGTTTTAAATTTTTGAAGGATAATGCTTATCTTCTTCACTTGGAGATAAACCTTTTGCTCTTTTGCAAACTGCTAGTCTACAAGTACACGAACTGATTTTCTTTGCCCTTTCCTTAAGATATGCTGTGCTCAGTCTCTTTTCCTTTGGCTGAATAGCGTCCTCACTTGTCCTCAGAATCTGCAACAGTAGTTTCTGCTATTTTTTTTTCTGTTCGAAATAGCGTTTGGCCACATTTTGAGATTAAAAAAATCATAATTGTGGTGGATACTCTGAATTGCAAATACAGAGAGTTTTTTTCTGTCTTCTGGATCATTGTTAAAATCCATGTGGGTACTATTTTAACAGGTCACTTAATTTCTGAGGGGGGTTTTTATGTTTATAATCAGAGGTTTATATCTAATTCAGTAACTAGTCTCCTGTGACCTTTCAGCCTGTATGTGGTTAAATTATGCAGATTAATTTAGCTTTTGCAAAAATAAACGTTATGTTTAAAGGTTTTTAAATGTACCAAATAAGCCAGAAACGGCTTCTTCAAAATTTGCATGCAGTTGTGTAATTCTGACTCGTTTTACTTGACTGTCTCATGGATAACAAACTTCTGCAATGAATTTGGCATTGATAAGTTACTGCTTTGAGTCCATGAGAATTTGACCAGAAGAAATAGTACACAATTCACAGAGGCTGGCCACATTTTCTTTATTTTGTATTGCAACTATCCTGGCCCTAAATACTGCTACCACTAACCCCAAAGGCCAGTAAACTAATAATTACAAAATCATACTGTGAGGAGGTTTTCTATAATCCTTTGTAGGGTATCATTAAACTTGTAATTTATCTGGGTTAAAACAGATATTAATTGCCATAGTTAGCATTAATAGGAACTGGCATATCAATATATGGTAATTTCAATTGATTTTGGTGTAACTGTGGCAGCTTGTGAAATACTGTGACATACAGCAAAGCCCAGAATGAGAAAGGAAAAATACAGCCCTTTGCTTCTCTTTTGTTGCTAAACATTGCTCATCTTAATATCACAGAAGAAGACTTCACTGTCAGATGGCTACCTGGTATTCAAGTGATAGGCTTTGCAGATATCTTCCAAATTTCTAGCAGACATATTCTTGCATAAAATCCCCATCACTGTAACTGTTCCCTGCTAATGACTTCTGTACTTTTGTCTGGAGGACACGTAAAAAAAATCCGGCAATTTTGTTGGCATTCTTTATATTGGCCTTTCGCAGTTCAAAACATGTTTTTTTCAAATGATAGCTTGGGGTAATTGCAAGTTTGCAATGGCTGTTCTGTACATATTTTTTGGTGATAAAGCTATGGAGTCCAAAAATAACTTCAAGGCCTCTCCTTCCTGCAAAGCACAGACTACAGAAGGTTTGTTGCTGCTGTAGCAGTTTGAAGAATTTGGAGGGTGGATATCTTCTTTCCAGTTCCCAAAGCATTTGTTTCTGATTTTGAACCATTTGCTTTAGTCTTGGTTTAAATTCAGTCCTCACCCAGTGTGAGGTGACTTGAACGAGCATTTGCCATGCCCCAACATTCTTGTCCCCTCCCAGTTTATTCATGAACGAAGCACGGGGAACCTGATGCTGAAGGCAGAGGAAGGTGTATTAAAACATGCAAATTACACCTCTCAGTTACAAACTCTGTCTGAGTTTCTCCTACATGGGACTTTTGAAGTAGTGTGTCTTATCAGTTTCATCCTAGGATCATGGAGATGGGACTTGCAGTAGTGAAAAATCTGACAAAAGATGAAATTAGAGTCTTAATCCTGTACACCTTTCTGGCAACCTTTCATGTGTAAAAATCAGACTTCTTTTGCCTTTCTCAGCTAGAGGCCAAGCATGCTTTCAGGACCCCCAGTAACTCCCCCCCCCCCGACCCCGGCCCAGGAGGGAAGATTGTGTTGAGCTGTGGTGGATGACACCTTTTTCTCCAAGGCAAACAGAGCCAGAGGCTGGGTACTGTAGACACTCATAGTCTCCAGCTCTGTGTTGTCTTGCTGCCTGCACTGCTCACACCAGCATTAGATGGCAATGAGTGCCATCTAAGAAAAGTCCCCGCTACCCTTCAGTGTTTCAGCTACCACAATGCCTTTGCAGGTTAAACAGCACTTTGGTTATGAGGACAAATGTCCACTGACCTTAATGATTTATCACTATCACTAGCAAAGCTCTTAGAACAGGATAATCTCAGAGATTTGATTGAGGAGAAGCTCTTAATGTGCCAAAGTCTTAGTTAAAGCCAAAAAGCTTGCTCATGAGGTTCCTTAGTCATAGCTTGTCTGTGTTAATGGCAGCTTGCATTGCCATTAACTGAAGAAGACAAGGAGAACCAGCTTTGAAGAGGGAGATATTTATTTGGTTCTTGGCCTAAATGGGATGAAAGGAGAGACTGTATGGCTGAAAACTATTTGCCTGTGAGTCAGGTTGTCTGTCAAAGGACACTCAGGAAAATGATCACAGCCAAAGTGGCATGAGACCAACAAGTGGTGGGAGGCTAAGAGGGGATGTAGAGGTTGAGAAAAAGTTAGGGCTGAAAAAGGATGGGAGGCCAAAAAGGAGTCTCAACTCTACAAGAGCTTCCTATTCTTTCCTTTGTAGAGAAGATCACTTTATCAGAGGTATCCCTCTGGGTCCAGTGGGTTGTATTTAGGAATGAAGCTCACCTGTAGCACTGTAAACACTACCAGAGTTACATAGGACATAGCTGAACCATAGCACATCCACCAGGAAAAAGCATACCATTTGTCAGGAAGAGGAGAAAACTTTGGGAAATAAATGGTATTTTCAAGCTTCCACTAGAAACAATACAGACTTACAGATGAAAAGCTCTTTAAAGAGTCCTGAGCCGTCCCTTTGTGTTCTTGGTCTTTCTACTTAGC
The DNA here is from genome assembly GCA_013400335.1 of Eurystomus gularis. Lineage (NCBI taxonomy): Eukaryota > Metazoa > Chordata > Aves > Coraciiformes > Coraciidae > Eurystomus > Eurystomus gularis. The sequence goes on along the minus strand of VZZY01006862.1, from coordinate 66,656 downwards.
ATTTTTACTGTGCCTAAGAAGCCCAGTTCCAAGCATGAGGATGGAGTCCTATTGCTCCAGCAGAAGGTGAATATTCATTATATTCAGGAGTATTTCCAAAGTGATTTTTCAAAAGTGGGATTTAATGGAGGATTGTAAAGTGTCGTGGACCATATCTGTAGACCCAGTGCACATTTCTCCCTTTCATCTCTCTCCCCAGCCCTTGGTGTGTGCAACAAAACTCAGAGAGGCAGCGCTGGATTTCTGCCACTTTGCACACACCATGTTTGCTTTTTAATGACTATAGTCCAGCTGCAGTAAACAACCTCCCTGTTCATTCTATATCTAGGGGCCAGGTGACAGCAAGGGGCACTATTTCAGCTGAGCTGGAAGGTTGTACAGCAACTGCAGTGGGATGAGGAATGGGCAGGTTCCTCATCTGCTCATGCTCTGACATGGCATTACATAACCTGACACAAAAACCTTTGAAGATGATTCTTTTCATGCATACAGACTGTTTTCATGTACACTAAATAAGGCTGGGTGACATAAATAAGCTGATTCACCTGTATTCCTTGGCAGACTTCTTCCATGTCCAAGAAAAGCCATGGGTGTCTCAGCCAGGTCCACCATGTCTGCCTATGTGAGGGATTTGTTAGGATGTTTTACACATGAATCCAGACACTATGCTTTAAGTTAGGAGGAAATTTAAACATTACTCATTTCTGTTTGACTGTCAGCTCCCTTGGGTGTGATGAAAGCAGCTGTGTGTCTCAGCTATTCAGCTAACCATACTATTGTATCTGGGATGGCTGCAATTCCTATGTAGTGTTGCCAGGACCTTGGTGAGGATGGAAATTCCAACAGGAGAATGCAGCTGCGAGGATTAGAGTTCAAAGTGCTAATAAACCATGGTGCCCAGTTGTCTCCTGCTGACAATGACCAGCAAAGTCCATAAAGACACTGGCAGTAACTTGGGGCTACTGCTTGAGGTCTGCTAATTTTCCAGCTCATGCTTTTGACAGTTTAACCCCTGAAAGCCAGGTGTTCTGTTTTTGTCATTTGTATTAGAAGGAGTGGTGATGGCTCAATTTTTATTCCTTTTCTGTCCCTTGTCACTGATAGATCTCTGGTGAGGACTCCTTAGGAGTGGATATAATTTAGATTAGATTAAGGGAGGGAGTAGACTGGAAGTGCAATGACATCAGATGGTCCTGAATGCATGTTGTGGCTGAGCAATGCTCATGGAAGCCATGAAAGCCCTGGAGGAAATCTGTGCCAGCTGTAATGCTACAGCAAAAAACTCAGGGCGAGGGCAGTATGAGAAGGGCAGTTACTGCTGGCACTGCTCTGAGAGGGTGCTGAAGGGCAGGCAAACACAACCTCCCATGCTCTGGCAGATTGCTCTGGTGGGAAGGGATGGAGAAAAAATGATTTATCTTTATGCATACATACCTGGAAAACAATATTATCCTTTTCCGAGAACCATATATTTTGCTTTAACTTGCTGGGGGACAGTGGACTTGGTCTGAAGAGATGCTTATGCTAAATGAGAACAAGGCAGTCTGCAAGGTAGATAAATTAGACAGACACAGAAATGGGAACTAGGTTTGGAAAAAAATAATTTCCTTTTAATTCTCTGTGCAGTGTAACTTGAGGTGCAGTTTTTTTGAAAAATCTATGATTCAAAAACATTATCAAGAACATTTTACCTGAATCATTTCCTTTGAGAGTATTTACAAGTGCCCAATACAGCGAGGCCACAGGGACAGCACTTAAAAAGATGAGTACAGCAATAATAAAAGCTTGGCTTCATCATCCTTCTCAGATGTGTACCAATATAGCTCCTCCCTTCACACAGGGACTTTTGACTGATTCTGGAGCACCTATTGCTACCGCTGTACAGATAACAACAGTGTGCTGTGAAGAAATAATTCCTTTCTGATGGGGTGCTCTTTGCCCATTAGCTGCTACTAAGCATCAACTCTAAAATTGCTGATTAAACTGCCTGCTGCCAATAACATTTTCAGGCTCTGGGGGTTGTTAGAAAACAACTTGGCTTTTCCCTTTTTTTAATCCACACCCAGCTTTATAAATAGGTGGGTTTTGTCCCATTCAGTGTCATCGTTAGTTCTGCATGGGAAGTGGTGTGATGCAGATCAAAATAACGGGCCTGGAGGCACAGAGAATGACCCAGTTCCTAATTTTTTTCTGTGTTGGATCTTTATCAGACTTGGCTTTTATAGTTCCTGGAGGCTTTGGGGCACATAGAGGGAACACATCAATGCCTTCCTTCCTGATAAATAAAGAGCAGTTCATTATGCCAGGCAAAACATGTCCCCAGAGGGAATGGTATATTGGAAACATCATCTGTAGCTAGGAAACTGTTTGCCTTGCTCAGTTTTCTCTGGCATTATACTTTTGCTGGGCTTTGCCCTGCAGACAGTCTGGAGCAGTACCACAGGGCAGCAGACCATCAGGCCACTGATGGCAGATTGCATGCTGTCCTATCTTCCCAGGCAGAAGAGCAAATGCCAGGCATAGGCTTCTACTTGGCTGAAAACACGCACTGGAGCTTGTTTTCCAACTGCTCAGTCAGTGGATGCTCGGCTTGGCTCATCCAAAAGGGATCAGGCAGGCGTTTGCTAACAGAGTGGGGGTTAAAGCATGTCCCAGCTCTGCCCTGCTTTAGGGGCAGGAGGGTGTCCCTCAGGCATCAGGAGGACCACACTTTCCCAAGCACAGCTGCAGTGTCCAGTGCCAGTGGTGAAGGGGTGAGTGCTGCTGGAGGCATTCTACTCCCAGAGAGGAATTAAGCCAAAATGCTCCTAAACAACACAAAACCATGCCAAGTCAAAGAGTTCATTTCAAACCTGCATATTTGCTGCTTCATGGCTTCCTTTATAGCCTGGTACTAAAACTGCTGTGGAGTTGAGAAATGAGCAACATTGTGGAGTCCTTAAGGTGTGCCCTTCTAGTACAGAGATAGGTGCATTTCTATAGCAACAAACATAGGGGTTTTTACTTATGAACAGTGCTTTGTACAGCTAAGAATAGCCATATTTCCACAAAGTTCTTAAAAAAAAGACAAAAATGCTAGTTTGGATATTAAGATTAATATATTTAATTTTTCTTGTTTGTAAAACAAGACATCCATTTGTGTATATATATATAATTTATATATATTTATTTATATATACTATATACATACAATTAAAAAAAATTCCTCTGTATTAGACTGAGAGATTTATGGAGAAATGATATAGGCATAATAGGAGCTCAAAGAAACTCAGAGGTTCATAATAGATAATTTACGCAGAAAAGAAAAACACAGCTCCCTGTTGGCCTTCAGCATTAGAACAGGCTTTGCCTACCACAGACTGAAACCCAAACTGACTCTTCCACTGTATATTTGCTACATGGTTCTTGAAAGCAGGAAGCTGTCCCCACAGCAGGATCCTCTCTGCCTTGTGACAGCAATGGCCAAAGTCTGGGACTGGGCCAGGGGAGGTTATTGCACTTGGTAGAGGATGCGCATGTTAAAAGCACATTGTGCGTTTCCATAACTCCTATGGAAGAACAAGAGATTTTTGAATGTGCATATTTATAAAAAATAGTAGAGATGGGAAGCGATCGATCACACGGAGATCCCTGATCATCCCCAGGTGCTGGGGCAAACTGGCTGGGTTTGACAACCGGTCTCACTTTTGGCGCTGTGAAGCTGATGCCACGTTCTCTCCTTCCAGCTGGATGTGCATGTGATGGGGAGAGGCGCAGGGACCTCGGCAGAACTTGCTCTGCTGTGCACACATGAAGTGCAGTGGGTGGCAGGGTAAGGGCAAGGCAATGTGTAACTCCGCATTTTTATCCTCACTTTATTTTGGAGGGTGAGTGACTGCCATGAAGCACCAGTTATGGTGCTGATTGATTAGGTCTAGAAGCTAGACTGGGAGGAGGAGGGGAACCTTGGGTTGCAAAGGAAAGCAATTAGGAATCATTCACCTAGAAGTGACAATCCCAAAACCTCAACTCCAGATAAATAGCCATCACATAGTACTAAATAATGCTTCTTATCCAGTCAGTCCAGTGGAGACAGGAAAAAGACCCCAATGCCCTGGCAGGGAGGGCAGCTGCTTTGGCGGATGGCACTAGCACTGCCTGGCACAGGGGGAAGCTGTGGCTTGCAGACAAAGCTGATCTGCATTTCCTCTCTAATAGGCATGGTGAAAGGCAATGGGAGAGGGTTTGAGCTGAGCCTTGGAGCCATGGAGCTGACCACTGGAGAAATGGTGTGAAAGAGATCATGTCTCAGCTGCTAGCCCAGCTTCTGGCTTGCAATGGTCAAAGATCATTCCTTGCAGGCTCTCTAGCATGGACACAGCCATCCAGCAGAGGAAAGGGAACACAGAAGCATAGAATCAAAGAATCATTTAGGTTGGAAAAGACCATTAAGATCATCGAGTCCAATTGTAAACCCAGCACTGCCAAGTCCACCACTAAACCATGTCCCTAAGTGCCACATCTACATGTCTTTTAAATACCTCCAGGGATGGGCACTCCACCACTTCCCTGGGAAGTCTGTTCCAATGCTCAATAACCCTTTCAGTGAAAAAATTTTTCATAATATTCAATCTAAGCCTCCCCTGGTGCAACTTGAGGCCATTTCCTCTTGTCCTATTGTTCATTACTTGGGAGAAGAGCCTGACACGCACCTCACTAAAACGTCCTTTCAGGCAGTTGTAGAAACTGAGGTCTCCCCTTAAGCCTCCTTTTCTCCAGGCTAAACAACCCCAGTTCCTCAGCCACTCCTCATAAGACTTGTGCTCTAGACCCTTCACTAGCTTTGTTGCCCTTCTTTGGACACACTCCAGCACCTCAATGTCCTTCTCGTAGTGAGGGGCCCAAAACTAAACACACTGTTTGAGGTGCAGCTTCACGAGTGCCAAGTACAAGGGCATGGTCGCTTCCCTAGTCCTGCTGGCTATTTCTGATAGAAGCCAGGATACTGTTGGCTTTCTTGGCCACCTGGGCACACTGCTGGCTCATGTTCAGCATTGACCAATATTGACCAATACCCCTGGGTCCTTTTCCACCAGGCAGCTTTCCAGCCACTCTTCCCCAAGCCTGTAGCATTGCATGGAGTTGTTGTGACCCAAGTGCAGGCCCCAGCATTTGGCCTTGGTGAACCTCGTATCATTGGCTCAGCCCATTGATCCAGCCTGTCCCAATCCCTCCACAGAGCCTTCCTACCCTCAATGAGATCAACATTCCTGCCCAGCTTGGTGTTGCCTACAAACTTACTGAGGGTGCACTCAATTCTATTGCCCAGATAAGATAAAGATATGAAACAGAACTGGCCCCAGTACTGAGCCCTGGGGAACACCACGTGTGACTGGCCACCAACTGGATTGAACTCCATTCACCATTACTCTTTGGGCCCAGCCATCCAACCAGTTTTTTTACTCAGCGAAGAGTATGCCCGTCAAGCTATGACCAATTTCTCCAGGAGAGTTCTGTGGGAAATGGTGTCAAAGGCTTTACTAAATTCTAGGTAGACAACATCCACAACCTTTCCCTCATCAGTGGATGAGGTGTATCACCTTGTCATCGAAGGAGGTCAGGTTAATGAGGCAGGACCTGCCTTTCATAAACCCATGCTGACTGGGCTTGATCACCTGGTTGTCCTGCACATGCCATGTGATGGCGCTCAAAATTACCTGCTCCATAACCTTCCCTATCACTGAGGCCAGACTGACAGGCCTGTAGTTCCCTGGATTGTCCCTACCCACATGCATTAAGCCTTTTCCTTTTGCATAGGCAGTACCTGCGCTCAGGACTAGGGCACTGGTGCCTAAGCTGTGAGAGTAGAGCCTGCTAGGGTGACCTAGCTATATGCCAAGATTATGGCATCCTGCCCATGCTAGACTACTTCCCAAGCTGTAGCATAGCAGCTGGGACCTGCACCCCAGATATCCCTTCTGCTGCTAATTACATTGCATTTGTGGGCCAGGAGGAACCTGGAGGCAGAATAGCTGTTTACGTGGCGAGACACTGGTTTAGCTTGAAACTGCCCAAGTGAAGCCAGGAGATGTCAGCTCAGTCCCTCCTAACTCACTGGGCCACCACACACTGTGACAAAGGTCTTTGCATAAATGAGGTCTAGAACCACATGAAACCCAACTAGCATAGAGACTGCATGACTGTGCTTCCCAAGTACCATCACTGACAAGCCAGCATAGGAGAGCAAGCAGAGCAGCTGCTTGAGACCCCTCATGACCTGATTCCTCAGCTTGTGACAGGGCATGAATTTACCCTACAAAGCACCATCAACACAACCATCCATTCTGCAGAGCTAAAAGAGCATCTTGGCTACTGCAAACCCCAGTAGACGTGGGCCTGTAGACATGCATCCTCACCAGACCTATGCAATTTGAGAACCACTAGCACATAGCCCAGTACACACTGGCTTGTTGGTTTTCGTAGCTGGCTTACTTATTGATCAATGTCTTTAAGGAGCGTGTGAGCGTGCTCACAACAGTGGCAACCGTGGCTGACTGGCGGGCAAGCTGCTCCACCGTCTGCTGGTGGCTCAGTGTTCTGGCTGTGGACTCCTCTGCAGCCTTGAGGAGGAAAGTGTAGTTTCTCACAACTTCCTCCACCTTCATCAGTAGCTCTTGGCGCTGGGACTCTGAGCGCACAACATATACAAGCCTCACAAATGTCTCAATGAGGCTGCTTAGCACCTGGAAGCTGCTCGTGATAGCGGAGAGCATGTGTGTAGGACTCTTGTCGACAGCTGCCATGCGGCGGCAGGATGCCCGAAACTCCTTGAACTTGAGGGTCAACTCTTGCTTGTACTCAGCCAGCTGTGAGATGTAGAGTTTGCAGTCCTGGACATCAGGGCTTATCACACACTGCCTCAGGATAGTCAAGAGCTCATTAGTGTCCAGTTGCACTTGCAAAAACCCATTGGGAAAACTGTAGGCATGGCCTCGAAGGTTATTGATCTTTGCCAAACTCCCCTCAAAACTGGAGGTTCTTAAATCTATTTCCTGTGTCTGACTGTCTTTGGGACTGCTGCAGGCTGTTGCATCTAGGACTTGAAGAGTCCTGCTCATGACTGGGACCATCTGATTGTTCAGCTTCATTCCTGGGAGTATCTGCATGGGGATGGAATAGGACAGCTCATCCTTCTCGCTCCCATCATCTGCAACATCACACTTCCTGTAGTAGAAGCAGTACCGGATAGAGCAGCAGTTTTCATCTTCCATGTCTTCATCCCTCAGCTCAGCAGGACTTGGATACACCTCCTCCTGGACAGAGAACACTGCTGAACCCTTCTGGTTCTTTTTCTCCTGTGCTATCTGGACATAGGAGTGGTCAGCCACTCCAGAGGCTTCCTGGATTTTGCTCTTCAGAACAGGACAAAAGATGCTGGGCTCAGGCTCAACACCTTTCTGGGGGCCTTTCTGCTTGTTTGTATAGATATTCTGGTAGATGTCAGAGGACAGGGATGTTCTATCAGTCTTATCTATTTCACTGACACTATAGCGACGCAAGAGCTTCCTGTAGTGTGGAGCACCCATGCACTCCCCCCGGGAAGTGCATGTTGTCAAACAGGACACATTGTTCTCTGGATCTGACCGGTAATCTGTGGACTCTAAACTTGTGGATCGTATCCGCTTGCCTTTGGAACGGCTGCTCATGCTTGTCAGCCTAATGGCTTCTGCCTGCTTCTGGTCATCCCTTCCTTGCCTCTCCAGTTCTGCCATCATCAGCTGGTTAGGGGGTGGCCTCATCCCCCTGCAAATCCGCTTGCAGTCACAGCTGCGCCTTTGCTCTCTGGATATCCCTGGGACTTTTTGCACTGGACTGCTCCTTAGCTGACAGCTGCAGCGCCCTGGGGCAGGAGGGTGCAGATACTCCTGTGGTGGGAGGTCACCTTTGCTCTTTGGCTTGAGCAGCTCTTCAAGGAATTCCAGCTCATACTGCTTCACCTTCTGCAGCTGGGCCTGCCGCTCATCTGTCTCCTTCTTCAGCCGCGTTGGAAATGTTGCAGAGAACAGGTTCCTCAACCTGAAAGAAGCTTTTGGAGCTTTGGGTTTAGCTGGGACATGAGCATCTTGTTGGGTCACCTCCAGGACTTTTTCTACTTTTTTGGAAGGCACAGTGCTGATCTGCAGGCTCTCAGATCTGGGCACCAGCTGGACTGGCCCTTTGGGTTCCTCACTGGTGTTCCTGAAAGTGCTACCTGGTGATGGAGACTGCAGATTGCTACTCTCAGCTTTTAAGCTTTTGGCTGAACTTTCCTGTTGCATTTTATGTTCTTGGTTTGAAGGAGCTGTGTGTTTCTGAAAGACAAGGCTCATAGCTTCCCCACCTGCCTTCTGACCTGGCTCGCCACTTGCAGCTTTTCCTGGAGCACCTCTACTTACTTTTTGCTGGTAGCTTTTAGAGGCAAAAGTCTTACTGGACATCATTTCCTCACCTGATGAGACGAGGTGGAAAGCCTCAGCTTTACTGCCATGAGCTTCTTTAGGACTTGGAGAAACTTCACAGTGCTGTTGCGGAGAGAGTTGCTGCTGCTGCTGACAGTTGCATAATGTCTCTGCAGTTTGTGGACCTCCTTTAAGTTTCAAAGACTTGCAGCTGGCTGATGCACAGATGCTGGTACCATTCATGTTCTTGTCTTCTTTTGAGGCTACTACTACTAGGGGAGCTGAGTCTTTTGCATTTGCCACTTGCTGCAGAGCAGCTGAAATGATGGCTGGAGTTGCACTACTTTTTTGCTCGAGAAGGAGTTTGGAGCTCAGCTCAATCTCTTTCGGCATGTTCTCTTGTAGATCCTGTGCCTGCTCCCTGCTTGGGGCTGCTGTGGCATGCAGAGATACCTCTTTTGTGTGACCTGCACCTTTGCATTCAGAGCCTGGCACTGGAGTCCTGCTGTTCTGCTCATCAAGTTGGGGGGTCAGCACTGGCTGGACAGCCAAGGTGTAGCTCTGCTCAGTGTGATGCTGCTCCTGTTTGCTCTTGCAATTGGTAAGGCTGGGGCTTTGGTGTGAGAAAGCTGGCTTCAGTGAAGGGCTCAGCTCCTGGCAGCTAAGGGGGTAAGGTGAGGTGAGAACGGCCTGAGCAGCACAGCTCTGGATTCGGAAAGGCAAGTCCTTTCTGGCCAAGAGGTTTTCTTTGTTGATGTGTTGAGCAAGGAAGTAGGCTGCGTTCTGATGCTGCTTCATAGCAGAGACCATCTCTGAGACATCAGTTAGCTCTGAGGAGTTGGTTTCATGGCCAGAATCCAAGGATGACTCGGGAGTGATGGCAGCAAGGACAATAAGACCTGAGGAGGCACACAAAGAAAACCCCACAACACCACTCACACCACACAGCTTTGTGCAGGAGAGGGGAACTCCATGCAGCTGGAGGGTCCAAGGAATGCAAGACACAGCATCTAATCAGAGAAACTTTAGTGACTTCCCAGAACTAAGACTTAATGCTTTTAAGAAAGATCACTTGCCAGCACTGAGCTGGCTTGCTAGTTCAATTAAACAGGAGTTCTTGGCCCAGGAAAAAGTCCTGTTTGCAATAGCAGAGCTACAGGGATTTGTCTGGAGCAAGAAGGAGAATTGGGCAACAGCTACTCTGCCACAGTGGGTAAGGCAACCAAGGCAGACGGACAAATGACTGTGCTGCTAGCTGACTGGTCCCTAAGACACCCATCTGACAGCAGATCTGCTCTGTGAAGGGCTCACACACTGTAAAACCCAGGTGGGAATCTCTGAAGACTGAGGGCTGAAGGTACCAGCTGAGTGGGATTACAGCAGGGAGGAACTCATGTTCACAGTACTGGTTTGTTAGTGCCTCACCCCAACATCATGGCATGTGGACCATGGCAGATACAGGATAAACAAGTTACTCCTTCAGCCACTGTCAGGGAGAGGAGTCCCACCTCAGCTTCTTAGAAATCTTCTGAGCAGCAGCTTGGCTGCTCCTGCTAGAGCCTGTTGCCACAACTTAGTTTTTACTAGATGCTGCTCCACAATCACATATAGGATGGGTGAAGGAGACTAAAGGGAAGGATGTACCATAGGAAAGAAAGGCTATAGGGAAAAAAAAAAGTAACAGCTACTGAAATACCTGCTGTCTGCTGTGGTGGGGGGTGTGGACAATCCTCTGAAGCAGCCAGGGCTTCCAGTGCCTGCAGGGTGGACACCAGGGCATCATCCAGCTCTTGGGCATGGTCTCGGACTGTCCGCGGTTGTACATTGTCTATCAGCGTGACAGGGATCTCATCATAGAGGATACTACAGAGGTGCCGGCCCTGCTCCTGGTTCTGGGCAGCTGCCCAGCGCTTGGGGTCATCCTCGTCCGAGCTGTTATCTCGGAAGCCAGGAGGGGGGGCAGCGATGGCAGGGAGCAGAGACGTTGTCTCATCTTCTTCCTCATCACTCCCAGGAGGGGGAAGTGACATCAAATCCACCATATTGTCCCGGCCACTGCTGGGCTTGCCTCCCTTGCATGAGGCCAGCTGGCTCTTGATTTTGGCTTGGCAGGACTCACAGTAGAAGTGCGAGGTGTCGCTCCACAGGTGCGTGTCTATGGTATGTGCCCTGGCTCTGCCTGCATGCCTGTCTTGGGCAAGGCCATCTGGGTCATAGTCATTAGCTGCCCCGTTGTAGCCTTGGCCAGAGCTTTTGGAAGTGGGGTCAGATTTGGTCCTGGGACGAGTTTCCTCAAAAAAAATGAGGTTTTCATTGATATCCGTCCTGTTCTCCCTTTCCTTCCTCTGCTCTTGCATGTGCAGGTAGCAAAAGCTGATGAGCTCCGAGTCTGAAGCCCTGGTGGCTGGAGCCCCAGCTGCTTCAGTGCCAGTGGCGGAGCCACACACCAACCCGCTCTCTTTCTTTCCAGTGTGCCCTGTCGCAGCAGGCCGGTGGAGGTTGTTTGTGTTGACGTAATCTAAACCAAAAGCACAACAGGCACATTAGCAGCAGCACCCAGAAGGGAAAACAGAATGGGGAAGCTCTTGCTCACCCTGAAGAAGAATCCACATGCTCTCTGTCCTCCAGCCCTTGGTGTGCTGTGGACATGTGTGTTCCCTTCAGTGCAGCCAGGCCACCTGGCTGGTCTTTTGGAAAACCATCTTCTGCAGTATGCTGGGCCTGTCTGCCAGTAATGAGTGCTGCAAGAAATGTCCTGCACATGCAGATCATATAATCATAGAACAGGAGGCACCTTTAAATGTCATCTAGTCCAACCCTCCTGCAGACAGTAGGAACATCTTTAAGTACATCAAGTTGTTCAGAGCCCTGTCCAACCTGACCTTGAATGATTCCAGGGATGGGGCACCTACACCTCTCTGGGCAGCCTGTTTCACCACCCTCATCATAAAAAATTTCTTCCTTATAGCTAGGCTGAATCTACCCTCTTGTTGTTTAACACCACTACCCCCGTCCTATCATTACAGGCCTTATTAAAAAGTCTGTCCCTCATCTTTCTTATAAGCACCTTTTTCACTATTGAAAAGCTGCAACAAGGTCTCCCCGCAGCCTTCTCTTCTCCAGGCTAAGCAACTCCAACTGTCTCAGCCTGTCCTCCTAGGAGAGGTGCTCCAGCCCTCTGATCATTTTTGTGGCCCTCCTCCGAACCCGGTAGAACAGGTCCAGGGTCTTTCTTGTCCTGAGGACTCCAGAGCTGGACACAGTACTCCAGGTGGTGTCTCACCAGAGCAGCATAGAATGGCAGAATCACCTCCTTTGACCTGCTGGCCACACTTCTTTTGATGCAGCCCAGGATATGGCTAGCTTTATGGGCTGCGAGCACACATTGCTGGCTCATGTCCAGCTTCTCATCCACCAGTACCCTCAAATCTTCTTGTAGTACCCTTCTTTGCAGGGGCTGCTCTCAATCTCATAATCTCCCAGCCTGTATTGATACTGAGGATTGCCCCGATGCAGGTGGAGGACCTTGCACTTGTCCTTGTTGAACCTCATGAGGTACACACACTTCTCAAGCTTGTCCAGGGTTCTCTGAATGGCATCTCTTCCCTCTGGCCTTTCAACTGCACCACTCAGTTTGGCGTCATCTGCAGACTTGCTGAGGGTGCACTCAATCCCACTGATAAAGATATTAAACAGCACTGATCCCAGTACAGACCCCTGAGGGGCACCACTCATCACTGAGCTCCATCTGGACATCAAACCATTGACTGCTACCCTCTGGATGTTACCATCCAACCAATTCCTCATCCGCCAAACAAATCCATATCTCTCAAATTTAGAGGGAAGGATGTTATGGGGGACCACGTCAAAGGCTTTACGGAAGTCCAGACAGATTACTTGCACAGCTCTTCCCTTGTCTGCTGGTATAGTCATGTCATCATAGAAAGCCACAAGGTTGGTCAGGCAAGACCCTGATCTTCATCAAGACCTCATCCTTGGTGAAGCCACGCTGGCTGTCTCAAGTCACCTCCCTGTCTTCCATGTGCTTTAACATAGCTTCTAGGAGGATCTGTTCCATGATCTTCCCAGGCACAGAGGTGAGGCTGACAGGTCAGTTTTCCCAGGGTCCTCCTTTCTACCCTTTTTAAAAATGGGTGCAATGTTTCCCTTTTTTTCAGTCACTATGGGCTTCACCTGACTGCCATGACTTTTCAAATATCATGGGAGAGTGGCTTGGCAACTACATCAGCCAGTTCCCTCAGGACTCTGGGATGCATCTCCCCAGGTCCCATAAACTTATGTATGTTAGGTTCCTCAGGTGGTCACAGACCCAATATTCTATAACAGTGGGAGGGACTTTGCTCCTCTGGTCCCTGTCTTGCAGTCCATCTGCTCGAGAGGTGTGGGAAGAGAGGCTGCCAGTGAAGGCCGAGTCAAAAAAGTTAAATATTATGACATTTATGATAAGAAAGTATTGACCCTAAAGCTGTTTTTTGTGAGGAATGGACACAGCACAACAGATCAGTGCCCTTTTACGAAGGACCTTTAGACATCAGAAGTATTCTCCTCTTCTCCCCTTTCCATCTTCCCACTCATCTCTTTTCTAGACTAACCGGAGCAAATTCCTTTAACCTTTCCTGACAGGTCTGTTTCCTAAATGCCTCAGCTTTCTTACTGCTCTGAGCTGGATTTCATCCACGTCAGCTACCTGGGAAAATGTCTTGTTTCTATGCTGCAAGACAGCAGCAAGGAGAGGAAGCAAGATCCCAGTAGCTTGCTGGGAGGCAGAGCTAGGCAGCACAGCAGACATTGAGACACAGGGATGCAGGTGTCACATCACCGAGTCACCAGCCATATTCAGAGGGCAATGGGAGCAGCCTGGCTGCACGCACGAATGAGGACCTTCAGCTTCAGTCTGTCTGTACACGTGTTATATGGGCAAGAACAACTGTTGACACATTTTTGTATAACACTGGCCAGACCAAGCAGTTTTTATCAGGAGACTGCTAAATGTGGTGCATTTATTTCCTTTCAGAGAGCCACTCAATGTAGCCTGGCTGACTTTAAGTGACAGACACCCCCCAGTCCGTCATCCCTTGCTGCCCATGATCCATGCTTTTGTCTGGCTGTCAGCTGTTGGACCAGGCTGGCTTGGAAGGAGCCCTCTGCTCCTGCTGTTAAGCATTTCCCTATCACAGCCCCCCCGTTGCTCCCTTGTGCAAGGCAAGCAGCTGAAATATTGCTTGAACTTCTGGCCAGTGGTCCAGCCCATGGGAGGGGCATGAGTCCAAATTACAGGTTGAATTCTGCAGCTGTGCTGAGAACGGCTGCCAGGGGGATGTAAGCTCTATCTTACCAAGTATAAATTAAATCAAATAAATCCTAATTAAATTCATTAGCTCAACAAACTGGACAATTTCTCTCCGCAAACACATTTGTACTGTACTGTTCATCACCTGCAATGCTAACATCCTAATCAAAACAGTATCTCTCTCATTTATGGACATACCAGTACTCAGAACTGACAGGTGTGTGAGTGAACACAAGGATGCTGCAGCTGGGGACATATGTTCAGCACTGGACAGCGGTAGAGTGGCATGAACTGAAGCAGAGGCTTTCCCAAAGCCAGACACCTCTGACGGGTCATGCTAGCAGCCTGCCCTGCATGGACAGCCTCACAGGCTGCCCATGCCAAGCCAGGGCCTGTTGCTGAATGGGGCAAAACCCCTAAAATCCGTAATCCAGCTGTTGGACACTGTTGGGGAGAAGGTCCTGATGGAGAGCTGAGGGCAACCAAGGACACAGAGCTGCTTGGCTGACGATGGTTGCTGGTGGTAGCAGGGAGAGGAAGGGGCAGAGAGGTGAATCACCTGCTCAGCGATTCAGCATGGCACAACCCTTTCTAGAGGGCAAGGTTCTGGCATACAGCTTTGCAAGGCCATGTGGAGAGATGGTTCTAACTGACAGCATCCAAACAGAGTGTGCATTTCTAAAAGTGTCTGCAGTTCAGCAGGAGGTTTAAATGGGCCAGAGGGAAGATGGATGTGCTCCTCTTCTCAGCAAAAAGCATGAGCCACGGCTTGATTTTACACTTAAGATTCTGGCATTTTACATTTAAGATTCTGCCTGCCCGCAGCCTGGAAAGCTTGGGTTAACTTGATTAATCCCAGTGAGGTTTTCTTATTGTTCCTGAGTTATGTGGTAATGATCAGCAGTGCCTGCTCCCTTTGATCTGCCTAGCTCCTGACAGTTTAGTCTGCAGCTGTAGCAAGACCAGAACTGTAAGCAGACTTTGTCTTCTCAAAACACACTAAATCCACTCCTTCTGAAGGATGCCTGAGCAGCTGGGCTGAATGCACTGGGTCCGCAGGGAAAGTGTTCCACTCCACTGGTCAGAGAGATTTTTCATTGCACTCCTGAGGGCAGACTAGACCATCCAGATAGAGGCTAGCTCTTTGGTATGAAGACTATTGCTCCATTGCTGTCCTACCCACACTGTGACTTCCCCTTACACTCATTCCAGTCCCCTGCAGAAACCCCATGTGTTTCCTGAGACTGTGAAGAAAAGGGCAAGGTCTACTACTCCTATTGGCATAGGTTTGGGCCATGCCCACAAAGCAAAATCTCCCCAAGGAAAAATCCTAGCTGTTACCACTGCTTTTAGAGTGTAGAAAAGCACCACTTACTTATGCTGAGGCATATCCTGAGTGGCTAGTAACTGTGGGCACTGCCGGCTTCCCTCTGAGCCCTTGGGGATGTTCTGGGACGCTCTTTGCTTCCTGCCACATTCCTCTGACTCCCCACAGCCGTGTGCCCTAGTTGTCCCTGTAGCCCAGGTGACATGACCCAGGGAAAGGCCACTCTGATGACAGCCAGGTAAGTTGGAAACACCCTTCACTCATACCAAAATGTGACCAGATGTGTTTCTGTAGGGCACTCAGAGCAGAGAGCACAGTGACAGCAGTCAATAAGAGGCCCAGGTGAAGAAATTAAAGGAAACCATGTCCGTATACTCACGCCAACATCACTTGCCAGGTCTTTCCCTGGATTCACAGAGATTGCTGCACATGTTTTCCTGATGCCTCTTGTGAGTGTGTCCTCCCACATGCGCTAAGTCCATGTCTGGGTACCTTCCTCAGACCTCAGAGGCATTAAGTCCTTTCCTAAGAATCCTGCAAGTTTTCAGCGCTCCTCTCACCTTCCCCAGGTAATCCCATCTTGAGGAGACAGTTTTGACAGTCTGCCAGCTAAACTGAAGACTTGTCACAGCTGTCTGGAGCTGCAGTGTCACTCAGGAGATCTGGGGGTAACCTTCCAGAGTCAGCTGGGTTGGTATTTTGCCCATCTCCAGCCACTGTTCCTGTATTTTATACTTCCCTATACTAAACATATTTGATGTGAACACCTGCATGGATCAACAGCATGTAGCTCATGGTTGGCTCTTGTTTGAAATCACTCTTGAGAATCATCAGTCATTCTGCAATCCATCCACAAAGAACAGATCATTGGTGCCTGGTGGGACAGAACCAATCTTTAGGTGTTCTGGTCTCCTGCTGTGCCCAGACCAGTCCTCTGCTCCCTGCATCAGACTGGACACCTGAAAAGCTGGGACACCAAAGTTTCCTTCCTGATGTAGGAAATCAGCAGAGTAGCCATGCTTGCAGAACTGCTTGTGCAGCCCAGACCCCACTGATAAAGGCAGCAGCGTCCGAAGGCAGCAGGAGCACAGTCCCTGGCTGAGTGCATACACTCACGTTGGTCTCTGGAGCTGGGATGCTGGCCAAGGAGTGTGTGCTGCATCCCTGTGCCAATGCACAAGCTGTTCTGCAAGGACCCAGCATTTAGCTGGCAGCATGCAACTGTCTTTCCAAATATCACCTCATGGATCTGCTCCAGGAGCTGCCAGAACAACACTTCCAGTGAGTGTTTAGGGCCTAGACTGACACCACAAGTCAGAGCTTATCCAAAATGAGGACTTGTCTACCTGCTCCTTGTCTTCTGGTTCTGCAGAGGAAATGGGAGCAGTGGGGACATGCCAGGGAAACCCTTGTCCTTTCTAATACTGCAGATCCCTGGGAGGAGGAAGGAGGAGTGCGGAGGTTGGGTAAGGGGCTTGCACAGAAAGCAGAGGCTGAAACGTACCTGCCTTGATAATCTGAGGTGGTGGTGGCGGCTGACTGGGGGCCCTGGAGAATATCATCTTCTTGGAGTCTAATAGGAGACGGCAGTAGCCTGCAATCAGGCAAGCAAAGTTCGTGGCTTCGGGCCACTCCATCAGCAACACCAGCGGCTGGAAGGTAAGAGAGGCAAAGCACATGAGGGCCACGCAGCTCAGCTGACACATGACCAGCGCTCCAAGGGGGTTGCTCCAGGGCCCTGCACTCGTGTAACTAGTGAGCTGGCTGGCACTTCTAGCACCCACACAGTAAAAACCAGCCAGCTGCATGTCCTTGCTCCAAATCACCTAACAAATCACTGTGCACAAAAATGCAGTCCACTGCAGCTGTAATTCCTTCTGGCTGACTCCCCTAAGAATGATGAAAGAGGTGGAGCCCCACAGGGCATAGGCTGTCCGTGCTGTGGCCCCTTTGCAACTGGCTCCTGATTCTATGTCCGCATGTCAATGATGTAAGTCTACCTGCAAGCACCAGTTTAACCATCAGGCCCTGGAGAGCTCAGGGAGTTTGTGGAGTCTCCAGCTGCCAGAACCCCTGTTTCATTGCAGGCACCCCTTTGCCCTCCCATAAACTAAAACATCTGCTTCCAGCAAGATGCAGAGGGGGCAAGAAGACATTACAAGCTCCACCAGCCACCACTCTGAGCCTGTGGATCTTATTTAAATCTAACCCTTCAGAAAATTAAATTTGTGCTTAGGAGCAGATGGTGTCTTCTCTTTTAGGAGAGTGTTTATTCGCATGCTAAAAGAGATCTTTGCTTTAAAGAGAAGAAAAAATCAGACACGATCAGTGTGCCACATACAACCTCACTGTACAATCTAGCGGCAGACACCATGACTCCCTGACTTCCAGCTTGTCCCAAGGAGAAGGTTAGCTAGCCTGAGGAAGCTGCTGGGGTGGGATCCACTCTTACCTGCCCAGTGAGGCCCCATGCACTGCTGGGACATAGCTGGGCTGAGCTGCCTGCACCAGCACAGCTTGGTCAAGTGGTCCATGCTTGGTCTGCCCCCCCAGCACTGCTCAAGGTGGACCCATGAAATGAAAAAAAAATTGGCGGCAGTGCCTTCAATAAAGTTATTGCATGGCAGCTCTAGCCATCTTCTACCCCTTGTAAAAATCACTCCTACCAAAAGGACCTTTGTACCGAGGTAGAGGGCTTATCTGAGGCAACTGGAGGATGTTTAGCTAGTGCTGTGGCTGTTGTGCCAGTTCAGCCATGTCCTGGGTTGGCCAGGACAGGGTTAATTTTGTGTGGAGCCAGGTAATTCTATACCATGCTGACGTCATGCCCCGGGGCCAGCCCCCGGGGCCAGCTCCGGGGAGGGGCCAGTTCCTGGGGGCGGTTCAGTTGGAGTTCAGTTCGCCTTGAACTTTGCTCGGGTTTGGTCCCTCGCTGTTGTTCTCTGGTATTGTTTTTTTTGTATTGCTCTTTTCTTACTGCTTAATATTTATTATTGTTAACTGCAAAGTTCCCATTATATGTTATTTTCTTTTATATATGTATATATATTAAGCCTTCCTTATCTCAACTCAAAAAGGCACTTTTAAACCTTTTTTTTCCTTCCCTGTCTGCGGCCCGCGGCAGAGGGGAGAGGGCGGGGAGAAGCCGCTGGCCGTGTGGCTTGGCTACCCCGCCACTCTTACTAAACCAACACAAGCCATCATCATTTTATGCTGCCATCGGTTGCCTGATTACACAGGCCAACGCTGAACTCAGCAACATCTCCTCAGAAGTCTTCTTTCAGACAGTCCTATCACAAATTCCTGTGGGCCCAGCTCCTCCACTGTCCCCTGTGGTGCCAGCATTGCCTGCTGGACACAAGAGACAGAGATGGCTCCCTCAGTGGCCCCTCACATGGAAGGACACCACCAAGAGAGCTCAGCAAGATGCAACCAGCCCCAACAGAAGCCACACCCAACAAGAAGCTCCTCCAACTGATCAGCTCCTGGTTGATACAATCCTGGTCTCACCCACCACCCCAACCACAACCACCTGCGTGGGGGGCAGAGCCACAAAAACACAGGTGGGCCACGTTCTGCCTCTGGAACATGAAGCCAATCAGAAAAACAAAACATTCTGCTAGGTTGTGACTCATCCACAGGTCAACTGCAACTCAGGGCCCACAGCTCATGAACCTTCATTGCCTCCCTGTCAGCACTGACCAGTCCATGGTGCAGTCCCAGTAACCCTATCTAGGTATCAGTATTTCTGAGACCCAGCTTTGTTTCCATCTTTTCTCAGCTATCTCTGCTTCAGGATGCTATCACTGAGCCAGAGATAGGACTGTAGGTTCTTGCTGACAAGCAGCAGCCCCTGGATCAGTCCTCCTGAAGGGAAAAAGGACTGAGACACAGTCACCTTGACTGATGTTTCTTGCCTACAAATAAAACACATGCAATGCACCAAGATGTCACAAGCTCCCTGACAGGTCTCCGAGCCGGCCCAGCCTCCAGGCCTATTCCAGCAATTGGTGCATGGCATGCTGGGGTTAATTGTGGCACTCTGAGCTCCCCATGGCCTAGGAGCCCGCACTGTGTGGGCTCTGTGTCCTGCTGATGGATTTTTAGCTGTTTAAAAAGATAATATGAGGAAAACTGCTGCAGTCAGGCTGTGTGTCTCCCCTGGCCTTGGAGGCTTCTGTAACTTTCCCATGTGGTGCTACAAGTCTTAATCTTTCTTCCACCCACCTGGGTAATTTTGCTGAGATTGCAGCAGCTCAGCTGCCTTCGAGACTTCCACCCTGTTGCCACATTTCCCTGAAAGCAGCAAAGAGATCTGAAAGTAATTTGTGGGGTCAAGAGGCAAAGACGCAACATGATTGCATCAGCCTTGTTTCCTTGGGCAATCGGGCTATGCAGAGGAGGTGTCAGGGAAGGCAGCTAACAGAGATGTTATTTTTAGACATCAGGAATCTTGGTTACCCTGTTCTACGTCGGCAAGGTAGATGAGGTCTCACAGAGACAGCCAGGCACAGGCAAGCTGAGCAAACATTGACTTTCTGAAAAGTGGCATGAAATATTTCCAGCTAATTTCAACCAGACCTGACAAAAAGGCAGCAACCTGAAACAGTGTGAATCTTCCTAAGTTTTCTAAGCCCAGTGGTGTGGTAGAGCAGAGAGACTTCTGTGAGCAGCTGGAAGGCAGGGAACAGGAGCAAAACTGGTGTCGTTCCTCTAATACCTGCTCCCTACCCTGTTGGCACCAATTTTTTTGGAAGTGGCCAAAAAAATGCAGTACCTCTTTCCCTGCTGTGAATCAGGAGATGGTGCTAATCATCGATGGGGAACAAGTTATTAACTAGGGTAACCCTCCAGTTATCCTCCTGTTATGCACCATCATGAGTCTCATGCCAACCAGCCCATTCTCTTCCTCCTCTTCACTGGCATATTCTTGCTGCAACAGCAGTGGGGGCTCATATCACGGTGGCCCCAAGGGGTCCGCTTCCCTGGGATGCCAGAGCAGAAACGGCTGTCTGGGTTTTGTCAGGGCAGAAGCACCTTTAGGATGAAAGCTGGTTTTACACGGAAGCAAACCTACTGGCATAGTCCTACTGCTCTAAAAACGCCAAACACCAGATTCCCAGGGGGACACACAGGTAAAGATTCATCTCTGATCTGTAATATGCCAACATGAAAAGAAGCAAATTTTAAAGAGAATGCTCTTACTACATCTAAATTAATACCAGCTTGAAATTATTGATGTTTTCATCTTTCGCTCATACTGGTTTTCTAGATTTTCTAGTCCTAATGAAAAAAGGACATTTTTTCGCTTAAAGTTTACTGCTGGGCAATCAGTCTCTCCAGAAAGTAAAACAAAACACATTTATATACGGATATAAGAGATGAATTTTCCATTAGCTTATTAGGGATGTAGCGTTTTTTCAGCTATGCCCTGCCTTTAAATCAGACCTCAATGTCCTTGTGGAAGATATTCTCTTGTTCAGATAAAGGTGAAGGTTTGAAGGAAATTTTATGGCTAAGGTTATGCTAGAGGATCTTAACAGTCCTCATATTTAAATTAATTTATGACGCAATCTACGCATGCTATAACCCTTAAGCTTAGGTGCATTTCCTTTTAATCTTCCCCTTTATCATGTACTTTGGGTCTTACCCTGCTTCCTTTAATGTAGTGCAGTAGAAAGGTCGGAGATAAATTTACATAATTTATGTTCCCTGGTCTACTTTAGGTGCACTGTCAAGTTCATATTTAATAATACAGGCATCCAGGCCTAACAAGACAGCAGTCATTTTTTCACTTGTACATTGGCCTTTCCTTCCCTCCTTTTAAGCATTATTAACTCAGATCTATCAATACCAGGCTGCTTCTGATTAGGACCATTATTTCCCATTTTTTGATCAATAAACCTCCTGCCTTTGTTAGCAGCAGCCATTCAGGTTTCTGCAGCAGTGTCTCCTTTCTTAGGGTTTGAGCAGCCACCATCTCTGCTGGGTGAAATCCCTCCTTGTTCCTTGCATGGTCCCACAAAACATCACAGCAGATGGAGAGATACCTCTACAGACTGCAAACCTGTAGGTGTTTCTTTCTCTCCAATTTGATGGTGGTGCTGTGTCCCAGGGATGGTGCAGGTCCAGCCTACACCTTCCTATCATGCTGCAGCTGCCACCCTGGCCACTTTTCATCTGCCCCCTGGCTACTCAGAGGGCTTGTACTCTTCCCTGTAGCATTTCTAATAACCAGAGCCTGCTGGCACTTTTGGCATCCTCCACATTTCCTGTTTCTTGAAGCAACTCCTCAGGACTCCGAAGTCTGCAGCACTATCGGGCTGTTGCTCATAGCACTGCACACTTGAGGTCTGCTCGTTTGTTGCGGGTTTTTTTTTTTGTTTGTTTTAAAAACAAATCAAATTTGGGTTTGAAAGCTTGGAAACTCATCCTTTCCTCATGTTGTCTGACTCTTGTGTTTCTGGCTGGCTCCTGTGTTTCTGGCTAGCTCCCATCCTCTGTGCCTGCAAGCAGTGCTGTGGGTGGTGCTGGGGTCGCACCACATGCTGGTATGTGCTTTGCTTCACATCCCAGACAGAAAGGCTCTGCAATAGGGAAAACTGCCTCCACCCCTTCCACCTCAGGTACAAAGCCAAGGGAAATCTCAATCCCTTTCTCTCCCATGAGATGACAGTGCTTAATTGCTTA
Source organism: Eurystomus gularis (assembly GCA_013400335.1). Taxonomy (NCBI): domain Eukaryota; kingdom Metazoa; phylum Chordata; class Aves; order Coraciiformes; family Coraciidae; genus Eurystomus; species Eurystomus gularis. The sequence goes on along the minus strand of VZZY01006862.1, from coordinate 44,911 downwards.
ATGCAAAGAAATATGAATTCAGCTTAGGAAACCAGAGTCTTTAGGTCCATCAACACACTCCAAAGCCCCACTTTTCATGTAGGAGAAATCCAATGGGCTTCAGTCATTGCTTTTATGAAGAGAAATAATGCCAGCCTCACCTTCCCTCATCAGTTTGATGGGGCTCCCCACCATTTCCAGACTATGTCCTGGTTTGGCCAGGACAGGGTTAATTTTAGTGGAGCCAGGTTATTCTACACCATGCTGATGTCATGCCCCGGGACCAGTTCCGGTGGGGGGGCAGTTCGTGTTTGGCTGTTTTCGGTGAGCTCGCTTTCTCGCTGCTCTCTGCTATCAATGTTTTTTTTGTTGTTTTTTGTCAACTGCAAGTGCTTATTATATGTTGTTTTCTTATATATATATATATTAAACCTTCCTTATCTCAACTCAAAAAGGCACTCTTAAACCTTTTTTTTTTCCTTTGTCCGCGACCCGTGGCAGAGGGGAGGGAGAGGGGAGCGGCGTGGCCACGTGGCTTGGCTACCCCGCAGCCGCAGCTCTTACTAAACCAACACAGACTACAATTTGGTAAATGAACGTATGGCACCGGCCTTAGCACCCACAGTGTGTCCCTGCCACCCTTGGCTGGGAGGAGCACTACTGGGCTCAGGGCTGGCTGTGGCCCCACCAGCACCCACTGCCATTGGCTCAGGCAGGGAAAGCTCAGAGGCAGAGGGGTCACCATTCCATCACCAGTGAGAGGGAGGGCTTGCCAGCAGGCAGGACTTGGCTCCTTCTGGAGGAGAGGAGAAGGCTCCATCCTGGCCATATACGGTGGCTTTTTTTTTCCATAGCAGGCTGGAAGCATGCTGGGCCACCTGGGCCACCAACATCAATAGCCAGATTCCAGGCACAGCAGCTGCCAGGGACCTTTCTGAATTAATTTTTCCTTAGTTTTCCTCTGTTGAGTCTTGATCTCGGCTACAGTGACAGCTGGTTGCAAGCCCTGCTGGGAGACAAGAAGTCAATTACCCTGATGCCTTGACTGAATTGTGCTTGGTCAGCATCCAGCTGCTGTGGGCTCCCGCCCCACAGCCCTGCATCCTGAGATAGTTCCTCTGTTAAATTGCAGATACCTGTCCCAGCTCAGACGATCTGGTTGCCCCTCGAGCGTTCCTCTTTCATTCTTTTTCAGAGGGCTTCAGCAGCTTTTTTGCCAATGTCAAGACCGTTAATAATAAAAAGCCCAGTGGCGTGTAGCTATGTAAATCACAAAGGAAAAATGCTCCATTTGAAAGGGCATTTCAGTGAGAACAAAACTTTTCCTTTTGCAGGAAGCTGTGGAGCTGCAAAGCCAGGGGTGTGACCTGGTGGAGTCACCCAGCTGCATGTCAGGAGCTGGCTCTGATGCACCCATGATGCTGAGCAGCTGTCTTCACTCAAGAGCTTGGGTGAGCATGGTAAGCAGCAGCTCTTCTTCTGCACCCCATCAGTGCTACCGGGCTTGCCTGTAGCTGGGCAGGAGATGCTGATACTGCCCTTCCCGGGATGCTTGCCGGGTAGAAGACGACTTTGCGGTCCTCCACTGGGGAGGAGGGGAGATGCATGCCTGGAAGCCCAAATCTGAGCTGGCTCAGAAGCACTGGCCACTCTCAAATGCTGGTCCCAGCATGGCCGGGCAGCTGGAGGGGGAAGCCGCCAGGAGATGCTGATCTGCGGGGCTCCCAGACCACTGAGACAAACTGTATTTAATGCATAAAGATCACAGGAGATGCACCATGTGCCACCACCCTGTCCCCAGCAAATCTATGAACTCCAGAATCAATGCTCAAACACTGGGAAGTCTGGAGCGGAGAAGCAATGGCCCCAGCAGAGAGGGTACTTTTCAAGGCGGTAATGACTACACAATCCAGCAAAATGCCCGTACCGCTACAGTACAGCCAGGGAAGCACTGTCCTGCCCCATGCTGCAAGCTGTGAACTTTCTCAGCATTTCCAGGCAAACCTGCCCTGCTCCCTCTGTGGCTATTGAGGAGAAACCTGCTCCACTCCTCCCAGCAGCTCCTGCAGGGAAGAAAAATCCTTCTTGGATCCAGTAGCAGAGGCCTGGAGGCTTTTGTTCCTCTGTCCTGAGGTTGCTCAGCTCCTCTATGAGGGGTACTGCCAGCATTTGTCCCCACCTTGCCACCGTTGCAGTGGCAAATGGCAAAAGAAAGCAAAGCAGAGGTACCAGCCCTGGGTTTGTATCCCAAGTGGGCTGTTTTAAACAGAAACCGAAGCCCAGGATGGAAAAGCTCCAAAGCAAACCAATTAACTACCCAGTGAATAATTTACAATACAAACACCGTTTCTCTTCCTCTAGAACCAAATGCAAAAGGTTTACTGTCTCCTCAAGCCTGCTTGTTATCTGAAAATCTTCCCCATATCCTTCCTTGCAGGTACATCTGGGCTGCAGTTGCAAGCAAGCAGTGGATAAGGACATTTGGGCAGCACTGGCTGGTGCAGCTGATGTCTGCTCCATGACCTGACCCCTTTTTTTAACCCTCAGGATTAACTACACAACATCAACAAACCTGAGATTTAAAAATTCAAAATGGCCTTTCTCCACATATCCCTTAACCGTCACTGACCATCTGCCATTTCCACAGTAACCCTGCAAGCAGCTGTGACAGGCTGCTGCTACCCCACTGATGCAGGCTGGCTCACCCACACTACTGCCATTACCTGGGGAATGTACTGGAGCTGTTCCAGCACCAGCATCTTGCAATGCAGCACCAGGCATCACCCATCATGGTGCAATGGCCCCAGGGGATACCCTCACCTGCCCTGCAATCTGCAGGTCTTTGACAGGCTTCCAGGGGCAATATGGATTTGAGTGCAGGTCCCTAGAGGAGTCGGGGCACTACTTCAAGCACAACCCTCTAATCGTTTACAACTCACAGCAGAAACAGATTTATTTGCAACCTAGAGCTTTAGCCAGCAACATGTTCAGTGCAACGGAATAATGGCAGAAAGCAGCGAAGCACTGCAAAGTAATGATCTTTTCTCCTGCTTTCCTTAGCCTGCCTCATCCATTGCTGTCCTGTGTAGGATTAGCATATGCCTCATTTTGGAGCAGATATTCTGGCTTTAAAACGCAGTCCTTTGGATAATGGTTAAATGGAGACAGATAACAGCAGCCTCTGTACTGGCAGGGTGCTGTTGAGCCCGCTGCGACTCACAAATGGGATGCTTGCTCTGCTCCAGGCAGGCAGAGGGGCTTTTGGTGGCTGTAGGCAGCTGCTTGGAATTTCTCCAGGAGATAAAGCCACCATATATGTGTACGTGCTTGCAGTAAGTTGAATGTAAGCTTGCCTTTTCTCCAGCAATTGGGAGGCTGGCTAGAGAGGACACCAGAGAAAGTCTGCTCCTACAGCAGGAAAGGGCTGGTGATGTTACAGAGTTAATTACTGCTACAGAGCATGGCTGAAGGGATGTGCACTGCAGGATCTGTGGAGAAGCCTTGTGGGAATTGCCACCTAATTTATAGCAGATGGATGTCAGCAGCACCTCAGCATCCAGCACATCTTCCACTCCTGCAGCCAGTCTCAGCTGTGCACCGGTCTGTGCTGGGGCTGATGACTGCCCTCTCCCATGCCCAGGAGGGGACAGTGGTACCACAGGGGCCCGTGCACCTCACCATGAGCTATATGCACTCCTGGGGCTGAGCAGCACCACATGGAGCAGAGCTAATGGTGCACATCCTCCACGCACAGTACCCGCAGCTGTTGAGATGGCCATGGAGTTATGTGACAGTGGAAACATGCTGTGCTCCAAGCACTTGCAGTGAGCCATGAGCAGTTAATCATGGGGTTGTGACCAGCCTATTATTAATGTATTAATATCATGATTTATATACACATAGCCAAAGGGTGTGAGCATCAGGAGGAGCCAGAAGGGATACTCATGGTGCCAACAATATCCTTTAGTTATACCTGCTCTGTAAGCAGTAAGGAGGAGACCTGGTGGGTTACAGCACAGAGGAGCTGGGCAAGGAGGGCTTCTACCTCCCCAGGCTGCAGAGGGGCAGGTTTGAGGGTTTTGAAGGGTAGGGACAGGCAGAGCAGGACCACCTGGGCAACGACTGACCTCAGTGGGATGCAGAAGAAAGAAAATTACAGATATTACAGTTGATCAAATACCCATGGTATTACAAATGCAGAAAACCCGATGAGGCTGTTGGAGGGGACAGCTGAAGCAGAGGGGATGAAGATGAGTGCAGCAGCTCTGGCAGAGGGTTGGGGTGTTACTGCAGTTCAGCAGAGCTACTAGACCACGCACAGCAGCAACAGGCAAACAGACTTGGAGGAGTTGATGAGCCTGGTGGGAGGAAGTGGTAAAATTCACGAGGAGAAGAGGCAGCAGAAGAATCCTAAACAAATCCACCATGATTACATCTGTGAGCTATGACTGACAGAGTGCAAGGAAAGTTCTGCAGACAGGGCTGAGGCCTGGAGACCTCTCAGGAGATGCGAAAACGTGGAGGCAGACAGCAAAGCAGCTCAGCTCCATCAGCCTCAGGGGTAAAAGGGATGAATGATGGGGCAGCAAAATTGACCTACAGCCAAAGGCTTGGAGGGCTTGTGCAGATACATCGCTGTCTACTGTGCAGAAGCATCTCCATACCCCACAGTGGTCACAGCTCCACTGTGCCAGATGTCATGGCATGAGACAGCCTCTGCAAAGCACCACTCCTGTCTAATTTAGCCCAAACTATCCTAACTGTCTTGTTGAATTCAAGGTGGGAGAAGAAGATGAGGCTTGGCATCTACCTGTCAGAATGCCGCCTCTCAGCTCTGTCCTCCCCCCACGGGGCAGGGAAGAGCTGGGTGTGGGAAGGCAGTGAAACTGAGGATGCCCTGGAGCAGGCACATGGCTACCTGCCTGCGAGATGTGTCCTAGCTTATTAAAAACCTGAGCAATGGAATTCCTCCTTACAATCTTGTGGCTGCTAGACCAGACACCAAAGAAGTCAGTAAAGCTTTTACTGTATTTCTGACAGTCCTTCTGAAGGGTTTGGGACCCAGGAGAGACAGGATATTGCAAGAGGTGAGGAGGGGTGGCGGTGCCTGACCATGGGGATCGACTACCAGAACCAGCACTACACAACACAACAACAAGTGGGGCGTGGCAGGATGAAAACACACAGGGCCCAGGAGGGCATGTATGCTGAGGACTGGAAAGACTGCTCCATGGGCTGAAGGGGAAGCTAACGGAGGCAGCTGGCAAGATACCCAGGGGGTGGCTTACTGGAGCCAGGGACACCCATGACGAGGGATGCCCAGCTATCTCTTCTTGCATTCTGAATCTGACGCCTTCTGTCCCATAATCTCCAGCTCATTCAACAATCCTGCATGCCTTGACAAGTTCAACAACTGCTGCAAGTGCATGAAACCCCACCAGTCCCCTCTAGTGCCTGCATCCAGCCCAGGTACGGCCATGTACCACTCCTCTCCAGCCCTGAGCAGAGGTGAGGCACTGCCCTGCCTCCAAAGGGCTCTGCTACCTGCCTGGGCTGTGTCACCCCTGTCTGACCCAAGGACCCTGCTTGAACCTTTGGCTATGTGCTTGGGTTGTGGCCAGAATGCCACCATACCTGCACCATGCACTCCTGGTATCAGTCCCTGCCTCTGTGGCACAAGTAGCCAGATAGGCAGGGGACATGCCACGGACCACTAGCCCTGTGCTCACAAAGTGAAAGGGGCTTTTGAGTCCCAAGAAATCTCCAAGCAGATGCTCCAACATACACTTGTGTCCTGAACCCCCTCAAAGGTGAACCTGAACCCCCAACCACAGCCTCCACACTACCCCCTCTCCCTGGCGCCTGCCTCTGCAGCAACTGTGCCTACCTTGGCATCCAGGATGCTCGTCTCCACCCGGGCCACCCCCTGGTTCTCCCTGAACAGCTGGATCCTGCTGACCTTGCTGAACTCCGACAGCACTGTGGTGAGGTTGGTCCTCAGGTCGATGACGTGGCTGATACCATGCCGGGGTCCCACCAGAAGCATGGTGGCTGGCTGCTTCTCGTCCTGGTAACACAAGCACATGGAGAAATAGAGACAGATGGACAGGGGTGAATAAGCACACCCTGGGGCTGCACAGGCTGCACCAGGCTCTCTCTGTGGAGCCAGGCCTTGAGGTCAGCCACTTGGCTGGGTCCTGGATGGCTTTTGCAGAGCAGCAGGTGAAACTGGTGCCATGGACCTCCCCCCCCCGAGCCTCTCTCTGAAGAGCTGGGAATGGTGTGCAGGATGCTAAGGCTATTTAAAAATAACTGAACTGACAGGCCACATGAAATATTCAGGCCTGTTGGTGTCACTATAGAGCACGTTACAAATGTGCCTGATCTGATATTGCGTCCAAGAGAAGGAAGCAGAGGAGAGAGCAAATGCATTTTATAAAAAAAGAAGGACTAATGCCTAGACTGAAAATAGGAATCTTTCTTGCTCTGGTCTGCCCAGGAAGGATACTTCAAGACAGACCTGGAGGTGAAGAGGAGCTGGACAGACCAGCGCAGAAAAGAATAGTTTTTACCACTTACATGTGGTTCAGCTCCTAGGCCAGCTCAGAGTCATTGCTTTGGTGTCAGAGATGAAAAAAAAAGGCAGGGCACCGACACCAGAGGTGAGTCGCCCAGCGCTGCACATGCAGGCAGCGCCAGCAGCAGGCTCTGACTGCTCAGGCATGGCACCAGCCAGACACCATGTGGTTCTGCCTTCACAGCCCTTTGAGCTGCCAGATAAGGAGCTCCAAGGTGTGGTAGAAGCAGAGCTGATCAAAGGCTGCAAAAGATAGAACCCAGGAGGTGAAGCAAGGGAAGCCATGGAAGTGCTGAAACCTTGGGTGGGGATAATGGGAAGGCGACACTTACATGGAAATCTCAGAATGGGAGGTGGAGCGAGAGGGAGGGAGAGGTGAGCCAGGCAGTGGGGAGCCTTGGTGGGTCCACTGTTCTCCTGTTTGGCTTGGTGGCTTTCCTCCTGCCGTGGAGAAAGTGAGGTGGCTTGGGTGAGGGGTGGAGATGCCTCTGATGGACATGAGGGAGGAGTGGGCCATGGCAGTGGCAGCTTCCTGAGAGCTGCCAAGCAGCCATTGGGCTGGAACACTGCTGATGGAGATAGCAAGGCCTGCTGGGCTATTCCTTGCATGGACAACTGAGGAACATGGTGGCCTTTGCCAAAGGTGGCCCTCCTCTGAGATGGACTGCAGGGTGCTGCCAGGGTATGACTGAGCTATAAGCATGTGTCTGAAACTAGTCTGACTTCAATGAGCAGGTCAACTGGTTGCCCAAAAGGCTGGCAAGAACAGAGCCAACCCTGACCGTGGAGAGCTGAAGATCTGACTTACTGTTAGCAGAGGCTCTGAAGGCTTTTCTGCATGGGCTTGGACTCCAGCAGGGCTGAGCAAGAGACTGAGGGAACTAATTTCAGTGGGAGTCATGTCTACCCTGGCTGTCCCTCCAGCACACAGTAAGGACCAGTGCCAACCACCTCCCAGCCCACCCTGAATTACCGTACCAGTCCCACTGTGTTGAAGAGGACGCCAGCAAAGGTGGGCAGTTCATTCAGGATCCTCAGGTACTGTAGCTTTGCCTGGGCTGTGGAGACCTGACAAAACACATCACACAGGCAATCACTAAGAGCACAAGGGGAAAGATGCAAAAAAGCTGGTGCAAACTCGAGAGTAACCATTGTGCAGTGCACTGGCAGGCAGCTTGGGCACAGGCTGTGCTGGCAGTGAGCCTGGGGGCTTGACATGGGGTGTAGGGGGTCTCAGTTCCGCTACGGTCTTGGGCAAATGCTGAGAAGTAACTAAGAGCAGAGGCACAACCTTCCCTGCCTCTGGAGATGTACAACTCTCCTGGGGGATGTATAATCCTGCCAGGGTGCTCTGATGGCTTCAGGGACCAAGGCAGTGGCTCAGCAGCCTCCTCCAGAGCTTTCCAAGCCCAGAAGTAGAGCAAACGATAAACATAGGCTTAACTGATGGGTGCCACTTCGATCAAGCTGAGAGACAGCTCTCGGATGATCTCACCCCCCTGACCTTTGCTGCAGTCCCTGAAATCCAGATCAGCTCTTGGAAGTGGATACAGGAGAGAGAGCGGCTGACTGGCTGTCACCCTGGGATTTATCTGCCATCCAAGGGGGCTTAAGCAGCAATAAGAGGAGTCTCTGAGCAGCTGGGGACAACAGGATGCTGGAGCAGAGGGCATGCTGTCACCCCACCAGCCCTGAGCCATGGCCATGTGGGTTGGGCTCACCTTGGTGCCACCAGGCTGGTTCTGGTGGGCTTTGAGCTGCTGAGAGAGGGATTTCCGGAGGCTCTTCTCTTTGATGAGCTGCAGGAGCGAGGGGGGCAGGAAGGGCTCCAGGCCCCACTCCTTCCTGTGGAGAGGGAAGCCCACCTGAGCTGCCAGGCCAGAGACCCCTCCAATGTGCAGAGAGGGCCAGAAACCAGGCATGCTGCCTGAGAGCATCCCCTTGCCATGAGAGGGAGGCAGATCCGCACCAGCACTTCCTTGGTGTCACAGCTGGAGCAGCGGCAGCCTGGATCCCCAGGAGGATGGGACCACCGGCTCGTGTCACAGCCACCAGCATGGGCTGGGGAATGCAGCATTGCCAGGCTCTGCGGCCAAGCCCAGCTCCCAGTCAATTTCATGCAAGGTTAAGGGATGCAGGGCAAATCCCTAAATCTCTCTTGGGGTCCTCCCAGGTTGCCACCTCCCCCATTCCTCCCCATGCATACTGGGCAAGGCCAGCCTGCACAGATGGACTCTGTATGAATTTAAGACTACTGGGAACTGTAGGAGGGCTGAGCCAGGGCTGCACAGTTTGGTGACAGGCTGGGATTATGCAGCCACAGTGCCTTCTCCTTGCTTTGGATGTCAGGCAGAAAATCAGCTCGGGTTCCCATGGAAATGATCCTGGGCTTGCAGCAAATATCCCTGCCAGCCCTGGCAAGGCTGCCATGTACAACTGGATGTCAGTGTCCAGGGGTCTTACACAGCCCCATTGTGGGACCATGGACTGCATGTCAGTGTTGCCAAGCCTGTGAGCCACCAGCCAGTTCCAGGGGGATCCCAGGGCATCTCATGCTCAGCACCCTGAAATGTTGCTGGGAGCACCCCAGTTATGCAGGGGCTGTGAGCAGGTGCACAGAGAGGGGACACAGAGGAGGGCTGTGCAGTGGTGTGGGAAGAGGGAAGAGGACTCACTCCACGTTCTTGAGGGAGACCTTCTGGCTGGGGCAGGTGGCTGAGACAGTGATGTAGATGTGGAGGGCAGCCAGCCCCAGCAGCATCTCTGGCTTGGGGTCTGTGCCGAAACGCTCTCTGATCACATCATTGCGGCTCTGCAGGAAGGAGGAGAGGTGTCCTCAGATAGCCACAGGGACAGGACATCTGCCACCTGAGGGATATTCCCACTGGGCCCAGCTTGGGCAGCCACGTGGGCTAAGAGCACCATCAGCTCCCCATTCTTAGGCGCAAGTCTCATACCTGGATGTACAAGTATTCGAATGCTGCAGGATCCCGGCGCAGCAGCTCCACTGGGTCCTTGGGGAAGAAGCTCACACGGAAGAGGCATCTCATGCCATGATAGTGTGTCCTCTGCACCACCTGTGGCAGGAGCAGAGGGAAGCAGTGAGCCCAGAAGCCATGTATATTTGCTTGCAAGGTAGGAGACACCCTCTCCCCACCCGTTGGAGGGGATTTGATTTGTCTCCTCCATGCACTACCTGATCCTTTCATCCTAGGAACATCCCAGCCTCCCTTGGTGTGACAGCTTTGCCTGGTGCTGCAGGGTTTTATGCCACTAAGGCTGATGCTTCCTCCATGATGCCCATTTTATCCTTTGTCCCATGCAGCATCAGCTTCCTGGCTCTCCCAGGCAGGCCACGGATGTTCATGAATGCTGTCTGCAGCTGCCCAGGCTGGAGCACAGAGCATCTCTACAGTGCTGTCAGGGTGGGATGGATAAAACCCTGATCTTCTTCTTGGCCACCCTTTGCACTGGTGAGCCCGCAGGACCATGCCAGAGGCAAAGAGAGCCTATGCCACCCCACAGCACAACCCCGGCCAAGGCCCATGCTAGTGGGAGAAGAGCTTCCCTGTGACCCAGCCACTGGCCGTGTCTGTCCCAATACCCTCCCACATCCAGAGGCTTACGTGGGCCAGTGGCTGCTTGTCCTGGAGCAGCAGGAACCGGTGGCTCTGCTCTGGGCTGGAATACTCCAGGACCAAGGCAAAATGCTCGATGTGCCTCAAGGACAGGCGGTCCTGCAATGTCACCATCACGTCCTGCAAACAGCATGGACAGGCTTGGATGCAAGGCACTAGCTCCCTCCCAGGGTGGGTGGGAGCTGGCATCCCATTGAAAGCCCCCTCCTCCCTGGCACCTGTGGCCGCACCAGTGCAGGATGAGGCCCTGCAGTACTGAGAGGGGCCACAGGATGGTACCCAGTCACTGCTGGGCAAAGTGACCTCACAGCAGGAGGTGACCAGCAGCCAGGTCCCCAGCACCACAGGTAGCACTGTGGTGTTTCAGAGGGGGGCTGCAGGGAGCTGGAGCATCCATCCTGTCTGGAGGGCAGGATCACAGCAAGGAGAAAATTTAGTAGAAGAAATACAGCAAAAACCCACGCCTGCTAGCTGCAAAGTGTGTCACCCATGGAGGCGGAGGGACTGTCTATCTTGCAGTGGCAGTTTGCAGCCAGTCAAGTGCGGCTGCAGTGTTTGTGCAAGGAAGCAGGAGACAAGGAAAAATGGATTGGGCACGCAGGAGAAGGGAAGCATCACAGTGTTGGGGAGGGGAGCTGAGAGGCCTACCTTCACGGTGGTTTGGCCATCGAACGTGAAGGACTTGATCTGCCCATTCTCCAGGAAAACCTTCAGCACATTGGGAATGAGGAGGAGAGCTTCTTTCTTCAACATGTCCTGGCACACAGGGCCGGCAACAGGAGAGGCAAGGAGGATGGAGGCACAGAGAGACATAGGGTGGGTGGGGAAAGAGAATGACTGTCAGTGATGGAGCGGTTATGGCATCCTCTGCTTCTCTGGACATATGCACTAAGAGGCACATATCCCTGGAAAACCCAGTGTTTCTGCTCAGCCACAGACAAGTGCAGAGCTGAAGCAACTCAGAGCTGCCTGACAGATTCACCTTTCCAGATCCCAGCAGCTGCAGTGGGAATAGAGCATCCCACTCCATCCAGCACATCCCAGAGCCGTGCCCATGCCTGGCAGCCCGTCCTCCTCCCCAGCTGGTGTCCCAGAGGGGAGGGCCGTGGTTGGGGTGGCTCAGAGCCAATCCCTCTTTCCTGACCCTTAACCCACACCTAGCCCACCTCAACCTTGCACATGCCCTGTGCAGAAAGTTGGGTGAAGGCTGATTTTATTTAACAAGAAACATTTCAATCAGATAATTACTTAATTGATTTTGCTTAAAAGTAGAACTTGCTAGAAGTGCTTTACAGGGTTTTGGAGGGGGGGTTGTTTGGTTGCTTTGTTTGGGGTTTTTTTTTGTATGCTTCTTAATAAAACCTTTCTGCAGTTACGAGATAACAGCACTGGGCTGTAATGCTACTGCAGCGTAACAGCTTCCATTGCCATGCTTGGTCACTCCACCCCACACATGGGGCCTCTTGTGAAACCTCTGGCACCAGGTTGGAAGCCACAGACCTTCCTTAGGGCAGGCACTAGCACTGCCCGGATGTTGCTCTCGGGTGCCCAGGGGCAGTCAGGTGGGACCAGGTTTCCAAGGACAGTTTCTGGGGCTCCATCCAGATGGAGAGACAGAGGAAGATCACAGCTCGTGTCCTCCCAGCACTGACCCAACACCTTGAGTATGCCCAAGGACATCTGCCCTGCAGGACTCTCCGGACTAGATGACTGCTCTCATCTGTGGAGCTCAAATCAGTGGAGAAAAGACCTGCAGCCCCTGGTCACCTCGAGCCCCATGGCCCCAGAGACACCTCAAGGGAATCAATCTTGGAGGAAGGCAGGGCAGGACTTACTGGGTCTGTCTCGCCGACTGTCACCTGCTCTGAAAATCGGACCTTTGCTGGGTTGGACCTTAGCTTTGCCTTCTTGGCTGCACTGATGAAAGCAGATTTGGGAGACTGCAAAGAGAGGACTGGATAAATCATCTGCCTGCACTCAGAGCTGTGGTGTGGGGAAAGCCAGACACAGTGTCCAGAGAAAGCCTCTTCATGATGATGGGGAAATGGCAGCAAACCATGAAATGGCAAGTAGAATGTAAGTCCCCTTCCCTGTAGTTATACAGTAGGCAGGGCCAGATGGATGAGCAGCAGCTCCTGAAGTCACACCAGCACCCTCAGCATGATGGGTGAGGCTGCATCCACATGTACGTGGCATCCTCTGTGCAGGCTGAGTTCCATGAGACCAAGGCTTGCTCAGATGGGAGAGACAAGCCCCTTGGACGTGGGTCTCCAGACATGGGGAGGAGCCAGGTGGCTGGGAGATGGCAGGACTCTGGGAAGCCATGTGGAACATTTTGGTGGCAGTGCTGGGCACCAGAGAGCCTCTGCCTGCACATGCTCTGGCATGGAGGTGGTTGTGCCCTAGAGCTATGTGTGTTTGAGGGCACTAGCATCAGCAGAGCAGCCTATTCTGGCTGGCAGCCATCCAGGGCCAGGAGAAAAAAAGCTTTTTTGGAACTTGGCACATGCCCTGCTCTTGATAGAGCAGACCTGGGTGGTGGCATCTCCATCCTGGAGAGGAGGGGAGCACAGGGGAGCTCTCACACATTTCTTTCACTAACATCAAAGGGTTCAGTAAGGCAGAGATTATGCCCTGCCATCACTGCTGCTGGCATGACAGTTCAATCTGCTCCAGCACCACGAGCGCTGAGACCCAGTGCACCATCACCACCTGGTGCCAGTCCCACCACCAGAAAAACTGTTTGGGGCCTGCAGCCTGGCATTCCCATCTCCCCAGGGACTCCCCAGCTGAGCCTGCTAGAATGGCAACAAGCATGTTCCTCCCTGCTGCCTCTGGCAGGACAGGGCACTTCATCAGACATGCCTGATGCCCTCAGCAAATCGTCTGGGGACATTTTTCCTCCCCTCCTCCTGTAAGGAGTTAACGACAAGGACAGGGAGATGGCTGCTTGCCAACACAGACCCTGTGGGGCTGTGGTAGCTCTCAGACTCAACAGCTTGGAAGAGCCTTGGGGTGGTAGGACACCAGTCCAGCACTTCAGTTAAGCTGCCTTAGTGGCTCCCTGGGGCCTCCAGGGACCCCATTTTGGTCTCCCAAAGGGCTCTTAACCCCCATCCTAGCTCCCCTGGAGCTGGCCATGGCCCTGCTGGTCTCACCTGGTGCGTATGCAGTACTGTGAGGATGATGAAGTCCTTGGCCTTCCTGTGACACAAAGGAGAAATGAAGGTGGATACAACCTCATGGTGGCAGACCTCAACACATGCATTTGGCTATTTAGAATGCACATCCCACCCTCTCCAACCCATTGGTGGCTGGGACCTTAGTGGACTCCTTGGGAGCTCCAAGCTTCTGCTTGCTAATATGGCTCTGGGTACTCTTCCAGCGCTGCCCACCCCTTGGCCAGCCAGGAAACAGGTACAGAACTTGCTCCAAGGCACTCCCCCTGCTCAGGTTGAGGTTTCTCCAGGCCAGCAGTGACCAGTGGTGACAATGAAGCATGGGGGTGTTCATTGACACCCCAGGGCTCTTCTCAGGGCACAGCAGCTCAGCATGAGTCCCCTCCCTGGAGGCAACAAGGGACGTGTGTTTTCCTCACCTGACAAGCTCAATGAATCTCTCTCTGGAGGCTTCACTCACATCCTCATCATTGATGGCCAAGATCTGGTCTCCTGGAAGGAGTTTATCCTCAGAGGGGCCGCCTGCCGGGAGAGAGGGTCAGGGCCAGCCCAGGCATTCCAGGGCTGTGGGGTGGGGGGAAGCAAGAGGATCCCAAGCACCTTCGAAGTATTTGCCCATGTATATGGCTGTGGAGGGTACCTTGCAGGCCCAGCAGTGGGGACAGGAGCCCAGGGAGAGCTCTTGCGAGGGGAAGGTGCTGCTGTGCTTCTTAGCACCCTGTGACCATGTCCAGGGACTCCATCACTGTACACCTTACCTGCTGCCACCGAGCGCACCACCACTGGCCTCTCACTGCCAGCAACGAAGCCAAATCCGTAGCCGGGGTGGCGCTGGACCGTCACCTGTCGGAGCGTGTCCGAAGGCAGCTGCCCACATTCCATATCATCGCCACAGCGCTCCTCTGGCATCACATGGCTGCACTGCAGAGTGGAGGGGCAGGTGTAATGCACCCCATCATGGCAGCCCTCCCAGTTCGACCCAAGTCCTCTGCGACCTGGAGGTCAGCCCTTCTCCATCTGCCTCCTGCACTGCTGCTGGCACTGTGGGTCCCGGCAGCTTGCTGGGACACCCACAGCCCTCTGGTCCTCCCTTGCAGAGTGGTGCTGCTCAGTGCCTACCCTTGCCACAGTGTCAGCAGCTCGGGCATGAAGATACCCTCCACGAGTAAATCATGCCATCCTCTCCCAGCATCTCACTGTCCCACCCCTGTTCAAGCATCTCACTTCATTAGATGGGACACCTGTGTGGGACAAACTCTTGGTGGTCTGACTCTTGTCATTACGTGAGGGATGCCACTGCTGCGAGGTTTCAAGGAGATGGCAGCCCTGGCACAGCTGGAGTGCTGTCTCTCTGCCCATTCTGCAGAGGTTTAAGAGAAAACTCAAGGGTTGGCTTTTTCACACCTTGTAACATGGCTGCACAGTATCAAAGATAAGTGAAAACAAGTTCAGCCAGTCTAAAAACTAGGATTAAGCCAGGCTCAGCCATGGCTGTTGGCACCATGACTGAGTCCCCAGTGCCAGCCCTCAGAGTCCTCAAAGCACTGGCAGCCAGAAGACAGAAAACCCAGCTCAGGACAAGGTCATGCCAATCCTGCCCTTGGCGTTCCAGAACACCAGCCGTGGCTCAGGGCTGCGAGCTTGCTATTGGGGAGCAATCCTAGCACCACTGGGATGGCAGCGGAGCGCAGCACAGACAGATGGCAGCATGCACAGCCACGACCAGAAAAACAAAGTGATGAACACATTGTTATTTCTGTGCTGCTCATTGCTTGTTCCTGTCCATGCTATTTAGCCTGCTTTAAAAAGATCTTTACTGGTCTTTTAGCAACACATCAATTGTTCTGTCTCTTATCAGCTTAGGATTTGATGCATCATCCATTTAATGTAATCTGTTTGCATTTCCAACACCCCCTGTCCCCTCTCACCACTGCATGTTGGCACCTGCTGCAGAGTGAAGAGGGATGGCCTTTGGGGCAGAAACAGGACAGGTGCTTCTTGCAGCTCTGTGCCAGCACACACGTAGCTTTGATCTTGAGCTTCAATCATCACTGCCAGGAAAGACAGCCCTGTGCTAGCCCTGATCCCCAGGTGATCTGTCCCAACATTCTTTGTCCCAACATTCTTGTCTCTCATTCTTGTCTCTCCCACGGGCGCCAGGAGGGCTCTGAGCACTAGGCACCTCAACCCAGTGTCAGGGATACAGTCCTGACTGTGAATGAGCTGTGCTCTGTGGTGATGCGATGCCATTGCTGGGTCCACCCTGACTCATCCCTGATGCCCAGCCAGATGGGTACCCGTGGCTTTCCCTTCCCTCATGCAGTGGCACATCACTGGATAAGCAAAACAATGAGACCTGGGGAATGGAACTGCTGAGGAGCAGAAGGGTGCAGACATCTTCTGTGGCAAGGGGGAGTTCCGCACCCAACAGCAGTCCCAGCCGGGGTGCAGGGCCCATAGGCACAGGGTGCAGGGCCTGCTCCATCACCAGGAGTGTGCAGCTGTGAGGAAGCACAGGCAAGACCAGCTGTCCTGCAACTGGCTACATGCCACCTCATAGCTGGTCTCCTACTCCCATAAGCATTTAAAAGAACAACAGCAATAATAACAACAATGAAAATATCACACGATTCAACCAATCTTCTCAAAAAAACTTTATCCAAAGCCACTGTCTGTGGCTGAAAAGGGGACTGTGTCTCCGCACACCTGGCATGGCAGGGGAGAATGCCTGCTGTTCACAGAGACCGAGCTGGCTGCCAAGAGAAAGCAGAGCTGCTAGCATCTCAGGGGAGATCTCCCCCATTCGCCCGGCTTAACTGCTTACAGCAACTCCAGCCTCCCCATCCAATAAGGCCTGCAGTGCATGAACGTGAGGATGAACTGCGGGGCTCAGAGCACTGGGATGCCTCAGAGATGTGGCTGAGCTCAGTGCAATTGCTCTGGGGAAACCAAGGCAGGGGTTTGCTCACCAAGTCACAGCTAAGTGGATGACAAGTCTCGGACTACAGCTGCCCAATTAAAGCTGTTGTGTCCTCAGCTCTGTCCTGTGTGCATCTTGGGTGTGGGTCTCACCCCTGCTCCTCCCCATGGAGCCTGCAGCCAAGCCACACAACCCTCTGATGACTGCCCAGGAACAACCGCCTCTCAGGAAGCTGAATTACCATCAGAAAAGGTTTGTGGGGAAATCTTTGCAGCTTAAATGGACAAAAAGAAAACACACCTCTTTCAGCCACAACCAGTCTGCCATCCAGCATTAAAGGGAAGAGGGGAATAAAGACAATATTGACAATAAAACTCCTTTACCAGGCTCTTAAGCTGCTCCTCTCCTGATAAGACTTTGACACTGCAGAAGCATTACCAGGAAATGAAATAAAAGAGGACCAGTGTCCTCCTAAGCAGGACTTATCCACTCCTTGAGAAGCGGTAATATGCTCAGCAGCAGGTATGACATGCCTTCTCCAGGCTGCGGCTTTGAATGTCCTTCCTGTGGTAGCTCTCCCATGCTGGGCTTGGGGCATGACATGCTCGCCCTGGACCAGAGTAAGAGGTCAGAGAAAACCAGCAGTGACAGTGGGTAATGCTCTCCCTAACACTAGTAATTACAGCTTGGCTGAACCCAGGAGCCATCACTTTCCTGAATCCTGTTTTTAGTGTTTCTTCTTCTAATTCACAGGCTCTGGGCTGCAAATCTCTTGGCCTCACTCTCACAGCAGGGAACTGGGGCTATAAAACAACACCTGGAGCTCAGCAGCTCTGCCCTGTCAGCAGCACCCAGATCCAGCTCTGGGCTCCTGGGCTCTGCATCCAGTGATGCTGGCCACAGTACTTGGAAAACACCCACCACTCCCCTTGGTGGGCACATACCAGTGCTGACCACATCCCACCACAGAGAGCAGATGGCTGTTCATGTCCTTGTCCCTACCCTGCCTATGTCCCTGCCTGCCTGCTGCCCGCCCCCAGCCCAAGAGACTGTACAATGACATGTACTTGTATACACAGCGACCACCATGGCACAAGGTCATTGGAAAACAGCTCAGCACAAGGTAAAAGGACTTGCCAGGAGAAAACCCTTGGGGCCCAGCAGCAGCAGGAGCCCACCACAGGCTTGCCTCTGTGGGAGGATGTCTGCTCCTCACACAGCTCTTCATGGTGTCTTGACCAATATCACATGAAGATATCCCCTCTCCTGGGGCTTGGACGCTTATCTTCTGTGCTCAGAGCTCAGACACTGATCCAGTCATGCTCTGCCGCCCAAGGTAAGAGAGACATCAGCTCCATCTGGTCACTCCCCACCTATGATATTCTGCCAAGAGATGTGCCTTCAGCTTCCTGAGAACCTTCAGACCTCTGTGCTATAGCAGGACTAAATCCAGAGCCCTCATTCCCTCCCAGACAGATAAAGGCAGAGCTAGAATTACTCCAAAAGCTGATGTGTATGTACATTTTAAATTTCCTACTGCAATAAATCTCTGCTGGTTTTCTGCCTTTGCTTTTAGTGCTGACTGACCATCTCTGCTAGCAGGAAAAGCCACCAGAACAAACCAGTACCACCTGCCTGCGAGGAGTGATGGTCTCCATCTACCCAGGACACTCACACCATTTCCTAACACCTTTAAACAGGACAGCACCAGGTGAAAATTTTCTGCAGCTAAGAAGGGCTTATGGCTGAGCCCCAGGATGGAGAGTGGGTATGGCCTTTTGTGGGGGGGCACTTTGTACAGATGGCACTTCAGGGGTAGGTGTCAGCTCTACTCCCCCTTCCTCTGCTGCCATGAACACCCCAAGACCAAACAGAGCCTGTCTTGCCTGCTGCAAAACCATGACCAGCTCCTCCATCTGCCAGCCTGCAGTTGGTGAACGGCTTGTGAGGCATGTGGGATCCTGAGCACGTGTGGCAGCAGCAGGAAACACTGGGGAATGGGCCAAGAAGTGTTTTTATGGGGAACATATGGCAGCTCCAACCTCTCATGCTGGTCTCCATCTCAGATGGAACCTGTAGAGCTGCTGGGGTGTGTGGAGACCAACAGCATGGACAAGAGCAGAGCGTGTAGAGCTGGTCAGCATGGGATCCACTGCAACATGCATCTGTGCATCAGCCCTGCACATCTGTGCCCACCAAGTATCTGGTCATCTTAGAAGATGCCATTTGGACCATGTTAACCTGTCAGTCATACCCAGCAAGGGCAGACAGATGCTGTACTTTCAGACCACTGCAAAGCTGCTCAGACACACAATGCAGACAGAGGTAGTGTTTGATGGCCCTTGATTTGGCAGCAGTTAATGGCTGGCTGAAGTGAGGAAGGCTGGACTGAGAGATGTCAGCCTGGCTGAGACTGATGTTAAAGGCAGCAGAATGACCCAGGCCTTCACAGCTGAAGTCCTTCATAGACCCAGACCAGAGAACTGCAGCCTGTGTATGGCTCTGCCATATGGCCCAGGACTTTACCCTCCATGCTCCAGCTCAGATTTGCTGTCAATATTAGGAAACAATTTAAAATCAGTAGACCTCTTCAAGATGGTTAGCAAGGGTTAGCTTTACTGTTGATGCTGGGTCTGTCCTGAGCTGGCAGGTAAACCAGGTATGCTGCTGGTACAGAGGTTGGCTGCCATATGGCAACTGTTTGAGGGCAAAAATACTCCAGGCTTTCAGTGCAGGAACAAATATATGGGGAGCAGCTTCCCCCAGCATAGCCAGAGTTGAGTTGCTAGAGAAGCCAGCGAGTGGCCAGAGGCAGCTGTAAATAATGCAGAAGCAGCCGCAGTCTGGCTATGAACAGCAGCCACAGCTCTCTGCTGCTCAGCCTGCAGCTTTTTAAATGGTCTTGGCATCTCAGCTAGAGATAAGCACAGGCAGAGGAGCAGGGAGGGAATGGGGCCTGGGGTGGTGGAGAGGGGCTCAGCTGCACCTCCACCTCTGGCAGGGAGTGGGACTGGCCTGACCTGGTGCTCAGAGCTGCATTTTGGAGGGCAAGAAGGGCCATTCCCAAAGTAATGCTGCTTATTAACAGAAAATAGAGTGTGAGCATGGCTAACAAAGACCCTGCCCTCCAACCTCCAGACACACTCAGGTTAATAGAAGAAACAGTTTCTGCGCAGAGAGAGACTGTCCTGAAACAAGCCCTGTGAGACATGGCCAGAAGCACAATGGAGAATCTGAAACCCAGCCTGGATCGCACCTTCTACAGGCAAGGTTCCACGCTCACAAACATTGCCTCCCCCATCCAAGATTTGGGCTCTCCAGCCTGGAAAGGAGAAGAGGAAATGAGATCGTGATGGGGCTCCTAAAACCAGCCTGACAGGGGGCAGGGAGCCAGCACAGCATTAGAACTGGAGGGAACCTGTGGAAGGAGGTTTAACACATGGAAGAGGCCACTCAAGAGCCAATTAATCCCTGGAGCTCACTACCACAGGATGCTAGGGAGGCTGCAGATTCAACTGGATTTGAGAAGCAATTTCCAGCTTCTCAAGCCAGAGGCCTCCAAAATGCCCATGCCATAGCTTGCCAAATCCTAGAAGAACTTACATCAAGAAGAGTCTGATCAAGATGAGCCCTCTCATACACAGCTGTGTAGAGCTGGTCAGCACGGGATCCACTGCAACATGCATCTGTGCATCAGCCCTGCACATCTATGCCCACCAAGTATCTGGTCACCTTAGAAGATGCCATTTGGACCATGTTAACCTGTCAGTCATACCCAGCAAGGGCAGACAGATGCTGTACTTTCAGACCACTGCAAAGCTGCTCAGACACACAATGCAGACAGAGGTAGTGTTTGATGGCCCTTGATTTGGCAGCAGTTAATGGCTGGCTGAAGTGAGGAAGGCCACACAGCTGGAGAGAGGACCTGAGCCCACCTCTCCAGCACACCAATGAGGTGCATACCCACCTGCATGTGTCAGGCCACTGGGATTAGCTGCCCAAGGAATGTGAGTGTGGCAGAGACGAGACCCCACTTATAAACCTGAGTGTGCCACCAAGTGCCCTCAGGAGGCAGCAGGGCTCCAGTGCAGGCGCTTGGCAGTGGCATCACAGGGCATCAGGTACCTGTGGGAGTGAAGGACGCTGAGCGTGAGATGACGAAGACTTCCAGTGTGTCTGCACACACAGCCTGGCCGTGCCCACACAAACTGGGGACAGGCTGGGGTGCTCTGCAACCTGTCTGAAGGCAGGTTGCCTCATATGTGCAGGTTTCCACACTGTTACAGACACCATTCTCCTATAAATGTGCATTTTTTTTTTTCCTGGGGGCTCCCATCATTTTCTCCTTCAATTTTCCCTAAGATTTTTGGCTGTTTAAGGGATTTTTGTTCTCCCCAGCTGGAGAAGCATCTTGCTGAGAAGAGGATCAAAGCAAAATCCCTTAGCAACAAGGTCAGGCCCAGAAGGCTAGTGCCCCTGCCTCAACCAGCAGCAGGCAAGGGAGCTGCTATCCCAGGGCTGCCAGTGAAACCAAGCTGAGCTGGAGTGCCTGGGATAGAGGAGAGGGACTTGGGACATGGGACATGCATGGCTTCCCTTGCAGGGCTCTAATAGATCTGCCTGCAATGAGAAGGATGGCAAGAGGAAAGCTCTTCTTCCCTCTAGTGTGTTTAAGCCCAAGCTCTGAGCATGGGATGCAAAGCCACACCATGGGACAATTTTTTTAGGGTATTTTTATTTCGCTTTGGGGATGCCCAAGTGGCTAGGCACTAATCTAGAGCCTTGGAAAAACTGGTTGCAAGCCCCTCCTCTGCTACCATCTGCCACAGTGGCCACAGGCAGTTACCTAGGTCCTCTCCTCTGCAGTGCTCTACTGGTGTCAGCAGGCAGGAGCTCCCCTCATCCCAGCCAGGGCAGGGCTGGGGAAGATGTTACAGACTTAGAGGGATTTTTATCTCTGTGAGGACTATAGGAGTATGGTAAACAGACAGTCATCACTGGGCTAAAATGAGATGAACACATAAGAGGATTAATCAGAGATAAGGAGCAATGGAATAAAATTCATGGCACTTTTCTCTCTTAATTGCATGACACTTCAGCTACAAGCTGGGGACTTGGAGTGACACTAGTTCCTCACCCCAGCCTGGCTGCTCTCTGCCACTCAGCAACTGCTGGTTGAACCACTTAGCTCCTGTGTTCCCTGATTTTAACAAGGAAACCTTTGTGTTATATTAACTTTGCTTTCTGGCAGTACTGAAGACAAGAAGTCTTGGCCCTGTGAGGAGGATGAGGCTTAACACCAGGCGATGGGTGCCAGCCCCAGGCACTCCTGTCCCTTTCATGCTGGCATGGGCAGCTTGAACCCAATCCAAGCCTTTCCTGCAAGAGACTCCAATGCTCACAACGTGTCCCCAAAGCCTCATGCTCCCTGGGCACAGACTGTGGCTGCTGCGCTGCAGCTCCTCTCTGGTGCTGAGGCAGCAGGAGCATGGCTCCCTGCATGCCTGCTCAAGCACAAGGCAAGGGATCCCACTGCTGCCTACCTTGCTCCAAAGGATTTGCAGGAGGAGAAATGTATTGCTGCATACAAAGTCCAGAGGGGAGTTAAATAAATGAGGGAGAGTTATGGATCTTTTGGATCCCATTAGTGAGAGGGGACAGTCTGCATCCCCTCCCAGGCAGCAAGGAGGAAGATTCAGAGAGACTGTCCAGGCCCTCTTCCCCAGCACTGCAGAAAGAGGCTTGAAAATCCAATCAAGCACTTTCCTTGGGGCCCTCACGAATCCCAAGACTTTCACTCTGGATTTACAGAGAGCAATTTGCTCAGCTGATGACCTGCTAGAGGTTTTCAGAATGACTGCCTCCACCCAGTGCAGAGCAGAGCAAGGAAGGAGTTCTGCAGGGGAGTGGATGCCGATGGAGGAGGCAGGACCGCAAAAGCAACAGCAACATCCCCAGTCCAGTTGGCTGTGTGACAGGCCCCGGATGCAGACAGAGCATGAGCTGGACTGAGTGAACTCATCCAGCACCTCCCAGTGTGGTCCAGTGACCCATGGCTCAGCCCTGCAAGCCTGTCCAGGGTGAGAGCTCACCTTGGCATAGAGGCGGCAAACCCTGCAGCATTTCTGGCAGCCCAACATTGGCGAGAAGGTCTCCCAAGCCACGACAGAGCTGTTCCACAAGCTTGCCTGCATGGCATCTGGGACAGTCCCAGCAAACCCCTGATACTGTCACCAGCCTCAACCCGAGCTACACAGGAACCTGGTTATGGAAGATGACAAGCACAGCATCATTGGGTCCCCCTACACCTCTGCATTTTCTGGGACCCCTTTCCAAGCTCCAAGGCTCAGTAAAGTTCTTGAGTTGATGTCAGATAAAGGCAAAACCATTAAAAAAAGAAAAAAGCACAGGAGCAGGAGAAGCTTTTGAGTGCAATGCTTTCAGCCTGGGGCTGCCACCATTTCAAGCAGAGAGGCTTAATTTCTGCTTCCTTATAATCTCTTTATAACCTGCTCTGAGCTCTGCTGCCTGTGCCAGTGTGCTCCTGGGGGCACAGGGCAAAGAGGGGACCTGGCAAGCTGCAGCAAGCAGGCTTGCAAATGCAGCGTGCTTCCCAGGTAGCCAGGCCTGTATTCACAGGCACACTCACCCATGTGTACTCTGTTTTCTACACATGTGCATACAAATGTTGCACCGAATCAGCAGCCTCAGGAGACAGTGTCGCTCTGTCTGTCGACAGGAGATGTGCGTCTCACCAGCTGCATGCCTCCTCGCCCACAAGTCTCCTGAAGGTGCTTGCCTGGGGAAATGCTGCATGCAGAATGAGAAGCTGCTCCTGTGGTGGCACAACCTGACACATGTGCCTCAGGGTCCCCATGGAATGCATGCAAGCATGCTTTCCTGCGGGATGCAGGCACCTGGGGTCCCTGTGGAACACAGGCACACAAGGTCCCCTGTGGGATGAAGGTACCTGGGATGCATGCATGCATGGTCCTCAGTGGGATGCCAGCTACTGGGGTCTGTGTAGGAGGCAGGTATGCATGGTCTTCCATGGGGTGTACACACATACGGTTCCCCGTGGGACACAGGCACCTTGGGGTACCTGTGGGATGCATGCACATACGGTCCCCAGTGGGACACTGTCAGGGATGCTGGGAATGCCCAAGGGACCTCCTTTCCACCAGGCCAAATATCACCCAAGGGCTACTGCCTGCCCATGGCACAAATCCCTGTTGGTCAGCCACCAGGCTACCTGCCCACTTGCACAGCCCCCACACTCTGCCAAGGCTGCCAGGCAGCACTCAGGGTCACACATGTCTGTCTGCAGCAGAAGAAGAATCATAGATGCCAGCACAGCCTTTTGGTCCCCAGTGTAGCAGATGGGACCAAATTAGAGCAAGATGCTCATTATCCACGTGCTGTGTGGGTGTTCCCACTGCTGGTGGCTTGTTCTGCCCATGCTGGCAGACGCTGCTTCGTGGGACCATCGTGCTCTGTACGCACCATGGTGTTTGGAAAGCATCAGTAATGCAGAGAAATACCCCAACAGGTTTCTAAACCATACGAAATGATTTATAAATTATCAATGTCATAAGTTTGCTTCCCCTGTCTGATGAGGGGGAGCGACAGCTCAGGCTGCTGCTGAGAGGTGAGCAGTGACCACCTCAAATGGAATTAGCACGCCAGCCACATCCTGCACACAGCTCCTGATGGAGATGCCGGTGTGGCTGCTGCTGAAGTCACAGTAATGCTAGCAGGCATCTACGCACCAAACTTCATAGCAGCAGACCTCAGCACTCCTGCTGCATAAGAATCTGATGATTCCCTGAGTTCCTGCTGTAGTAATTAGCTTGATCAGCCCATGCACATCAGTTTCTATTTGAAGCCAGCCGTATTTAATGGGATCTGCTCGGTATTTGCCTCCTGAAGTTTCCACACAGATCAATCTGCCCCATTTGCATGAAAGGCAGCTGGAGCCAGGAATGGTTTCACTTGCCCTGACATAGCACCCAGCTTGGTGCTTGCTGGTCGGGTGTCCTGGAGGAGGCTGATCCCATTAGCAGTGGTGAAGGTGTTACAAAAGCAACTTGCCCTGAGCTGTTTGATGCCACATCCACAGTGCTGACTTGAGGAGCCCCTGGAAGGCACTATGTCTTCCAGCATCAACTGATAACCCTATATGGGCAGATAACCCCCAAACCCCATCCCTCAGGCCTTATCTTTCCAGAGATGCAGAAGCCTGAACCCTCTGAACTCTTGGGACAGAGTCCCCCTGAACTCCTTAGAGAGCCTGGGCTGGAGCCCAAACCAACCCTTGCAGACTGAGTCTGTGCTGCACAGACCTTCCCCAGCTCCACGGACCCTGGACCAGGCATTTTGGCATGCTGTAGCCCGAGATGTGCACAAGCTCACCAGTCAGTGAAACCCTTGGGGACACACACAGGACTGCTCCAAGCACCTGCCAAGGAGGGCACAGGACCCCTCTCATTGTCTGTCCTGCTTGGGTTTGTCTCGTTCCTCCCTACCTCTTTTCTGTTCATCTCCAGAGCCCTGCTACAGTGCTCCTGGCTCCTCTGCAGAGGCTTTAGCTCTCCATCTGCTGGACTGGACTCAGCATCTCAGCCCCAGCCATGGCAGGTACAGAGAGAAGGTCTCAGAGGTTGTGCTCTCAGTGATCTCAGACCAGGTGCTAAGCCTAAATGAGCTTTGCCAAGGGGAAAAACCCCTCCAGCCAAAGCAAAGGAGGATGTCTGGAAGGGTGTCTCAGCGCTGCAGAGAAGGGGACAGGGGTGAAGCGGGGGAAGCTGGGCAGCAAGGCAAGAAGCTGCCTCTGGGAAGGGAGCACATGCCTGAAGCAGCCAGCTGCCTTGCAAGAACACAACTGGCACGGCTCTCCCCACCAACTGCACTGCTCTCCTATTTTCTTTTTCCTCTCCTTTTTTCCAATTTATCTTTTTGATGCATTCAGTGATGCTTCTGCAGACTGAAAACAATAGAGACAGAGTTCCAGCCAAGGCAATTTAGGAGCTGAATCAAAGCTAAAATAACCTAGGCACAGAGCAGCTGAGCAAAGACAACTTAGCGAGGGGGAACAGAGCAGCACAGGTGCCCTGGTCTCCCTCCACAGCTCTGAGTGCCCACCTGACTGGCATGGAGGACAGAAAGACTCATCCAAGGCACACAGTGTGCTTCAATCCCCCCTGCTCACCCACCATCTCCTTCTGGCCCTGGTAGTATCATTTCTCCCCTCCCATGGATGCAAGCCTGCATCCCAGTGCAAAGCCAGCCCTTGCAGCTGCAGCTGATGCTCTGCAGGATGAGCTATGCGTGGCTGACACGTTGCTTGGTCTCTTGCAGACTTCCTGAATGCAGGTGTCAGAGCCTGTCTTGTTCCAGCTTCCTGCCTCTCCAGACATGCTGGTAATTCTGCTCCACTGTGCATGTTCCCTGGTTTGTTTCTCTATGAGAGTGAAAGAGTTTGCACACTAGGAGCCTCGCTGCTCTTGGAGAGCATCCAGGAGACCTGGTGGAGCAGATAAATGGAAGGCATGGGACGGCAAGCATTCCTCCAGGGTGCACCTCGTGCCCCAGAGCTCCTGCCATGGGGACAGTGGTCTGTACAGGATGCTGCACATGTCCCGGGTGAAGTTCAAGGGGCTAGTGAAGGCAGCAATGTCTCCTTCTGTTCCTGTGCTTTACATGTGAAACTCCACATCCAGCTCCTGCTGTGGGAGCTGTGGGGCTGGGCAGGAGCTGCCTCAAGCACCTTCTCTGGGTGAGCCCCATGTGAGTACCTCTAGCTCCTTCCTTCCTAAAATGGCAACCTGAGCCTGGCAGAGAGCAGTAGCTACGCCAGCCCCAGGAGTTGATGCCATCCCCACCCGCTCCCCAGCCAGGGCAACTGTGAGCACCATATGCTGCGTCAGCCATGGCTCACCCAAGTGGGTGCAAAACCCCTCACTGGTGCTGGATGGGCACGAGCCCCGGCGCAGGGCACAGCAATGCTCAGCTCCTGCCAGCACCCTGAAACTTTTAAGGGAGATGCTCAGCACCATCTCCTCAGACCAGGGGGATGTTAGATTCCCCTCCTCTCGGCCCTCCCCTCAGCTGGCTCCATCTCTCTGGAGGATACAGGCCAGTGCCGACGAACATGTGGGTGAGCATCTTCCTGAGGGCATGCAAATAAAACCACAGTCCTTCTCACTGCTTAGAACACTGAGGAAAAGAGTTACTCACGCTGTCTGTTTACAATAAATGCTGTACTGCGGAAGCCCAAGAGTGACAGCTCTGAAGATGGCATGTCAGCTCTGGCCATCCCAGAAGGACCTGTCAAACTGTCATACAGCATTAGCTGTAACACATTATCGCACAGTGCCCTGCAACCCACACCACCACAGGGCTGTGGCACTCCTGCTACACTGCAGTACCCAGTGTGTGGGAGCATTGTCTCCCCTCCATTACCTCTCTGGGCAGCCCCTCAGCCAAGGGATGCCAGCCACTTTTGTCACCTGGCCCCTTGCACCTCTTCTCCTGCATCAGGACACCCACGGTCTGCTGCTGATGGGATCAGGCTGAAACAACCAATTAGCTGCCACTTGAGCACCTAGAGCTGGGGCTGGCATGGGAGGCAGGGGTCTGGGATTGTGGGTATGGCATGGGAAATAATGGAGGTCCCGTGCAACAGCCTCGGGCCACCTCATACCCACACTACAACAGCCCTCCAGGAACACGTCCCCAGTGAGGAAGCTGATGGTGGCAGGGAGAGCTTGGGGTGGGGCAAGACACCTCCCCATGAGAGCCCCAATGAGGCTAGCTCAGTCCCCGGGAGAGAGCCCCACTCCACATCCCCTCCCCTGTCCCTGCACTATCTGAACCTGTCTGTGTCCCTCAGCCACTGTAGTGTGAAGTAAATATATCTGCCCACAGCACCGCTACTTTGTTTTCCCCAAGAGAGATTGAAACAAACCCATTTTGCAGCAGGTTGAACTCACTGCCAGGCAGTGGCCAAGTCTTGGAGAAGAGGCAGCACAGCCCAGTATGACAGTGATGCCCGTTCACACCAGCCACATTAGCATCTGGAGAGCATCACAGAGCAGGATCTACACTGCTCCTCATCTACAAGTGAAACCACTGTCCATGTTCTCCACAGCTGTCACCCTGGCACTTTTGGTGAATGACAATTTGTAGCCTCTAGCAAGAACACATCAGATGACTTTGTCCTAAGTCACAAGAAGTGAGAGGAGAGCTGAAGCTTGCCCTTGGGAGCTTGCAGCCCCATCCTCTGCTAGCTCAGGTTGATGCTTTGAGGCAGTGACTGGCTCCAGGCAGCTGTGAGGCCGGGGTTAAATATAACTGTCTATTTGGGCACCCACCAGCTGTGGATGTCCAGTGGATAACAAAAGGTGCAACTGCAGTCTCGTGAGGCTGGGCCAGGAACGCTTCTCCCTGACACTAGTTTGGCATCAAAATCACCTCCCAGAGAAGTGGACAAGGAGCCAGCAGCCCCTGCCACCTCCTCAGTGAGCTCTGGGCATAGCTTCTCCCATTTCCTACTTCACCGTCCAGATTAAAATCCTTCTGCTAGCCTATTAAAAAGGTAATCAAAATTAAAACAACAATCAAATACTCTCAGCAGATGAACCCATTGGTCCTTGATATCTCCTGGCTGCCAGCAGCTCATTGTCATGAGGAGACAGGAGCTACAAGCTCTGTCCTGGGGCTATGACGGACATCCATCTGGGAAAGCTGGGAGGCTCCCAGGACAAGGAGTGGGAAGAGGCAGGCTGGAGGTTCAGCTCCAGCCCCAGGGGTCAGTGATGACTGCAGCAGTGGCCAAGCCCTCAAGGGACGAGCATGCTTCTCATAATGGTCCTGCACAGTGAAGCATGAAGGATGGAAGGCCACCAGGACAGGTGGAAGGAAGGCCACCAATCCAAAGCCCACCCTGGGACGTCAGTCACAGCCTCCCAGACTCTTCCAGCTCAGAAAGCCACCCACCAGGCAGAAGTGCCCTGGGAGGGTGGAGCATGCAAGACCGCAGGAGCCAGGAGCTGGGCTCCAGGCCCACTGTCTCAGCTAAATCCATTCAAATCAGGGCTCTCTGCAAGCACGGGAAGGGGTTGCAATGAGCTTGGAGGGGAGCAGGCAGCCTGCATGGCTCCAGGGGAAGGTGGCTAGCACAGATTGCTCTCCTTGCTGAAGACACTGGGATGCTCTGGCACCCTCTCAGCACTCAGCTAGCCAGCTCCTCTGAGGCACACAGGGAGAGGAGCCTCTGGGCATGCCTGACTGCTGGCAGAGAGCTGCATGGGTGCCAGGAAAGAAGAGCTCATGAGCTTCCTGTGCTTGTGCTCAACCACAAAACCAACTATACTCATTGCAATTAAATAGGAGGAGAGTCAAAACCCTCTGACCCAGAGCATCTGCAAATCCTGGAGCCAGTGCTCACAACAGAGGAAGGAAGAGCAAAACTCCCAGAGACATGGCTCCCCACCAGCCTGCTCATACATTGGGAATAGATTATGCAGCAGCTCTTTCAGTAACAACAGGTGGTACCACAAATTTGCAGGTCAGAAACTAGATACTCCCAAGCCCTTGGTCACCTTTTTACAGCCCAGCCAGTCGTGCTGCTGCAGATGTAGTGGATGAGGTATATTGGAGGCTACTGGCAATAAGAGGCTCAGGGTCTAGTGGCAGTTTCCAAATAACACCTAGGGCCACTGAGGAAGAGATGCAGCATTATTGACAGAGATGCTTCCCAGTCTCTTCGGAGCTGTGACTGGGGTCATCACCTACATCCTCTGCAGGACTGAGAGATGGGAGATTTATCTGGCCCAGCTCCTTCACAGACAGGCAGGAGCAGTGCTCTGCAGCCAAATCACACAGGGATTGGGAGACCCATAGGTGTTACACCTGACCTTTGCTCTTCATGCCAAGCAGAGTGATTCCTGGGGAAGCAGCCTGTGCTGAAACTTGGGTAACAAATTGCCACCTTCTCAGCAGAGGAGCCTGCAGGAGCTGTGGTTAGCACACATGAATTCAAGCCATTTCCACAAGGCCACTCTGTTGAACAAGAGCCAGGTGAAGGATCACGTAATGAGGTGCTGTCATGTCAAACCAGCCTGGGAGATGGACCTTCCTCATGTGCCACTGGCTCTCTGGCTGGATGTGAGTGTGATTCCTCCTGACCACATGCTTCAGCCTTGCTTTATTGGTCCTGTAAAACTCACAGGCAGCAGCCCAAAGCACCGGGATCCCTGCTGACATCTCATCTGCATGGCCAGGGGCAGGTAAATACAGGCAAGTTATTTGTATCAGTGTGAGAAGACTATCTAAATTGGGTCTCAGCCTGCATGAATAGGCAGCAAGGGGAGGCACTGCCATAAAGACATCTCTGAAGAGCTAAGATCCCAGCAAATCCCAGCATCCTCCTCTTACAGAGCCAAGGGATGGGACCTGAGACCAGAGCATCCAGCTTCTCTCCCACAGCCATAAGGTCTTTTTACCTCCCCGGAGTAACTCACAGTTGTGGGACGGCCCCAACTCTCCAAGGAACACTCCCTTTCCTTGCCCAGCTCAGGCTTGGGCCTCCTCCGGGACTAGAGCATTTTTGACTGAGGAAAATCAACATTTTATTGCTGTTTAGCATCAGTGAGGCACACACTGTGCTGCCTTGGCTGCAATCATACAGATCCCCAGGTTGAGGACTGTAGCTAATAGGGTGGGGATGCTGCTCGAAAGGTCTCTTCCCTGTGTTCCAGCCCCAGGCAGGACCAGGTATCTAATGCCTTCTCAGAAACGTTTCTCTAATCAGTAAGGTTACAGCAGGAGCAGGCTCTTCTGCTCGAGTTCTCTGTACAGCCAGTGAAAAGAGGAGTCTCACAAGAGCTGCTCGGAGGTGATGCAGCAGCAGCCAGGAGAATTACTAGCTGCTCCATGCACAGAATACAATTT
Organism: Eurystomus gularis; assembly: GCA_013400335.1. Taxonomy (NCBI): domain Eukaryota; kingdom Metazoa; phylum Chordata; class Aves; order Coraciiformes; family Coraciidae; genus Eurystomus; species Eurystomus gularis. The sequence continues at coordinate 14,665 of VZZY01006862.1, read as the reverse complement.
CCATTAAAGGGAGGTGAAAATAAAAACAAAGCACAAAAACCAACCAAGCACCAAACCAATTCAAAGTGTCCTGTCTAACCTGAAGAAGAGATCCTCTGCCAGCGAGAGCTCACAGCCTGGGAGATGCTCCCAGCGCGGCCTCCCCCGGCCCTGCATCCCACCACCTACTCTGCTTGTGAGATGGTAATGATCTGCCTCCCGGGGGGGCTGCACAGAGAAACCTCCATGGGGTCCCTGAGGTCCATGGGGCTTTGCTCTGAGGCAAAGCATTGGGTGCAAAGTGCTTTGAAGCCTTACCTTGTTCAGGAGGTATCACCTGCCTCTTCCTGGAAGGGATCAAAGCCAGGGGGTCTGCAGGGTGTGGGGCAAACACTGCTACCAAGTCCCAGTGCCCAAGGCTCACCCAGACCTGGATTTGGCTGCCTCATGATGGGGGGAACCCTCCACCAGAGCTGCGCACTGGGGCTAGGTGAGAGCTGCCAGAAGGGGAGGGCATGGACCCCACCACAGCCAAGCCCTGGTGCCCCACACAGCCAGCCACTGTGGCCAGAGCTCTTCCGTGGGGAGAAGGACCCAAGAAAGGAGCCATGAGGCATTCTTAACCAGGCAGCCCACTAGTGGGAGAGAGAATTAAAGGCTTCCAAGAGACTGGCACTGGGATCTGGATTTAGCAGCATCATTCTTTGGGGATTGTGAAAACAATGTAAACTCCTGGGGGATTAAACATGAAGAGGATATCAAAGTAGCAGACAGAGAGGAGAGGCCAGTACCGTAGGAGGGATGGCAATTACAGAATTACCTGCCAGCCTTTAAGAAGATGAATAACATGAGATTTTATACAGATAAACTGAGATTTAATACAACCGGGGAGACGATTGGTGCTGGACCAGGAGCAGCCTCCACTATGTGGCTGATGGCAGCACAGAAGCAAGGCCTGGAGGGTAGAGCTGGCAATAAAGAGGAGCTGAGTTGGCACAGCAGAACCACACTGGGAGCAATACTGGCGCAGGGAAGCAGGGACAGATGTGGCACCCTGCTCCTGCCTGGTAGAAGGATGGGGAGACTGCATGGCTCAGCACACACTGAGATCAGTGCTGTAAGAAACTTCAGCCCCTGCTTAGCAGTCAGGTCAGGCAGCACCAATGCCGCCCAGGCGCCTGCAAGAGGATGTGCTGTTTTTTCTCTTGCAGTCAGACAGCACAGGGAGGTTTTAACCTCTGCACCACGGACCAGGTTGGTTTCTGCATTGCTGCCTGTCCCAGACTCACAGGCATCCCAGGACCTGCAGACAGTACAGGCAGGCTTTGCAAGAGCAAGACACAGAAATGATTCAAGACCAGAACTGCCTCACACTTAATGGGCAGCAAACCTGAGAGCCAACTTGCAAGCTTGTGGAGAGATGGCTGCCTGCTTCTCCTTCTCTGGGGCTGTGGGTGGCTGAGTCCTCGGAGCTGGGCATTTCCCTTCCTTGCTGCCATATCCCAGCCAGCAAGCAGCCACCTCCTCCTGGCCTTTCCAACCTTTGCCAATGCTAGGCAAGACCAAGCTTTGCTGCTTTTCACTCCAACGCAGGCTGCCTGGTTTACCACCTCAGCTGTGGGGGTCCTGCCCCCCAAGCTGGCCAGCTCTCCTTGGTGGGAGCTAGAGTGTGCATGCCCTACCCAGGTGCCAGGGACAAGGACCTGGGCTGCCCGTTCAGCTGCTGCTGTTCAGAGACATCTTTTTGGTCTCTTGGAAACCCTGCTATGTGGGAGCTACTGCTTGGGGAGCAAGTCACGCTGCTGGGTGGGTGAGGGTGGCACACAGGCAAGCCAGGCATTGGCCACTGCTCACCCCCTGAGACCCTCCACTCCTCCGGGTGCTGCGCCATGGTGGCATTGGACAGAAAGCCAGGATGTCCTATGGAGCAGCATTTCCCACAGCTGGTTGACAGCCCTACCCTTCCCCTTCCACTCTGCTACTCCAGTAGCTGCTAAAGTGCTGTGCAGCATTTCCCAGTGGCTGCTTTTCCACGCCACAGCATCAGGGAGACAGGGAGTAGCCCTGGGAAGGCAGCTGCTGCAGAGATGGAGACCCCATGTCCTACTGCATGGGGGCATGTGGCATGAGAAAAAACTCCCTGTCCAGCTCAGAGGCTCTGGGGCTAAGGGGAAACTGAGGCACAGGGAAAGGAAGGGACTTGCAGCAGAGGGTCACTGATGGTGCAGAAGCCCATCTTCAAAAGCCTCCCCTGAGCCTCTTCACCTTGGGGAGGCATCCCCAAGCCACAGGGCTGCAGCCCAGCAACTTCCCCTTGGGGACCACCTCCTCACTTGGCCTCAAAAGTAGCACAAGCTCCCCAAAAACCCATGGGATGATAAGCACCTCTTCTGAAAGGGAGCAATTACCACAAAACACAGATTATGCAAATAACTCGGTTACCAAAATGATGCTCCCTGAATACGGAGTAGGAAAGAAAAGAGATGCAGAGAACAAAAATTCATTTAGCCAAGAGTTGCATCACATCTCTTCAAAGTGCTGAGAGGCAGAGAGGGGCCTCCTTGGGCAGAGGGCCTTCAGGAGGTCACCACAGCTCACTGACCGTCACACCAGGGACAGAGACAGTGCTTGGCATTTCCCTTTCCTCCCAAAGCACTTCAGAGCCATTACTGTCTCCCCTTGGCAGAATGAGGAAACTGAGGCTCAGAAAGAGAAGGCACTTGGCCACTGAGACCCAGCGTACCAAGAGAGAGAAGGTTAAGGTGCTGCTGCTGTGATGCCCCAAGCCAGGCACAAAGCAGGGCACTATTCTGCTTCCCATTCTGCTGCAAGCACTCCTGGGCAGCTAGTGTTCACTGTTGTGGTGTGACAGGTTGGACTTGCTGGAGTCAGCTTCATGTGGAGCAGAGGTGTTGAGCGAGGCAACAAGAGCATAGGGTTGGGTAAAAAAACCTATGTGGGCTACTCAGGTTGGGCTGGGACGGCAGCAGCCACCATGGCAGGCAGGAGGCTGGTTAGAAGAGGGCTAAGGCGGACCTGTGAGTTTTGCTTCAACAGGCAGGGGCACTGCCCTGCCTTGGCACATGCTCCCTGCCACGGAGGTGGTGTTCCCAAGGCCTGATGCTACCAGTTTGAGAGGAGCAGTGTTCAGTGTGCTGCCGACCGCTGCACAGCCCTGGTCGTGCTCCCCTGCTCTGGGTTTCTTCCAGCCTCATCCACTGCCACGGTGGGTCAGCTCTGCAATCCGAAGCTGAGTGGACTGCGTAGCTGGTGCCAGAGCCACAAGGGTGAGCAAGGCTACCCTGCTGCTGAGAGCAGAGCAGGCCACAAGCATGGTGCCATCCTTGGTGATGGCTAAGGACCCTGATAGCCGTTTCAGCCTTGCAGACAAAGCAGCTTTGGAAGGATCAAGTGCTGATTTGGAAGGATAGAGGGTGACGCACTTGAGACAAGGGTCATTAGGCAGCACAGCAGCAGTGGCACTGTTTCATGCCTGGCCACCACATTTTCCCTGGTGCAAGATGGGTCTAGCAGGGACAGCTAATACAATACTGGCATGCCATAACCATGCAGCATCCCTGAGCAGAAACAACCACTTCTCACAATGCCGCTGGAGCCACCAGACCCTCACACGGGTCTGAGCTCCTGGCACACTGGTCCATGCCCTGTGCACACTCACCTGCCTGGCAGCAGTCCCTTGCTGAGTCCCACTGACATTGCATGAGTAGGAAGGACAACTCATGACACAGTAAATGCCAGAAGAACCAGCTGTGTGATGCTATTTCATAGAATCATTTAGGTTGGAAAAGACCTCTAGGATCATCTAGTCCAACCTTCTTAAAACATCTCCCTAACCCCTAGATCCTGTGTTGAAGTGCCACATCTACCTGTTTTTTGAACACCTCCAGGGATGATGACTCCACCACCTCCCTAGGCAGCCTGTTCCAATGGCTAATCACTCTTTCAGTAAAGAATTTCTTCCTGATATCAATCTAAACCTCCCCCGGCACAACATTTCCCCTCCCCATGGAGCAGAGAAGCTGCAAGTCAGTGGGAATGCTCTTTATCTCATCCCCATGCACCAATGCCAGGTAGATTTTGGTAGCAGCGTAGGCACTGTCATGCCAGTCCAGCAGCCTAGCATCCCCTCCTGCAGCCAGCGGCTGGAGAAAAGTCCTGGGTGTGAGTGTCTTCATGGGCAGCACTGGTGACCCCCTTCCACTGCCAGCATTGCCTGGCCAGAGATAAGTATCTACTCTGGTGCTCCAGGGCAGATGGATTCCCAGATCTGGCAGGAGAACTGGGGACCCCAAAATATGGGTCCCCACCTGCCACAGACCACCAAAGGAGATGCTGGACTGCAGCAGATGGCCAGCCCACTCTCAGCTGCTCCTGATGGTCCAGCTGCCCCGGCACACAGGACCCCACACTGCAAGGCAGCCCTTCATGCTCCAAGTCCTGTGGGAAGACCCTTCCCTCCCTCCTCTTGCCACAGCCCCTCTTTGAGTGTCTTTGATCAGGACACTGCTCTAGCACACTGGCACTGCATGGCTTCACATCAGAGATGGCCTATGGAGGAATGGAGGCAACAACCTCCAGACTGCTTCCTGTGAAGGGACAGGTTGCTTCAAGTGCCTGCAGACAGTGCCTTCATGCTGCTCTTGCCACTTGAATGCAGTGCTGCGTGGTAATTCTCAGTACTGACCAGGCCACAGTTTTCGCATGGGCAAGAACCCCCCACTGCAGCCCAAAGTCAATGGGAGCAAGCAACAACAAAGATGAAGAGAGGGGGATGTACGCTCAAACATGGCTACAGACAGTGATGGAAGCGGGCGCAGGATGCAAGGGAGGATCTGAACAGTAGAAATAAAGACAGGCAGAGCAAGGAAATATGACCTGAAAGAAGCAGTTAAGCCTCCAGAGAGGAAACACACAGGAAGATATGGACCAAGGCTGGATATCTGAACAGGGAGATGGACCCACCTGATCTACCCAGTGGCCTTCTCTCACTTAGTTGCAGGTGACACAGCATTTGCTGTAGGCTATGCCATAGCCAGATGACACCAGGGAACAGATCTGCTCTCAGGTCCCAAAGCTGGATGGAAGCCAGAGACACAAGTTCTTTGAGGCAGGGACCACATTTTTTGCATTCTCTGCATCTGTCCAAGTGCTCAGCCAAAGAGGTGGAAGGACAGTAGTGCTGTGTACCAACCTTGCCCGCGGCATCTGTAGGAATAGGCTGAGAACCAGAGCTGCCTGCAGTCTAGCCAGGCTTCTATAGGCACTTCAGCTGAGACATGACTCCAGATTTGTTAAAGCAATGATGAGTGATGGCAGAAGGACATTGGCTACATCACACTGGCTGCCCTTTCTGCATTCTTTTTAGCATTGCTCCTTTTAATAACTCCAGTTAATATTACATGCCTCTATCAAGAGTCCTTTTAGACCAGCAGCCTCCAAGTTGCTTGGAAACTCCTGCAGCAAGCAAAAGCTGCTGTCGGGAGGGCTCAACACCACTTCCCAGAGAAACTGGTTGAACAACCATGCTCCCTTTCCGGGCACGGGCTGGGAACCAGAAGAAGCAGAGATGAGATGGGAGCAGCTCCGACACATTGGGGACAAGAGAGCCAGGAAAGGCTGGGGACTGCAGGGCTTGTCGGAGAAATCAAGGGATCCCATGGCTGCATTTCAAAATGTTCCTGGCCAGAGGGTAAGGGTGAGTTCCTAGACCAGCATTCATGGAATACATGCTCAGCCTCACAAGATTAATTTGACCAAATCTGGACATCTAATTCAGTCATTAAGAAGTGAGAGAGAGGGTTTCGCTTTATGGACAAGGCTTGGTGCGGTCTTAATGGTGAAGTCATTTACCGACACCTCCGTAATACTCTATGAATAATGAGGTATCTCTTCCAGTTTAGAGCCTACCAGAAAATCCTGCTATGGTTTTGGAGGCAGTACTTTTTTTTTATACTGTAGCAATGACATAAAGCATACTTTATTGCAGGAAGGGCAGCAGAAGTATAATTATCAAACGGACAGGATTCTGTGGTATACTTTCCCCTCTAATGGCTGTACAAACATATACACATCCCAGATTTATACCAAGATTTTCCATACTTTGCTCTTTAATTTACATAATAAGTGAAAATTTCCATATAAAATGGAGAAGAGCACTGAGACCTTCCTGTCAATCCACCTGCCTGAATTTAGCACTTGGGCCACTCCCATTTCCCCATGGTGCCACTGCTCTGGGGATTGCACAACAACCTTTGGGATCCCACCTTTAACTTGGTGGTGTCGGGAAGAAGGAAGGCTGAGGGGGAGGTGGGCAAGGACCCCAGGGCCAGCTCAGCACAACAATCCGCATGAGAAGAAACATGAGGGGAGCACGTTCTGCCAACACTGGTGAAATGCATCTCCAACACAATCCCACCTGATACCTTCCTCCACTGCCCCAGTGAAGCACTGCCTTAAAAAAAAAAAAAAATTAATTAGAAGTCTGATTGATATGAATATGTAACAATGCTGTTTTATTAATAGCAGCTGTTCGCTCCTTGCTATTGGCAGGAGATCTGGGACAATATGTGGTTTGAAAACTAAAGAGAAATGCAACCTGTAAAGGCAGTAGCAGTAAGATAATTTCATTCCTTTTCCTGGTGAGCAGGCCAGGCTGACACAAACATGATGGTCATGGATGCACCACCACCATTCTTTCTGCCCAGTCACAGGACGGCTCCACAGTATAGATGGTCCTGAGCACAGCACACAGTCATCTGCAAAAGGATTTGCAGCCAAGGCCCCCAGCACAGGCAGGAGACACCTCTTCAAGCCAGGAAGCACCACAGCCAGCTTTAACCTCTGCAAATTGAGGTCATTCAGTACAGAGTGTCATGCAAATGTCCCTGGCATAAGTCATAAACTCTTGTTGCAGCTTGCTTTTCTTACTTTCCCCATCATCACCCTCGAGGCTTAAATGAAAACAGGATTACAAAGGAGATTGGATTGGACAGATTTCTGATGTGCTATTTTAGCTGTAAATTATGCCAGCTTCATAAAACCCCAACTGTTCTTTCCTAAGATCCCTGCATAGACTGGCTCACTAAGATCAGGTGACAAGGCACTCACTGTGGGTAGGCATTGTCTAGAAAAACTCCTATGGAGTCCAAACAGTAGCAAGATGCTATAGTGCTACATATATATATATATATACATATATGTACACACATGTATATATATGCACATACACATAGCATGACAGCACCCAAGAAATTCCCATGCCCATTGATTAGCTAAATAGTGACATACACACAAAAGTCTTCCAAGCTCCTAGCTGCTGGGCTTTGGCAATCTGACCCTATGGATCCTCCATTTCAGCTGCCTGTGCCAACACAGCTGAGACTTTCCTCAGCCTCAGCTAATTCCAGGAGAGAGCAGAACATCAGGGAGCATAGTCCGAAGCAAGGCTGGACACAAGGTATGGGACATGGGACCATGCTCTGTCATGCCCCACAAAGTGGCGTGGCAAGCAAGGCTTGCTGCTGTGGCAGCCGCACGGCTCCTAGCCTTGAGCAAGGCTGGGGTGCAGGGCTCTGCAGCACCAGTGCAAAATGGCCACAGCCTGAACTTTGCTACACCAAACCTGGCAAGAGGTTTTGCAATTCCTTTCACGAGCATCACTGCACCTTGGCTGCACTCCACGACCCTACAGGACAGAGCAGCCGGGCTCCCAGTACACAGTGCTCCTTCATGGAGTCTAGTGGCACTGCCCAAAACTAAAAGGACAACAGCTTGGTTCACATTCAGCTCCAGTCCCTGGGCCTTCCCCTACAGTGCTACTAACACCTGCTCTCCCCAGCATTAGGGGCTGCCTCCAGACCATGCTGCCTGAACTACAAAGGTGCATGCAGTGCGGGCAGCTAGGCAACAAGGACCTTGAGCAGAGTGCCACAACTCCAGCTGCTGCAAGCACTCTGCCACCTCTGAGGGACAAGAGCCACTCTGAGCCTCGAGGAGCCAAAGGTGGCAAGCTCCCCATAGCCCCCGAGCTCTCATTCACCCGCTCCCTGTTACCTGGAGGGAGAGACTGCTCGACAGTGGCAGCACACTTTGCCCTTCCTCGAGCAGACACGGCAGCGAGCTGTCTCCCCTGTCACATTCCCACGGCTTCACCTGCTCAGAGCTCAGCCAGGTCCCACCGTGCTTGCCATGTGTGACAGCTCACACCACCAGCCCGGGTAGTGGCACAAAGAGAAACGGTCCCTGGCAGGACAGGTCCAGCCCATCTCATCTATCCTCCTCTCCAACCAGCCCCCCCAGGCAATGTTACAGCAGACTTGTTTCGCACGCACATCTATCCCAAGTTTCCCACATGAAGAATCCCTGCAGGGGCAGTGACCTTTGAGGAGACCATGCAATTTGTGGGCAGACATCTGCATGTCTTCTCCTAAGGAAGGATACAGCATCCTACCTGCAAATGAAGAGGCAGTGCAAGCTGGCAGAGGTGTTTGCATTGCAACGTCATGTATTAGGAAGAAAGGGGCAGTAGCTCAAGAGTGGTGAAAGCACCACAATAATGCTGGACAGATGCGAAAGGATTTGTACCCAAAGACCCTGGGGTGCCTCAGCTTGCTCTCCAATGGGGAGCTGCATCTCCCTCAAATGGACACGCGTGCATGTCCCCACCTGTGACAACCCACCTCCACACCTTACACTGTGCCACTCACCACTGGGACCTGTCACGAGGCTTGTCTGCAGGTGTATGCATCTATCAGTGCAAAATCAGGCTTCCTAAGTAATCAATAATGCTATTTAAGAGATACATCTCACTACTGACCGGCTGCTGTGGCCAGCTCCTGATTAATTGATACGAGAGTAAGAACACTCAGAAGTGTTCCCAACATCACTGGGAACATGTCCTGTGTGCTCAGGCTGTGCACACGGGGATGGTTTGGGCCAGGGACTGACTGGGCCATCAATCTCTGGGTTACAACAGGACGGGGCTTTGCAGGGACTCATCTACCAAGGGGGATGCAACTCCACCACAAAAGACCTCTGTAATCTGAGACCAGAGCCTCGAGTCTCTTTAAACTCAGCAGAAACCACAAGGTATAGCTAGGCAAAGACATGCTGATTTTCACACAGCTGAAGATCTGTGCACCTTTGGGGAAGAAAAGGCCCATCTGTGAACATGCACAAGCACTCGCTGTGCCATGCGCAAATTAAAATGGGACATTGTGTTCCCTGAGTCCAGCTGTGGCTGTGCGAGATTTGAGGCTCCTCTACCACCTCTCACCCAGCCTTAGGCTTTTGATACCACTTTGAGTGGGTCAAAGGGGCTTATTGACTGCCAAGCCCACAAAAGGTGGCTCCTAGCCATCATATCTCTGTTCTGGCTGGAGGAGAAGTGTCTCCTGTGGCACATGTAGGACCTCCCCCAACCCACTTCTGGCCTCCATTTTTGGGAAAGGACAACTCCCACCAGAACAAGTCTGAGTAGAGAATGAGCAGAGCTCACCCAGCCTCACAGGGGAAGGCTATTAAGGAGCCATTCCTCTCCTCCCTGTGGAGGAAAGCCATCCCTTACAAGCATTCGAGAGAGAATGGCAGAAGGGAAGGCACTGCTGAACCCAAAGGACAGTACTGCCACACCAACAGACTGACACTGCACTGCCCTGAGATAATGTTTGGCCAGATGAGATTTCCAGCAATCAGCAGAAATTTCCTGCAAGCAGCGGGAGCCACAGAAGAAGAAAGACTCTGTTTTAAGTAGGCTGGATCAATTGGAAAAAGATGTGTCCTTCAACAACCCAGGAACATCTTCCAGCCTGCAGTGCCTGAAGCCACCACTTCCCTGCACTGCATGACTTGAGGATGGATGGTGCCACATTTCCTTCCATGTTCCCAAGTGCTTCTCCCTGGCTTATGTGGATCCACATCACTATCCCCTAATACTAAAATCAGAGCAACCCAACAGCACTGGTGCTGCAGATGGGTGCTGGATGGGAAGGCGCACATCCAAACAAGCTCTGCTCCGCCAGGGAGCAAAAGGCCCCATTACATCAGCTCATCTCCCTCCTCCCTGTCCCAGACTGTGAGACATCACCCAGCAATGCCACATCTGAGCCCTAGGAGGGGAGGCAGCATTGAAAAGCATGTCAGCCTTGGAGATTTGGTTTGCCTTCTGCCTCACAGCAGGAGAGGTGGGAGCAGTCCTCCTGCCCCAGACCCCAGTGATGTTGGGGGGGCTTATTTAGTAGAAGCCCTTGTTCCAGCCAGGCTGGAGGCTCCTTAAGGAAGCAGCCGACTTGATAATTATATAAACACTTTTTTTCACTACAGAAATGTGGTGCCTGTGGGCTGGAGCTGCCTTGGCAAATGACACTGAACTCATGGGTATGAATCAGGAGAGAGGATTTCAGTGGGAGGCAGGAAGGACCCTAAGATGCTAAGATAGAGCTGAGGACTGAAGTTTTGTCCTTCAGTGCCAGGGAACAGCCACTAAGCAGACCATAAAAGCATCTTCCTGGTGTCATGGGGCTGCAATTAGAGGCAAAATCCCAGTTCTGCAGACTCAGAGGCAAGTCCCAGAGCCCTGCTTCCCGCTTACCCCCAGCATGCAGGTCAGCTCCCAGGAGCTCAGGCAGTGAAGCAAAACACAAAGCTGGCTGGTGCAAAACAGCATCTTATCTCCTGACCGCTTCCCACTTGGGTTCTTCTGTGCTAGACTGGGTTTTATGCTTTCAGGCTTACAGGTGAAAGCTCAGACTAGCTTACTTCAAGGCAGAAGTGAGCTCCAGAGCTTGCTAGAAGCACACCGTTGCTCACTGCAAGCATCAGGCCACCCTCCTGCCTCGGGAAGCTTAAGGCCAATGGGTCCCTGTCCACCCTCACTTGGGTGGCACCACTTCCCTTCCCTGGCCTTATCTCCAGCACTCTGCTCCTTAGCTCATAAAGGGACCAAACCTGAGCCCGTTTCATTTGCATCCCCAGTGTGCTCCTCCCACCTGCCACTGTACAAAGAGGATGTGGTTTTGCATCTGCTCCACAGGCCCTTCCTCAACAAGCAATCCAAATTTCCCTGCCCCAGGAAAGCCTCCTAGGAAGCTGAGTCAGCTGCTGGCAGCCAGCAACATTGGCCCTCTGGGATGAGACCAGGGACTTCACACCGGGACAAGTCACAACAGATGAGGCTGCTGTGGGGACAGCCCTTAGTGCCAGCAGTGCTGAAGCCCTAGGAAGAAGCAGACATGCTCCAAACGTGGGGCACTAGCAGCTTGGTGCTTACCCATGCTGGAGCACCCAGCCAGCAGCACTCTATGCCACCTTCACAGGTGGGTCCTGAAGCTATTGAGCACAGCAATGCTGAAGCTAGAGCTCCGAAGTGGTGCTGCAGCACAACAGTGGTGGTTGCCATGCCAATCAAGTGGGCAGTTGGCGCATTAAATGGCCAAACCAGGAGAGCAGCCAGGGAGATGGACCCACACTGGGGTGCCCCGGGGCATGGCTTTCCCCCATGCGCTCCTGCAGCAGTATCATCGTAGAGGCCAAGGAGCTCAGCTGCTCTTGGCCAATGCCCTCACCAAGCACCAGGCACCCCTTGGTGCACGCGACCCCCAGAGCCTGCTCCCCATGCCCCCACAGTCCTGCACCGTCACACCCCAGCTCCACTCAGCAGCTGTTTATAGACACGAGTGATGGCTCATCTCCGTGTGGTAACAGCCATGCTGGAAGGAGGCAGACAGCACGTCAGCAAATGCAAGGCAAAGTTCAGCATGGTGGGGGGTCGAGCATGGCAGCAGAGCTGCCAGAGTGGGAGGCTGCAGGCTCAGCCACACACCCGTGCTCAAAGGCACTGGGAGAGGGCACTGTCTGGGCAAGCAATTCCCAGAGGGGACATCGGTGCAGTCCCTTCTTAAAAAAACAACAAAAAATGATGCATGAACTCATTGCTGCAGGACAACACGGATGCCATCCGCTCACACATAGGCATGGATGAGTACAGAGGACTGCCAGACAGAGGGAAGCACCTTGCCCAAGTCTCTGCCCAGAATGGAAACAGTGCCAGCCCTCCCCTGCCCTCAGCACCTGCCTCCACTCAGAGATGATGGGCACATGCTCAGCCTTGCACCTCCCTTGGGCCAGACCCAGAACCGCTCTTGCCCTTGGGGCAGTCTCATGCCAGGCAAGGCTCTCACACACAAAAATGCACATCCTAGCCCCCCCTGGTGCAAACCAGCTTTCTTATCCTCTAGTCTTCCCTTGTACACATCGGGAAACTGAGGTATGGGAAGGTGGAAGGCAGCACACAGCTTGCTGGTTGTCATGATAGAAGAGAAAGATGGGAATGCTTTCAAACTGTTCTTCCCCAAAAGCAAGCCATGTCTACCAGTCTTGCTGCCAACAGGGAGGAAAACTCACTCCATCCAAATTGCTCTAGAACGGGGAAATGAGTAAAAAAACCCAAACAAGCCCCAAACCAGGAGCCAAGTGCATTTGTCTCTGTTCTTTCAACACAATCAGCCACAATCCACAACGGCAACTGTCATGATACTGGACTAATAGTGACAATGTCACCACCTGGGAGCATGCCAAGGTGACTTGGGGGCAGTGGTGGAGCTCCCTGCCCTGTGCCCCTCTTTGTCTGCGCAGCCTTGCCCTATCCAGGGGCTCCAGGATGGTAAAAGCCACATCAGGTGAGAGTGGTGCTCAAAAGCACTGATCTGATCCACAGAATCACAGAATCATTGAGGTTGGAAAAGACCTCTAGGATCATCTAATCCAACCTTCGCCGAACGTCTCCCTAACCCCTAGACCATGTCTTGAAGCACCACATTCACACCGCGCGAGCCCCTCAAACCAGATTCCTCCTCCTGTGCATCATGACACACAACTGTCGCAGATACACTGTCCAGGCGTCACCAAGGTTTCAGCAGGGAGATGGGGTAGCAGGATGGCCAGGAAGGGGATACCCCATCACCACCCTGGCATCTGCAGATGGCCACGCTCATGTCTCCAGCTGGCCCTCCGGCCCGGGATCTTGCAGGAAGATGAGGCAGAGCCCTACTTCAGCACCTCCGTGCTACCGGCACCTTCTGGGCACCCTGAGCCCGTGGAGGCGGGCATCCCGCTCAACACGCTGTGGGAAACATGGAGCCGCCTGGCGCTGGAGTGTTAGAAAGTACCGGAGAGGAGGCGGCAGGCCTCCTGCTTCCTGGCCATCGCCCCGCTCCAGCTACCGCAGCCCCGGGGAAGCTGGCGAACTCCCGCGAACCGGCAGCACCCCAGACGGAGCGCAAAACCAACGGGTCTCCCTGCCGCCGAACGCCGGCGCGTCCCAGCAGGCACCCCTAGCCCCCCAGAACGACGCCTCACCTGGGTTCCGCCGCCGCCGCCTCTCCCTCCGTAGACTCCCGGAGCCTCAGGCGGGAGGCGCGGCGGGCAGCGCGGCGCGGCGGGCGGGCAGGGCACGGCACC